>BMAU01017797.1:0-395000 GCA_019973935.1 Trichonephila clavipes
GAAACATTTTTCAATTTCTTGTCACAAAAGTTAATTTGCTTAAATACTTGCAGAAAAACAAAACTCCAGATTATTAAAAGTGGCAAAAATAAGTCCTAAGTAATACAATTATTAACGGATGTTTTTAGAATAAATGTAAGGAGATAAATTTTAAAATAAAGAATCTTTAATAATGTTTCAAATAACAGTTTTAAGTCGATCACTTTTTAAATAAAAGTTGTGCTCACTGAACGGAAAGCGCCGGCGCCTATTCGGAGTATAGAAACCGCGACGTATGGATTCGAAACCCAACAATATGACCACTACACAGATGGAGCAATCCTTCTCGGAGACTATTACTAACTTATTAAATTAAAATACTTAAGTTCCAGCTTTCTTTTGACAGCGAATTGGCTCATGCACAGTACTGACTGTTTGGTGCGCTTTATGGGCTGGTGGAATCCTTCTTCAAAAACGATGAAGGCCACAACGTTACAGTAAATGGTGATCGGTATAGAGCCATGATTATTAACTTTTTGATTCTAGATTGAACAATCATGATGTCCAGAAGCTGTAGTTCCAACAAGACGGCGCAACATGTCACACAGCTCGTGCCACAATCGATTTATTGAAAGACACGTTGGGTGACCGCCTAATTTGACGTTTTGGACCTGTGAATTGGCCTCCAAGATCTTGTGATTTAAAACCGCTAGACTATTTTTGTAGGCTATGTAAAGTCATTGGTCTATGTGGATAAAAGCCACAAACGCTTGACCATTTGGAAGACAACATTCGCCGTGTTATTGCCGATAGACGGCCACAAAATGTTAGAAAAAGTCATCGAAAATTGGATGTCCAGATTGGACTACATCCGAACCAGCCCCTGGCAGTCCCATGCCAGAAATCATATTTAAAATTTAATGCCACATGATTATCTTTCGAATAAAAAAAGTTCATGTCAATCGAATAATACATCGTTGTTTTATTGCAATTTAAAATTCTATACCTCTCAAAAAAACACCATTTAGTTCCATAACTGTTACCAACAATGGCAGCATCGAATGTAGAAGCTTGGGAATTCTAAAAGGTACTACTATTCAAGGTGATACTGTCACGGAAAACTGATTCTGTAAGTACAATAATTTACTAGGCCAGTCTCGTTTTCTATACGTGCACACACACAAAATCATCACCCGATTGAAAATGAGGTGTGAACATGAAATATTTTTGTAAATATGAGAATAATTCTTGTAAGATATGTGAAATATTCTTCTTAGCATGCAGAATGTATTACTAAAAAGGCAAGTTTTTAGGGATTTTTGAGCTCCACAATTATGGAATAAAAAAACGTGTGAAAACTTTCAAATTGAAAATTAAAATAAACTTCTTTTAGTTTCATATTCTGTTAAGTATTATGCTTAGTTATAAGCAATAAAAATGTTCTTTTTAACATTTTGGGAAAAGAAATTGACCACATAAGGGATTAAATATAGCCTGGATTTGTGCCCGGTCACATTTTCCTAATTTGAACCAAAGCTAAGAAAATAAACTTGTGACCGTAAGGCCCCAGTTTTCTTCTTTTGACCACCAGTCTAGTTAACGATGAACATGGATCTTGGGATCTTCACATTGAAATACGAGTAGTTATAGAAAAGTGAGTGTCAACTGGCTTAAATGACTGTAGCTCAAAATGACACCCGATACTTCGTGTGTTAATAAACTATCCATCACTATTACGTTAATGAAATTGAATTATTTAAAATATTTCTCAGGGTTTTGAGGCTTTAATAAAATATTAAAAGTCATTATTATTGTTCCAATAAGTTTTCTTTTTCTAGGATATAAAGATTAATTAATCTTCCTCAGTGGCCAATGTATTCCCGTCTTTATATCTCATGTAATTATTGTTCTCTATTGCGAGCACTTTTCGAAAAATCAAAGTCCACCTTTACTAAATTAATTTATAGTTTTGGATTTAATCATAACACGTTAAGCTTTGCGTCAGTCATAATGAATTTAATACATACTCATTTTCCGAAGGGTAAAGGAAAAATTTTTCTTCTAAAATTGTAATGGATAAAGTAACTGAACTTGATATTTTTACAAAGGGATGCGTTAACCAATGGCACTATTAATTATTTTTGACAATTTCTTAATTTTAAAACTCTCAATATTCGTGTAAATAAAATAAATTTTGTAATTCTTTACAAAATTTTATTCAAACCACAATATTCTTCTTACTGAAGTTTCGTTTCATTCTTTCTTTTTAATTCTACATCATTGCACAGATAACAGTCTTTGGAAATCTGTCTTTTTCGAGTACATCCCAGTAATTCATCAGAACAAGAAATTTTTTTTTCTTCTCAAAAGTATTTGAATAGTCCCGAAAGATCTTTTGTAATGTATTACTACTCAAAGTAAAGAAAAAAAAGTTAACTTAGGAGGGAAAATTTCGTCCTTTTTTTGAGAAATGAAAAAAAGATAGAATAAGATTTTTCTAAAGTAAAAGGAAGAAAAGGTCTTTTGAATGGAGAACTATTCATGTAGAAAAAAAGTCGTATTCTAATGTAAATAAAAACACTGCTGGGGCATTTTTCTTCTGGCTATATTTCTTTTCTTCTTCTTTATTCCCTTTAACTTTCGCAGGTAGTGTCTTAAAAAAATCCATCAGTTTGAGTAAATATGTTGAATCCCACTAAAAGGGTTTTCAATTTTTTAATGCTGTTATTGTGTATTACTGCACGCGGGTTACACATGCTCAATATTTATACATTTGTTCTTGGGTGGCAAAAAAGCACAAAATGTTTAATAAAAAAACTTCTGATAAAAAATAATCGGAAATCTTGAATAAAAACAAAAATATATAACATACCACAGAAAAACTTTAGCTACTGATGTATTAAATTTCAAAATTGGGATATCCCCCAAACTGTTGCACTCCCGGCAAGTAATTGCTGTAATTGCATGTTTTTTGCACATTGATCTCTTACATATATGACATATAATCAATGGTTATCATCCTATTTTCCTACTTTCTGCAATAAAAACATCTCCCCTATATTTTTGCTGGTTGATCATCTTGTAGCTTCTGTTCTTGAGGTGCTCTGTACTTGCTTAAAAAAAGGTCAATACCTGGAATTTATGTTTTTGTATTTTTATTGTTCATTGTGAAATAGATGGATGTTCTTAGAAAAAGGCTTCTAAACTTTGGGGCATCATTGACACTTTAATGTTCCACCTTCTAAGCTAACTGTCTGCGCCACCTTCAGCATCGCTAAAATTGAAGCAAAACACAAATTCCTTTAAGACTTGTTTGTTTTATTTTGAAAAAGTATAATCAATTGTAATCAATAACAATTCTCTCTATAAAGATTTATTTATGGTTCATGAAAGACAAGTTATCTCGTCCCTTGTGATGAAAGTGTCAGTGTTTGTAGCGTTGTACACAATTTTGCTGTATAATCTACCTATGAAAAACATTACCAATTGCCACTTCCTTGTTCACCTCGAAGCAGAATATGCATCGCACATTTTATCTACTGAGTCTACTCCTCCATTATTGGAATCGTAATCGATAACAATCTCTGGATTTTTATCTTCAAGATTAATTGCCGAATCATTAGACACAGAAGACAGAAGTATATCTGCTTTATTTATTTTTGGCTCATTTAACACAATAATAATTCCTTTTTGGAATACAAAAATAGACGAACCGACTTCGCCCTGTTTACTAGGTTTTATGTAACTTCATGTTAGCCCCTTAGTAGTTCGTAGCTATGTTCTTTATTTTTTTTCCTGTACAGCCTTATCTTCAGATGCACTTTGAGATCGGAATTCTAAAAAAGAATCCAATCAAGAAGAAAATTATATTAGGATCTAAGACGAGATTTTTTGGGGGATAATCAGTACTTATACGATTGATTTACAATAGTGTTTATAACATTCGTTGGAGTAATTTCATACGCAGGGACTTCTTAAGCCTTAAGAAGGCCAGTTTCTGGGCCCAGGGTCTCGACCTCTGTGGAAGCCTCGTTTCGTGTTCGACCCTGTCTTAAGAAGATCCTAAGCTGGATAACCTAGGTTTTTGCGATCGTGCCCATTTATTTGTTTCAAATGACCGTTTGAACGAATATTGGACAAAATGCACGCTATCTGCTTTGGAAGATCTCAGGTAAGGCTTAATTTTGAATAGAGGCTCAGGGCCCCCAAAAATCTGAAGATTTTTCTACACCCAAGGTCTTAAGGAGTTTTAAGACGTCCCTGTTTGTATGTACAAAAAATAATTACCATACCTAAATATAGGTAATATTTATTTATTTAACAAATGTCAGGCCATTGACCATCCAATCACTTAGGCAACGAGCTCTCCATTATTCCTTCACAATACAATTCAAACTTTTAAGTGCAGATGACACGTCTAGATAAGAAGCAACCATGACTTGCCCATAAGCACACGAACCCCGAAAGGGGGAGTCGGTCAGATTAAAACGATACAAAGGAGCACTAAGATAAGTAACATATATAAAGTTCAATCAATTAATAGATAAGGGAAGAATTGAGCGTAAAAGTTTTGTGTCAGCGTAATTGTAATCGAAGGATTCTCAGGTTATCTTCATAACAAAAAGCTGGGTTTCGGCACACACAAAAAAATGTTCGATAGCATGTACGATATGCAAGGGTAAAAATATTTAGGACACTTGCTTCATAAATGAGTGTTTGAAAAAAAAATACTTCGAAATATTATTGTACAAGAAATTTTAGCTTTACTTCCTGATGCAGAAAATTTTAAAATTCTTCATCATTAACTTACTACCGAGGAGCGAACAAAAATAAAATGATTGGAGAAAAATTTCCGTTTCTGCTCGAAAAGCAATAGTTACATCAATTTGTAAACTTGTTCGCAGTTACATTTCATCCCCCTGGGTATCAATTTTTATAATTATTTATATCCAAATATATATCTCGGTAAAACTGACTTTAAATCTCTCAACACTTATCGACATATAATATATTTCGTTTTCCTTAATTTTTTTTATTACTCTAGGTTGCATACTTAGATATCCAAATTACGAAAAACATTTTTTTTTCTACATAAATTTATAAAAAAGTACATGCAAAGTATTTGCCATTAGATAAAATTAGGTCTTGTCAAATATATATACGTGAAACCTTTCTTTATTTTTCTTTTTTGCCAGAATTTTCATTCTTCCGTCAAAACTACTGAAGTTCATTATTTTTTAAGTTAATTTAAAATATATAAGATGATTATTTTTAATATATATATTAATTTAAAGATTCAATTAAGACTGAAAAAAGGAGTTCAAAAAGTTATTTCTTTATGAAAATATTTCTTTCATAATTAGGTGTAATAACTTTATTTGTGCCACAAGTCAGATAGATTGAAATCGATACATCTGTACTCCTTGTAACTTTGTACTTTTATTATATTAAATAGAAAATAACTGAAAAAATAATTCTCTTTGCTCTTACGTAACACTTTGAACTCAGTATATATAATTAAATTCTTCAAAGAGATTAGCGTCTTATTTATAAATATGTCAGCATAATCCTATAGCAATCTTCAAATATATTTTATAACCATTTAATTTAATTTTATTTAATTACAGTTATATTTTTAAGCAAAGGAATATTTCACTTTTATTAGTATAAGATCAGCTGTTTTATATTTACTACTTAATCCCCTTTCCAGAAATTTTAATAATATAGCAAAGAAACATTTAGGAAGAGAAACTCTGTAAAATTATAGAAATTTATTTTTTCTTTTCTATTTCAAAAAAATTGCCAAAACATTAATTGATTTTTTTCCTATCAAATTATTGGTGCTAGTATTTCTTCTTTTTTTTTTTAAAGTGAAAACAAACGCCATTAGGAATAGTGTTTTTTAATCGGAATATACGAGAAGGAGTAAAATTGTCTATTACATTGTAATTAAATTTTTTTTAACAAACGATACTTTCTTTGTAAACGCTTGGATTAGCCAACTGTTTCAGCAAAAACTGTATCCATGTAGGAATTTCATCAAATGCAGCAAAAACTGAATGGCACTTGTTCTGTTACTTAAGTTTGCAAAATTACTTCATATTTTTAAAGTTTTTTTATCTACAATATTATATCATGTTATTTTTTCTCTTAAAACAGAACGATTCAAATAAGTTATGACTTACATTCCTCAAACGATTCCAAATGTAATAAATCATTATAAGCTCCGCTACGTTCATTCCACTTTCTTTCAGAGCGAGAATTTTCACTCCATCCCCAATATTATTTTATTATACACCTAAATAATAATACTCATATGTTTTGAACTGGAAGTTTATTTTTTTATCAAGTTGAAATATTTTTAAGAGGCGGCAGTACTTTTTCCCATTCACATTCCTGCACACTAAATAAATATCCAGTTATGAATTATTCAGTGGGATAAATTTAACTTGAAAATCTTGCATTACATAAATATTGCAGTAAATAAATAAAAAATTGAAGATGAAGGTGAACCGTATACATTTAAGTATACAGATAAAAAAAAAGTATACAATTTCAAGGCATGACAAATCATAAGCAATTTAAGGGAGTAGGAAACCTTTATACCCCGACATTGTTAAACTGGCTGTTTTCGATGTACCTTTTCTCAAAATCTGTTATAAGTACATGTTTGAAATATTTCATACAATTAAAGTACACTTTTTTCATTATACTGAAATGAGCGTTTAGCTAATATTGAAATTTTTGTAATTTATTAAATATTTTATCAAACATAGTGAAATTGGACCCCTTTTTCAAATAAAATAAATTCTTGAGTTTTTTACAAAGACTCATTTCAGTATATGTTAGCCATCATTATAAATGTATCATAAAAAATTTACATACCTGTGAACAGTAGTTTCTTAGAAATGGTACATCGAACATCAAACTTTACATTTTGAGATAAATTGATTTTAATGTATAAAGAAAGACATCTAAACAGCTAGGAAATAAAATCAAAAGGCTCAATTTATACTAAAAGATACATGTTTTAGTTTAGATCACACCTTCAACTTTTAAGCGAAAACAAAGTACTTTGTTTACATTCTTCGCCATTTAAATGGGCATGACCCAGTTTCAACGATTATTTAAAAATATGTTTTAATGGCTTCTAATTACCCTAGAGGTTAAAGTAAGGTATTTTTAGAAAATGTTAAAATCTATACAATTTGAAAATGTAAAAACCTATACAATTTGAAAATGTAAAAATCTATACGATTTAAAAATGTAAAAATCTATACAATTTGAAAATGTAAAAAACTCAAATTGTAAAAAAAAATAATAATAATAAGATTTTAGCTTTCCAACACCTCTTAAGATATTAAATTTTTCTTGGAATTGAATTGCATGGGACTACTTAAAGTTTTTTTAGAGACAATCACAAATATCCTATATGTGAGCCCTTAGTCAGACGATATACACGTTGAGCCGATAATCCATTCCAGCCCAAACACGTGTTAAAATATCTGAATCAAGTGCATCGACAGCGGTTGTGATACGCTGTTTCAGCTCTGCTACGTCAACACGAAGAACAGGACAGAGTACTTGTCATTTATGTACCCAAACAGGAACCGACCACGAAGTGTTACTGATCTATTACTTCTGCTACTGATTACTACTTCTGATTATCCCAGTCCTTCTTAAATTTTCAATATTGAATACCCAATTTTCAATCAAAATTTTCATGTCGCTTTCCTTCTACGACTTTGACCTCTTAAGTGCTTTCAGCGTATATAAGCGTCTCACTCAGCCAGAGCGTTAACTACCCCGATCGTATATATACGTTTGACCGAAGTACACTCTTTTATGTGCACTGCTGAACATAAAATCATTCCAGAGACTTTGGAATGCAATAAAGAGGACCTAGACAGTAGAGTTGATGGGGTAGAGTTGATGGATTAATAGGAGAACCTGCTTCCCGCAGGGAAGCTCAATCTCCAATCAGGATTTAACTGGATGAGTTGCATGAGTTCAGCTTTCACTTAGCCCTTTGCTGCTTTATTATAAAAATATTGTGTGGATAATTAAAGTGTTAACATGAAAAAATTAATAATTTACTTTTGTGTAGGAATAAATGAGAATTTAAGTGTGTTGTGATTGATTAAATGCATTTGTGTTGTTTGTTAAGTGTGATTGATTAATTAATTTAAAGCCTTGTCCACTAGAGCGGACATTAAGAAAAAGGAGGTCGGAGAATCTTTCGGCACAGGGTTACCCGCACCGTCGGAAGGACCGCCTCGTCTGATTTTCGCCCAAAAGGAGCGGGTATTTGAGTGAATTAGCTTGAGGATGTGTGGTCCAATCAGGGGACAGCCTATGGTGACTCTTAGGGAGTGGGTGTGTCAATAGGAATTGAGTTTGAGTGCCGAGGCAATCCCAGTGCTCGCTTCGCTATTGGCCGGCTTGCTCTGTTCCTATTGGTCGAGAGTAAGTCTAGTATAATTTTTAAGTTTTATCTGAAGAATTTAAGCGATTAAATTAAAATATTGCGCGGTCTGTTAAATGAAGGATTAATTACATATTTTTCTATTCGAGCAATTGCTCGGTTTGTATGATTATCTATATTATTGAAAAATTTTGTAGCTACTTTTTTGAAGAAACATTTTAAAGTTTTAATTTTGATAGCGAATCTAATATCTTCATTCCTAACATACCACGGAGAATCCGTGATAATTTTAATAATTTTATTTTGAGCTGATTCCATCATCTTGATGTTAGAATAGGCTGCGTGGCCCCAGATTGGACTTGCATATTGTAGAATTGTAGAACGAGTTTATAAATAAGCATTTTATTTCTTAAAGATAAACATGATTTCCGTGCAATTAAGGGAAAACTTTAGCGACGGAAATATTGAATTTTCTACGTATTTGTATAATGTGTTGTTTAAAAGTGAGTCTTTTATCTAGGATTACTCCTAGGTATTTGGTGCTTTTGGACCAGGGTACGTGCGTGTTGTGTAAATATAATTTTGGTGGTTCTTTTTTAATGTGGTGTGAAAAGAAGACGGCCTCTGTTTTTGCTACATTTAAAGCAATTTTCCAAGTAGAGAACCAGTCTTCTAGTTTGGCTATATGTTTGTGTAAAAAGTGAGTAACGAGTTGTAACTCGTTACTTTGTGCCAGGATCGCCGTGTCGTCGGCAAACATGCAAATCGTGGATTGGCTGGTTCTAGGGATGTCATTTACATATATATTAAATAATATTGGCGAGATGGAACTGCCCTGGGGCGTTCCAGCGTTAATTTTCCTATTAGTCGAATGGATATTATTTACTTTGACCGCGAAGGATCTGTTAGTAAGGAAGAGGACCTAGACAGTGTTTTCGAAGGATTGACACACTTCAACGGATTTTTTCTTATTTATTCCTTTTCTTTCACCCCCCAACACATCCCATTTGTGCGCCTGTGTGGAAACGGTGGCGTTGGGGAGTTGACTTTTAATCGGTCGTTCAGGGAATAATTATAACCGGCACAAATTATCAAGATGTGTTAAAATTAATTACTGTTAATTGTTAATTGTGTAAAATGCATTGTGAAGTACTGATACATTTATAAATTAATTGTTAAGGTATCCGACTACCCTAAAACCATGATTTTTTTCAAAAATCGGCAAACATTTTTATGATTTTATTTTATAGACCATTTTATTAACTTAATAACAATACCAAGTACTTTATTTTCCCTCCACTAGAACAAAAACTACAAGCGTTTTAGTAAAAGCAAATGCAATAACTTTACACAAGATGTCAAACTTTGAAATGCGTTTTACGCGAAACGTGTTTTTTTTGAAAAACTCAAACGGGGACCGCGATTGCTCAAAAAGTTTTGAAAATAATTAGCTGAAATTTTTTGCTTATGTTCTGCATATCAGTAGAAGTGTTTTGATCTTAAGATTTTTCAATAACTGTTTTATTTCAAAATTTGCAGCTCTTTATGTGAATATAGTCAATGTTTTTTTAAGCAATTTCGTATAATGACTTAGATAAAGTGCTGTAGTTTTTGTAAAAATTAAAATATTTCTTATCGTGAAGATCATTTCAAACAGGAATAACAAAGTAACACATCAAAATTGAAAAATTGAGAATTTGTTCATAAAATCTTTGTAGAGAGCGGGCCCCGTTTATGTAATTTTTCGTACATTTTTACTAGTTTTTTCCCATTTTAATAATAATAATTTTTTTCTTTTACCAATTTTAGGATTTTTTCCTTAAAATATACTACATAAATATAAAAATCACAAAAAGATCTCCATATTTCCTTTTTTTCAAAAAAAGTTGTCGCAAGTAGTCGGATACTAGTGTAAAATGCATCGTGCAGTACAGATACATTTATCACTGTAAATGTGTGTTTTATTTTTATTATCTCAAATGATTTTGTTTGTTAAACTTTCAGAAATTTAATAATTTTTAAAGTAACATTTTGTTTTCGTCTTTTCAATATGCTGTCGCCCCCCTCGAGAAGCCCCGCAGTTTGATAAACGCTGGAATAGACATTGGGTAAGTGACATGCTGTCGTCTGTGACTCAAACAATTCATCGTTTTTCATGGACGTAATTTCGCATGTTGGTGTTCACCATTGAAGTGGCAAACCATTCAATAGGAGAATCAAATTGTGAATGTCGTCCTGCAACTGTATCACAAACCAATGAGTTAACATTTCCATAAAAGTAATTCCCATGACAATTTGCTAAATTCAAGGTCACAAAAAGACCTTTTCTACTGCATACGCCATCATTTTGGCTGTTTTGTCACATGATACGTATACCATTGCTTACGTCACTTCCGTCAGGGGCGAGTACATCTACCTTACGGTTCATTGAGCTGGTCTTGGTCTTCGATTATTACTGTTTTTGCAGCATTTGTAAAGTGTACACGTCTTTATATATCACCCTCTATAAATTTTTTTTCTAAATTTAAAAAAAAATTCTGCGTATAGAAAAATACAAATTTTTGGGTAATATTTGTCAAAGCAACTTACAAGGTCGTTCAATTTCATTACACATATTTTGAATTTCAATAAAACTATAGTCTTAAATTTTAGAAGCATACTTTACTTTAATAAACTTAAAACAAGTTCTTATAATTTGATTCAATTAGAAATGTAACTAAAATAAGATATCGCTAAAATTCACTCTATAATGATGTTATTTAATAAATTAAAATGCTTATTAAAAATAGTTCTGGGCACATTCACCTATCCTTGAAAATCTCGGTTTCTTCCTGGACATATTAATGAAACATTCCATTCTTATAGTTTCCCTAAAAGTAGAACGCATTTCCCAACACACGTTTTAAATTGAACTGCGTAATTAAAACGCCTTCCTGAGAAAATAGCATCCATTACGGGACAGGAAATAAATATTTTCGTTATTTAAGCAGCGGAACTACCATTTAAGCCCTTTTAATTAAGAATATTTTCATACGGGTGTGGTGTGGAATTAGTAATTTTTTTCAATACTTCACCATTCTAAAAAAATAAGGTACGCAATTGAACACTTCTTAAAATTTGCATTCCACAGCAATTGTTAACTGTCCGAAGAAATATTTTCTTGACGTCAATTGATTCTATTGATATTTCATCTAATTTTACATCAATGTATGATGTCATCGATTCTTTAAAGGTATTTCATTCCTTAAGACTTTATGAGTATCGGGGAACGACAAAGCTTTTGATTTTCTTAAAAGTCATTAAAACACAGTAACCATGAATGTAACATAAAATGTCAATTGAGCATTAGATGGCATAATTGATACGAAATTGATTTTAGCAAACAACATTGTACTTTATTTTTGTTTCTTCAGTTGTTTAGTTTTGTTAATGTAATAATCGTTTTCTCTTCCATACATGTTTAATCCGCCAAATAAAATATTTCGTACCACAGACATTATACTTAAAATCAAAAATACACCATCTTTGATTTCTTATTCAAGCGTATTTACCGAATTACCGGCATCTATACTGATAGGTGGAGAAACAAATTGTGGGTAATTCTTTTTGCTGCCTATTTTTTTACAAGATTTAAATTCGCGGCCTCTATATTTTTACAAACACTTTCCCTATGCAGTAAGCAAATAAACGAGCTATTAAAAAGTTTGTTCAAAGTGGGTTGCATTTTGGCAGGCACGGCAAGTCCCCAATAGTGGGAGCCATTTCGTTGGTTGCACCATCAAGTGGCGGCTCAAGCTACAAAATTAGACGTTTGAATTTCTATTCAATTCAAACACTCTTCGGATGCTAAATATTTCCATGATTTAATTTACGAAGAGTACCAAAGCCGAATTGATATTGAAAGGATTCTTTACTGAAAAATTCTACATAAATATAAAGCTTCTATTTTTATTTCCTTACAGTTTTTTCTAGCTGTACTTCAACATCATTAGAAAATTTTATTATACTTAAATAAAAAAATGGTTCATATTTCTGAAACAATATCTTCAAACATACAATGCCGTGCTTATCACCTAGATATTTGAAACATTAATCCAATCCTACACACTTAAAATTCAAAAAAAGATACTATGAAGAAAACGAAAACTTTACATTTTTAGATATTCTCTTCGTTTAGAATGTGCATCTAATGCGAATCCTAATTGTCTTCAATTGAATCAATGCACATTAATTCCCGATCTGATTAAAGATAACAAAAGAAGCGGAAACTTTTATTAATTTCCTCCTTTCGATGAAGAAATTGCAAATCAAATCATTCATTAAGAAAACTAAATGATCCATCCCTGGACGAAGCTAACAGTGTGATTTGCAGAAATTTCTTTTCGCTTTGATTATTTTCAATTATTAATCAAGAAAAACCCAGAAATCAATCCTTAACTCGTTTCGCAGTCACATTAATTTGTATAATTGTTACGACTGGAATTGAATAAATTGTAGAAGAATATGTTAGTTTCCTATTCAGTTTAATAATTCCATGAGCAGGTAAAATGCAATAACTTGTTACTGTATTAATTAAATGCCTGCTATATATTTAAAAACTAGATTACTACTCGGTTTAGTTGATGTTTTTAAATGTTGTATCTATGCAATTAATAATAATATATTGTAAATTTCTATAAATCTAAGATACATAAACAAAAATAGAAGTATTACCAGATAGTATAGTAGGTCAAAAATAAGATATTTTCAGAATTACATTAGATTCAGTATATGTTTCCAATTTATGCCTAATAAAAAAATTCTAAATTATATCTTTGTTCTGAAATTCAAATGATTAGTATTTTAAATGTATAGTCAGTCAGCCACTGTTCTTCTTAATTGGAGATCAACCATCCCCAAGAAACTCCATTTGGAGTTTGGCTACTTGTCCCTCGAGGGCTGTCCTTCTTCCTTCACCTTCTGTTAGAAGTCTTTTGATAGCTTCGAGGAAGTTGAGTCTTTCGATAACTCCTTCACTAGCATTCCTATAAGAAATGGGTTCGTCTCTCTTGTCTCTAAAACGGGTAAAATGGAGAACTAGTCGTACGAAAAGAGGAGAGGCGAGGATCAACGCGTCCACAACAAAATAACCGGCACGTATTTTGTTGTGGAAAAAGTGAACTTATTTCAAAAATCGCCATTGCAACAAATAATTCTGAATAGGGAGTACCAAAGAGAAAATGCTTTGAAAATAAATATTACTCGTATTCTTGTCACTGCACCAAAATTTACGCCATTTGAATCGCGCCATGATTCCAAAACAAGAAAAATTTTCTCGCGTGTCTTACTTAAAACAGAAACTGTCAATTAGATTTTGGCGAGAAATTGAGAGATTCCCGGTCACGTAAATACGCAAATGTCTTTATTTTTTCCTCACAAACTGTTTTAGCTGAAATAGTCAATAGTTCATCCAAAGCCATTTTTGCTTTACATTAACGATGAAGATAAAAAGAACAAAATACTCGTATAATTTACAAACATCCATATATTTAATACGAATATCAAAATAAAGTCTATTTAATTGGTTTCTAGCGCTCATCTTTATTTTTCGCCACCTGGCGAATTGTTATCTTAATATTGTAGAGAGGTCCAATATGTAAAAAAGAAGCTGTGCTGGAGTAATGGACACGATTTGTTTCCTTTCTCATGAATAGGAGTGAGCTTATTTTTTGAGATTGAAAAGTAGGTACTTACGTATTATCGCAATCCGATGGACGACATTACATGAAACGAAGCACATGTTTGTCAATTCAGCGCAAATGCCACACGCAAAATCGTTGTTGCCAACTTGGCGAGTTATTTAGAACGCTGACATTGTTGCGATAGTAAGCAAGTACCGAAAAAAGCATTTTACTTTCAAATACTTCTTTTAGAAATATTCGTTTTCATACAAAAGGAGAAAGAAATGTTTTTCGTTTTCGACAGCGAAATAGTTCCAGTATTACAGAGAATGCATAGCTTGTCATAACATATCAGTACTTTTTCTTGTGGTTGAAGTTACACAATATTAAAAGATCGAAGGAAACTGCAAAAAATGTATATATATTGGATCATTAAAGTAAACTTTCGGGTGCTCACTAAATTTGGTGATTACCACCCATCACATCAAAATCTGTCTAATTTCTGGAAAGAATATACCTCAATTTAATATCTATATCCATTGAATAGTTTACATTCAATCAATAACGTACATGTGTATGTGTGGTAATTACTTTTTTTAAAAAAAAAAGCTTAGTCATGGTCGAAATTAAGAAGTAAGAAGTTTCTTAACTTAATTAAAAAGTAGGCTGAATAAATTTATTTCTGTTAATGAAACGATGTTTCACGCATTAATTCTTTTTTATTATTTCGGCAAGTCGTTTATTTAAATTACAGTCACTATTTTAAGCTCTGAATGTGTTTAAGAACACAATAATATGTAGTAAAGGTACTGAAAATATATTTGAAGAATTTACTCTAATTTTTCTCTCTTCTCTTCTTCTCTTCTCTTCTCTCTCTTCTCTCTTGGTGGTAATCTTTTTTTCAACAGAAAAGTGGCCAAAAAAAAGAGAAATGGCTCAAATGAGAAGATTATTAACTATACAATCATCAATGTATGTATGCATTTCTTGAAATATGCATCATTTTATGCAGAACAATGTTTGGACTCCCCCTTCCCATAATTATTTGTCACTCTAATTTAAAATGTATCATTAGTTGTTTGGCTGTATTCCCACGATTGCCTCCTTTGTGATTTAAATGGGGAGACGGGAATTTCAGTCAACACTTTGGGAAATATATTCTACCTATTCGTATCTTTAAGAAGATGAATAATTAAGTGTTTGAATATCACAAATACACGCATATAAACATGATTCCAATGCAAAAATTATCTAATCTTAGTGAATTTACTTGACGCCTGGCAATATCAACTTCAAAATGATTTATCAAAATCAGAAGCATGCGAACAGCACCAACTCTTTTGCAGACATTTGTTTGGAATATTCATGAGTAACTAATTTGAAAGGTGGACACTTAAAGGACCTCCTGTTTCAAACAAATGCTGATCATACATTTGATTTCTCTGTAATCTTTTCTGCATCATGTGCCTAATTAAAGTGAAGAATTAAAGTGCACAACTTTATTTACTTCTTGTTAATGTATTTTATCATATATTGAACAGAAACCGAGAACAAATGTGCAGTGCATTCCGAAATTCAGAATTCCCTTTGCACATATTTCCTTGAATTAATTAATTTAGCGATCTGTGATTTTTCATTTCAAAATTTTTAATACCGACCACAGGCTAATGCTCGTAAGAAAATGTTACTATAAATGTATTAAAATTTTTTTTTTAATCAAAAAAGATATTTTTCATGTATTCAGATACATTAGCGAGGATTATACAAAACGACTCCTCCAAATGCTGTTTGTTGGCTCAAAACGCCTGAGGATGGTACCCGTGCGGTATGGACAAGGTACGTCTACGTAGCAATCTGCTTGCTAGACAATCTGAGATTAGCAACAAGAACAACAAACAAAACGTAATTATCATTCCTTATAAAAGTACATTCTTAAAAGTTTTTTCACAAAGGAATTTCGGAGCAACAAAGCAAAAGACTGATTTCCTCGGAATTTTATTATTTTTTTAAAGTAGGCGTCTACTGTTTAACATTGCGATAATTATTTAAATCCTTACCTTCAGGTAACTATCAAAATATACCATCCCATGTAGAAAACTTCGACAATGAGAAGGCTGATGACCTTGCCAAGGAGTCCAGGAATTCCCTTCAAATTTCTAATAGTCTTACCCTCATTGGTCCTGATGCAACAACCTGACGTTAACTCACCTCCCATCCAGTAAAGAAGCATTTCAGTCTAGAGCTTAATTAAATTAGAACGTAATTTCAACCATTACAGTCAGACTAAGTTCAAGACACTTTACAGGGATGAAAATATCCCCTGATGGTCAAAGAGTGACAATACATTCAGTGTTCTGACATTCATCTTTCTCCTAGATATATTTTTAATATTGTCCTTTTATATTGGCTAAACTTAAATAACAATGATTTAAACCCCACGGACCATCATCCCGGAACTTCACTTCACCATCCCCACGGACCCGGGATTATCCCATATATTCAGCCCTTACCATCAGCCCTATTCCAACAAAATAATGCATGGCTACACGTTTTAAAATAAAATATTACTCATTAAAAGAAAAACGAAACTCAGACCCTGAGAAAAATTCTAAGATAAACAATTCACCGCTGTAATTATTATTGAAATACTGTACATTAGTTGTAGAAAAAGAAAAGGAAATCATGATTCACTTTTCAGCCAGGCTGCATAGTACGTTTGCTAATCATTTGATTGACCTTCAATCTTATGGTATGGTTATTATCAATATTAGTTCCCTCCCATCTTTTATGCGTTTGCTTTTCGCTTAGGGAAATTGTAAATAATTGAGTTTTGCGATATTTGGAAAAGAATTGATTGGTTTAACATTTCTGTAGGATAATTGAAAAGTGTCTGATTTGCGTCCTTTATTATGGTCTTGTACTTTTGAATCATTTTAGTTCAGTTTTATTGGATTTTTTCTCAAATCATCAAAGAATTAAATAAACCTTGAAAGAAGGTAAGTATACTTTCTATAAATTAAAATATTCACTAGAATTCCGATTTGTATCCTGTACAGCAAAAATAATTATAAACAATGATTGGAGTGGCTGAGTCCCCCCGCACTACCATTAATGTTAGTATCGAGTACGCGCCTGCTCCCGGGTTAAGACATTTTGAAGTCTTCTCGCTTTAAATGTTAAAAAGTAACACAATTATTCTTCAACGGAATTTTGTATTCTTTTCATAATTTAACATTAATTCTAAATGCTAATTGTGTGAGGTTTAAAATTACAGTTCTTTTAAACAGTTATTTACAATTATAGCATTTATCTAAAAAAATCATTTTACATTTTTGTATACAATGTCGTGCACACAGTTTTACTCTCTTTACAGTTAAGCTATTATATCAAGAAAAATGTTTTATTTTTTAAAAAAATGAACTCGTGCGAAGAGTCGGTGTTTCAGCCAGTATACGTTTGATGTATCAGTACTGAAGAAGGTATTTTATAAATAATTTCTTATTACTGAATTTGGCCGCGGTAGCCGAGTAGTATAGGTATCGGATCGTGGCTTGCCTTGTCACGAGTTCGAGCCCAATACCACTAAAGACCCGCCGTGTAGGGCAGCGATGCACGTTAAATCTGTTGAGAGTTGAAACGTTTTCCCGTTGGTGTGGTGTGGTAGTTAGGGAGAGGGGTGTCAGCTCAGGTGTCATCCACGTCACTTGACCATGGTTCAAAATTACGTGGTCCATCGTCAAAAGCTCTCGTGCAGCTGAACATTGCGACGTTAATATTCAATCAATCAATCTTATTACTAAATTAAGAACAAGTTTAATAATTATTAGGGACTTCCACGGGCTTGTCTTGTAGAGAAAAGTTTTTCAAAGGAAGGTTTAATATCAGAAATTGACACTTAAAGTGTTATTTTTCTATATTTAGCTGAGATCTATATTTTGTCTTCAAGGCATCCACTGCAGAAAATCCGGTTTGAAAAAGGTAGGATGTTGAAAATGGTAATAGTATACGAAGTGCTTTTGTTTTTTCAGTACAGATAATTCCTCATCCAATTCTAATCCCAAATTCAAAGAGCGATTTATTACAAAATTGCCTTTTAATTTTTCACTGGATGTGAAATCTATGAAGATTTCTTCTTCGGGCTCTCTGGAGTATCTTGAAATCGATCCCTAATCCACTCGTAACTTGCTACCAAGCTGTCCTCATCCAGAAAATACTTTTTAAAATTCTTTGCCAACATAGCTAAATGATTTTACATGTTTTAAAAACAACTTTCACATGTTGTTCTACAGATTTGTAAGTTTTAACACATATCAAGCTGGGGCTTTTTTTCCATCATTTACTTCGTTAGTGTTAAATCCAAAATTTAAGTATTTTTGAGAAGATCGCCTTGATTTAATTTTCGGAACCATTCTCGTTCGTCTGTGTACTTGTTGATTTTTTTTATTATGGTCGAATGTTTGCTTACGACTTAAAAATGTATGTATGATATTGTTTTAATCTACTGCCGTAAATACTTAATTACCGTGAATTACAATTAACGTGGAAATTAAAAAATATATACATTCAAGCTAGATTCGGTAGCTATAGGAGTATCGAGTCGACCAAAACTGACTGGAATTGTACGAGGAAAAGCATTTTTATACATGTTTTGCGCAAACGTCCGATAGGTTGCCCAGACTCACGCAAACGTACCCTATAATGCCAGATGTGATGGATATGATAGAGAGCGAAATTGACTAGACTATTTTTCTAATGACATTTGTACTTTGAGAAATGAATGCTGAAGGAAATAAATCTTTAATTAAATACATCATTTTGCGATCTGTTCCAATTTAAAAATTAGAGAAAGAAAAATAACATAATTCTAAGTATTATATATATATTTTAAGTAATTTTCTTAAAATATATATATTACTTAAAAGTTACATATACACAAAATTTAATATACTTATCGTATTAATTTGTACGGTTTATAATTAAGATAGTTTTGCAACTTTAGCGTCTCTCTCTCAAAGTGCATTTTTATTGCAGTAAATACATTATTGTTGTACAGGGGGCGAGACAAAAATTATGATTGAAAATTGGGTCGCCAGTATTGAAAGTTTGAGAAACACTGCTTTTAATGTATGAGTGGTGCTCAGAGTATTTTATGACTAATTAATTAATACTAAATTAAGAACAAATTAATAATTTTTAGCCACTTCCATAGGCTTGTCTTACAGAGCAAAGTTTTTGAAATGAGTTTTAAGATAAGAAATTGACCCTCTGAGTTCATTTTCTATATTTAGCTGATATCTATATTTTGTCTTCTAAGCAACCACCGCATTTTGTAATATGTTCCAATTTTAAAATCAGAGAAAGGAAAAATAACTTAGTAATTATCCTATTACTTAACTTTTTTTTGCTTAAAAGTAACATATACAAAATTTAATACTTATGTCATGAATTTGTACGGTTTATAATAAATATTGTTGCTTTATCGTAAAAGTGCATTATTATTGCATTCAGTAAATTATTATGTATAAGGGGGGCGCGATAAAAATTGTGATTGAAAAGGGGGGCGCCAGTATTGAAAGTTTGAGAAGCACTGCCCTAAGCCATCAAAACCTCTTTGGTTCTATGGCGAGGCCTGTTGCAGCGGTTATAGCCATCTATGGTGGCTACATTAACTGCTGATTTTGTCATCCTTCTCTCGTCATAAGAGGATGTAATTCTTATCATTTGAACTCGGTACAATATGTTGTCTGCAAAATAAAATGTTGTGATATATAAGGTCCTTATTGGTGTTGCATTTTGTGTAGCCAACTGTGTAGAGATATACTTTTTTTAATTTATATAAATATATTATCTTAACAAAAGAGGTCAGTCGGCTTTTTCTTTAATCATAGGAGAATTAAGTAATATTTCAAACTAATAGTGAAAGTGCGGTGAATTTACGTTGAGACCATAGATGTCTACATGTACTGTTTCTTGTGATCATAGTTAATGTTACAAAAAAAAACTGTATGGAAGATATATAACGAAGTATTTAATTAGACTAAATGGAAACACAAATTAGATATAAACTTTTAAATCCTTCATTGTTTGTTAAACTAGTACGATAATATCAAGCAATTCTATAGCTTTTTTATTAATGTAATAAAGTTATTCAAATTCTATTAAATATTCACATTCCATTTGATTCCCTCAAATTTCCTCTATAGAGCTAATAAACTTTGTCAGATTGTAGCATTAGGAAGGACGAGTTTTATGCTTTAAGTGACAAAACTTTCTGTTCTAATTTAGACACCATAGAAAGATGAATATTTTCCAGACATTTTTAATTGACGGCAGCATCCTTTGTCTGGTAAGATAATATTTGATTCAATTTGTAATAAAACAGGAAACATAAATAGAACCTAAATATGTTCAAAATCTCAAATTACTTTTATGTTGCAAACTTTGAATAAAATAACAGTATTCTGATTTAAAAATAAGATTTTATATTTAATAAAAAGGTGCATCTTTGCTTAAAATATATATCTACTCATTATCCAGAATTAAATTTCTTATACTGAAACGAGAGACTTGCTTATAATTATAGTAATAATGCAGAAAAATTAAATTAAAAATTTATGCGAAAATAAATTCTTACATATATATTATTAGATTCATTGCGTTTCGGAAAAAAAAAACTTACATAATTATCTATTAATGTAATGTAGTGAAAGAGAAAGGAATAAACTAATTTAATACTGTATATATTTTTTAAATACAATCACATTTATGTTAAACAGCTCAACCCTTGTTTTTTACGTACCTAAACTTTCAATTTCAATTTCTTCGTTCTGATTGGTTGAAATTCATAGAACACGAAAATTTAAGCAAATTTCGTCAGTTTGGTCTTATATTTTATAGAATGAGGTTGTGTTACGGAGTTCTGCAAAAATCTGCCAAAAACAAGTACTATGCACTCATGGACAAAAAAAATTAGCGCACCAAGAAATAATTACGGGATCGTAATGAAACGTGGCATGAAGGTACATGTCAAGGAGATATGCAACGTGATTGTGCATTACGTATAGCCGATAGAGAACTTTTAACGTCGTTATCCGCGGAGTATAAACCAGGTAACTAAAGCTTGTTTGAGTGTGATGAATCATGCATAAAAAAGAGCTGAGGTAGACATGCTATTACGCCGTTTTAGAAGACAATAGAAGCAGCTGTCACAGTTTGAGAGGGGGAGAATCATCGGTATGATGAAACCTGTGTGGTCAGCTAGGCGAATAGCTCGTCAGTTAGGCTATTCTGATTGTATTGGGACCAGTGGATCGAAGAGATGTCATTTTTACGAAGACCAATATCAGGACGCTCTCGACATACCAGTCGTCGAGAAGACCGCCACATCTTAAGAAAAGCACGCGTATAGCCAACTGCTTCATTTGGCGCTACCCAGGCACCAGTAGCACCTTCACTACTGGCCCTTGTGTCTCTCGAACCATACGAAGGCGCCTGACTGAAGAACATTTGGCATCGCTGCGCTCATTACGTGTGCTGCTCTTGACTCGCACACATCGACGTCTCCGTTTGAAGTGGTGCCGCGCACGAGGAAACTGGACTGCAGCGGAACGGAACCAGGTCGTCATTAGGACTAATTCAGATTCAATCTCAGCAGTGATGACAATCGTGTTCGTGTGTGGTATGGGGTTGTCATTGCCTCATACTGCAATACATGGTTACACCTAGTATTGATCCGTGGCACAATGACAGCCCACCTGTATGTCCATGACTTCCTGCAACCACATGTGTTGCCACTCATGCAACGGCTCCTAGGAGCCGTTTTTTAACAAGACAATGCTGGGCTTCATACGGCAAGGGTGTCACAAGACTGTCTACGCACTGTTACTACCCTTTCTTGACCAGCCAGATTCCCTGATTTGTCTCGTATCGATAATATCTGGGATCATTTGGGACGGCGAGTTAAACATCCCGCGAGTTTGAACGAACTAGAGGCAAAGTTACTGCAAATATGGAAAGAAATATCTTAGGACACCATACAGAACTTGCATGCCTCAATGCCTGATCGGATCGCATCGTGTATTTCCGCTAGAGGGGGATCAACAGGGTATTAAATCCTCCGATCTTTTGCCTTTTCTCTGAAATAAATTTCTTTTTTTCTTTGATTATCTAACCATTTACTTATTTCAAAGTAGTCATTACGTATGTAAAATTTCGTTTCATTTTGACGACTCCTTCTTCGTGCACTAATTTTTTTTGTCCATGATTGTACATAATTTTGTCGACTAAAAAATCAAATTGATGCTTTGAATTTCTTATTTATAAATCAATTTCGTAGTACTTTTAAGCTTTTTCATTAATTTATTTTTCTTTAGATTAGTTTGAATCTTTTTTTGGTTTGAAACGATGGCCCTTTCTTAACAGTTGTAGAGACTTTCATTTCAGGAGTTTTGCCCATTGAGTGGGAGCCAACGGAGGTACGTGACGAAGAAATGGAATGGAAGTAAAACTTCAGCCTTGATGAACTTTTGGATTAGGAGCGCTTTCCTGAGGTAAGAGTCTCCAAGAAATCAAAGGTGAGTGAAACATTTCCCATTAATGTTAACTCTGCTTTTCAGGTGCAAGCAACTCCGCCAGCGCCAAAGAAGGTGAGTCCACTTCCAGCATCTAACACTCTTCCCAAAGATTAATTCCTCTCTTTTAAGTCTAGAAAATTGTAATAGCAATTTTAATTCTAATATCTTTACACACAAAATATTTCATCATACAATAATTTTTGACTCAAATGTAGTATAGGGGAGAGCACTTTGGACTTGGCGATTTTTATCTAAATCCTATGGTGAGATATGGAATTCATTCTAAAATAAATAATAAATAATTCCGTAAAAAGTACCTTGGCGACCACTTTTAGTCGTCAAAAAGTGGACTGCGCCAAGTTGCCCCCCTATACTACACTTTAACCTAATTTTTCTTAACACTAGATTACCCAAGAACGTCGTTTTGAATGTTTTTAGGCCGCGGTAGCCGAGTGGTATAGGTATCGGATCGTCCCTGGCTTTGTCACGAGTTCGATCCCAGTACCAGTAAAGACCCACCGTGTATGGCCGCGATGCACGTTAAACATGTCGAGAGCTGAAACGTCCTCCCGTTGGGGTGGGGTGGTAGTTAGGAGAGGGGGGTGCCAGCTCAGGTGTCGTCCACGTCACTTGACCGGGGTTCAAAATTACGTGGTCCGGCTCCAAAAGCCCTCGTGTAGCTGAACAATGCGACGTTAATATTCAATCAATCATTCCTTGACTGATTTTAATTTCCATTAGAAAAACAATTACATATATATTCCACAACTTCTTAGAATATTTTAGAATGTATTGTTTTCCAAGTGAAGTAAATTTGTTAATATGTACTAATAACTTGTTATATGACTGTAAATAACATAAAAAATATTTAAAGTTAATTTTAAACAAATTTCTTTACACATGAAGCATTTTTCCCAATGCAGTCATTTTGACTGCTTGTGGCCATTACAGGTATGCACTAAGTTTTAGTCTTTCTAATGTTATATAAATACAGTTACATTTAGAATAGGTTAAAATTAAAATGTGACAATTACATACTACCGTCACCACCACCAAATTAGCGCTATGCGAATCACGCAATTTCGCAAGCACTTTGGAACCTTTTTGTAAATTTGATATGGCGTGACTTAGGGCCAATTTTGCTGCTGTGATGCTAATACATCAGTACCAAAATGTATTTATAATAACTTTTAAAAATATATATACATATTCAATTTTATTCTAAAGTAATTATTGAAAATAATTATGAATATTTTTCTTCAATTATAATTTTGGAAATGCTTAAGTAAATACTATGGATTTATTGCTAATCAGATATGTTTAGAGACTAATGTTATTGTTGTTTCCATTCCGATATTGTCTAGCAATGCTCCATAGATTGAAACAAATTCAAGAAAGTCTATAAAACAGAAGAGGATCCAGAAGGACCGCGTCCTTTTTGAAATCCAAGCATGTCGAGAGGTGCTCGGAGAAACACAAGTGGCACCCGAAAATACTTCCCGACCCTGGCGAAAAGAGAGCGCTTTGATATGTCCGCTCACAAAGCGCGAGAGGGCAGGCTTGGACTAATGTATTTATGAGCTTCAATAAAGGTTTATCTTCAAATACTATTCATTGATTAGTCAATTACAATCTCATTTTGATATAAATCACGGTATCTTATATATTTCAATGAATTAAATTATAAGTATATAAAGATGCATTCAACATATTTTTTTACAAAAAAGTTCAAATTATTTATGCTTTTATTACAATCAGATCCATCTACAGACTAATGTTATGTAATAATTAATTGATAGATTAATTTTAATTTTTTAAAATTTCTTAAACCAATTAAATGCATGTGCTTTTTATACCCCGTAATATCATTCCCAATATAAAACGGAATTTGTTGGTTATAGAAAATTTTCAGAAGAACGCTGAAACACATTAAAAAACGCTCCAAATTCACTTAAATGGGTTTGCAGTGAATTTGTCGTATTATATAATGTTACGAAGTTACTATTAGTGAAATTCGAGTAAACGTAGTAAATAATAGATGCCAATCTTTGTTCTTTTCAGCAGATAAGTACCATTAAAACCATTTAAGAAAGAACAGTTTAACAAATAAAAAAATATTTAAAAATCTAATAACAAAAAATGTGATTTAATAATAAAACATCAGGAATACGTAAAATTATTTTCAAAACAATTATCATTACTAGATACCTTAAAAAGTATAAGAAAAATATTTCTTTGTCGTAGACTTCTTAAGCTTTGAATTTATAACGTCAAGTTGACCAATGTTCAGAATTACATAGACGTGTTTTGGCAACATCTTATCTCGTGAGGCATATACATATCCAGCTAAATAGTCAGTAAAATGATTTATCTATATCTATAGCTTTAACCCTTTATCATGCAATATTGTTTTTGAATCCTTAGATTGAAAATTAAGGGATATAGATAAAAAATAATCCTCTAAACTTTCGAAAATTTAACCCGTTAGAGCTAATTAATTAATTAAAGATAATTAACTGTGAATTTAATTATATACACTGTTCACTTAAAATAAGTAGTAATATCGTTTTCTAAGTATCGTTTCTTCATTTAAATACAGAAAATAAGGCACTTACATTTTGACATTAACTATTTTTTCGAAACAAAAACGACGATGTTCGCAATGCGCTAAAAATGCCGTCAGCTGAAAACGCAATTTCTTCTATAAAACTATTCGCCTTCCCCACTAAAATACTCATCATTGAAACTGTGCTGCCATATATCTTGGAAGAATGGATTTCAAAGAATATTCCTGCTAAGTATCGTCAGAATATTCCTAAAAATGGTTATTCTATGTAAGTTTAAAGTGAATGGTACTTATAAGTACCGTCGGTAGATAAGGGTTAACACTTCGTCCTCAGAAACATGTAAACGCTATATTTACATTAAAAAGTATTTTTTATTATCGTTATACTACTGAGAGCATTTTTTTCTGGGAGCATTACAATACACGTCTGATTATTTTACTTCATGCGCTGGCACAGTCTTCCACTTTGGACTGCATATTGGGAAATTTTATGCCTTCTCTTCATTTAACGAACCGGTCGACGGTATAATACGCAAGTACTTTTTTTGTTGTTGTTTGTCAAATATGGCACTTCTTTTTTTTTTTGGAGCAGTAGTAGTTAAAGGAAGGCCTAACATTCCAGAAAGAAACAAGCCAAAATACACCAAGGTTACAAAGATGAGTAGAAAGGAATGAACGTCAGGTAAATGAGTCGATAAGGAAATTTAACAAATTAAAGTCGAAAATGCGCGGTATGATTATAACGGAAAATTATTATTTGGGATATTTTCACACTTATCTAAAATACTCTAGTATTTTTCATTTATAACAATAGCAAACATTGGTTAAAGCAGTGTTTCTAAAACTGTGGGGCACGCCCCCCTGGTTGACAAAATAAACCTACAAGGGGGGCGCGAGCATATCGAAAACAAAAATTTAAAAAAATTATTTACTGGAATGTAGTAAAACAAAATACTTTCTGGCATAATAAAAAATACACATTTACACTGAAATAATATATATATATATATATTATCTGTGACATTACGTCATCAAAAATAATAGATTCTACTTCAAAACCTCATTTTATAGCTATCTTTGATACTAAAACCAAATAAAAAACATTTTATTTGATTCGCTGTAATCCCATGATGAGAGACTTTTTTATTACGTTTCCTTTTCAAACCGAAAATGCTACACTTTCAGAGAGAAAAAAGACAAAACCCAAATACATAATCAAAAAAATTTTAGGAAAATAAAAAGTTCATCACTGTTATGTATTATTGCCATCAGTTGTAGGCAGCAGAACGTATTTGTTGCAATTTGACCTTCGAACATGCACGGTTAGTTATGTCCTTGCTCTTATGTATTTGTTTTTTCATTTATGGACGTACTAGGCCAAGATTTATTTTAATGAGCTATCCCAAACATGAAAAACGTTTTTTATAATTTTTTAGAACATCCATATTGCAATAAATACACTTTTAATCCGAGAGCGGTCATGCCCAGCACAGAGTGCACGGAATCGGTAATTCTGGCAAACCTGTTTAATTATTACCAAGGGCCCTGACACTATCTTCCTGTTTGACAATATTAACGTGAACTAAAATATATTTCTTACATATCTCCCTCTTTTTTTTTGGGAGTAGCAAACGTTTTTTTACAATCTTAAGGTACTTGTTTTGTTTGAGTTCCCGATGTGATAACTTTTTTTCCGAAATATATTCTGTGTCCTTGAAAGAAGGTGAGAGTATATTTTCTCTTAATTAAATTATTCAATGGAATTACGATTTTTATTGTGTTCTATAAAAATAATTATCAAAAAAGGATTGGGGTGACTAAATAACCCCGCTCGACCATTAGTATCGAGTGTGCGCCTGCTCCAGGGTTAAAACATGTTGAAGTCTTTTTGCTTTAAAATATTAAAAATGATACAATTATTCTTCATCGGAATTTTTTTATTGTTCATTATTCAACATAAGTTCTAAAGGCTAATTCGGTGAGGCTTAAAATTAAAGTTCGCTTAAAACTAATTATAATTTGAGCAATCATTTTACATTTTTGTAAACATTGTTGCGCACCTGGCTTTACTCTCCTTACAATTCAGTGATTATATCAATAATGTTTTTTTTGTTATAAATAAACTCGTGCAAAGAGTGGATACTTCAGCCGGTATACTTTTAATGTATCAGTGCTGCAGTGAGTATTTTATAACTAATTAAATAATACTAAATTAAGAACAATTCTAATAAGTATTAGCGACTTCCATTGTTCTTACAGAGCAAAGTTTTTCAAAGGAATGCTTTTGATTAGAAATTGACCCTCTGAGTTATTTTTCTATATTTAGCTGATATCTATATTTTGTCTCCTAAGCAACCACCGCATTTTGCAATATGTTCTAATTTAAAAATTAGAGAAAGGAAAAATAACATAATAATTATCCTATTACTTATTTTTTTTTTTTGCTTAAAAGTAACATATACAAAATTTAATACTTATGTCATGAGTTTGTACGGTTTATAATAAAGATCGTTGCTTTAGCGTCAAATTGTCTTATTATTGCATTCAGAACATTATTAATGTATAAGGGGTGCGCGATAAAAATTGTGATTGAAAAGGGGGGTGCCAGTATTGAAAGTTTGAGAAGCACTGGGTTAAAGTGTAGAACGGGGGCCTCTTGGAGAAGCCAATTTTTTGGCGACTAGGATCAATCACCATACTACCTATATGCAGCAATAAGTATTCTGAGTAATGAAGGGCCTTTAGGGTATCTAAATAGACCATTAATAGCCACCACGTGATGAGGATCGTTTTGGTTTGATGGCTAAGATACTCGTTTTCGAAACAGAAGTTGCCTGAATCGAATATTCATACATTGGTGACCTAGACTGAAATAAGAAAATTCAAGTTTCTGAAATGTCGTGGAGCCATTTAACGCAAGATAAATAAAATAAGTATAAATATATATATATAGAAATAAATAATAATTTTTCATAATAATTAAATAAAACGCGTTCTCCTTAAAAAAACGAACAAAAAAATCACTCGGCTTTACGCCGACTCACTGGCGGGAGAGTACTGTAGCGGTATCTAAATTTACCAGTAATAGCCACCACTTGATTACGATCGTTTTAGCATGATGGCTAAGAGACTCGTTTTTGGAACAGAAGGTACCCAGATCGAATCTTCCAACAAGCCTATTTAATTGTGCTATCTAGATAAAAATCGCCAAATCCAAGTGTCACCCTATTTTACTCTTTAGGTTACCCTTTTCGACATCAAATTCGGGTAACATCTACAACCTTTTAATGTTTCAGTTTTAACGTTATTGACATAATTAGATGCATGATATAAACACTTCGGAATTTCCGTTATCTGTGTATTATACCATTGGTCAATTTCGTCAAACCAAAATTAGCCAGGAGCTATGATATATAGCCAATAGTGGAAACCACTTACTTCTGGAACAAAGTAATAATAACGAAAACGACTCTTGACAATATTTTTTTTCAATTGCCAATGTCTTTTCGTTTAGCGAAGTTTCCCCCTTAAAAGCAAATATCTTGCATTAAAATGTCATTTTTTTGTTTTCCTTATGATTAGGAAGTATTAGAGCACCTCTAATACTTCCTAATTGTAAGGTAACCCGCCCCGCTTTTAGATGCTACCGTTCCGTTCTTAATTCAAATTGTTTCGTTACATTTTCACTGTTTTCTAACAATTAGAAATCAATGTTAAACGTCATTAGGTTTCCTTTCATGAAAACAGTTCAGTTTTTTATTTACTCTGAAATCGATAAATTCGTATAGGTTATTTTATTTAGTTAAGTACATAGTTAGTTAGTTCTAAAATAAAAATATTTTCAGCTACGTTTTAGGTGAAAAAATGCACTTACACCTTTTAGGTATACCTAAAAAATCAAACCTTTCTAATCTATATAAATAAATGGAATTGAAGTGTGTTTGTACACGGTACTTAAATAAAAAAACCAAGTTTTTAAATTTTTGTCTATCTATCTGACTGTTTGTTTCGGCTAATTTCTGAAACAGCTAGACCGAATGTGACGGAACTTTCTCTGGCAGATAGCTGATGTTACAAGAATTAACTTAGGCTACTTCTATTTTAGAAAAAAATAGGGTTTCGCGAAAACAAAATTAAAACCAATAAAATAATGAACAACATCCGATTCAACTAGGGATTATTTATAATAATTTTTTTAATACTCAAAGACATTTAAAAATCATTTCTTCATGGAACAAACGCGATGACTCATTTTCAACGAAAAAAAATAGTTTATACTTATATTAATATGACTCACTTTAAATTCTGTAAGAACAAACGATTTTTTTTCGTTGCTATCGGAACCAGAGTTGATGAAGCCATAAGAACAGAAAAAAGGCTAATTCTAAAAAGGCTATGAGCAATATAAGGATTAAATAAAAATAAAAACCATATATTAGTTGTTATTTAAATATTTATGTCATTTCAAGCCAAAACCAGTTTATCTGAGAGTAAATTTATTGTTTGAGATTTGCCGGTCAGTATTTTGTAAGTTTTACGTCTTTTTTTATCATCATGGAGAAAAGAGAACTTTTTTATATAAAAATTAGCTGCATGGCCAGGCGTTTCACGGGCTTTCTTTACTTTTATAAAAAAATTTTCTTTCCTTCACAAAACCAGCACTCCTAAACTCATTAAAAACTCTTTTATCCTTCAGTTTGTATTGTTTAATTTTTCAATTCATTCGTGCGAAGAATGGGTTTACCAGCTAGTTTCAATAATATAACAGTGATGAATTTTTTATCTTCCTAAAATTTTTTTCTCATCATGGGTCTGGATTTTGTTTTTCTCTGAAAGAGTAGTATTTTAGGTTTGAAAAGAAAACGTAATAAAAAATCTCTCATCATGGGATTACAGCAAATCAAATCAAATTTTTTTATTTAATTATAGTCTCAAATATAGCTAATGAGGTTTTGAAGTAGAAGCTTTTATTTTTGATGACGTAATATCGCAGATGATATATATAAATTATATCAGTGTAAATGTGTATTTGTTGTTATGTCAGAAAGTACTTTGTTTTACTTCATTCCTGTAAATAATTTTTTTTATTTTTTTATTTTCGATATGCTCGCGCCCCTGGTAGGGTTTTCGCAACTCAGGGGGTGCACCCCACAGTTTGAGAAACACTGACTTGAGAACATAAGAAGTGATCACCTTCCAATCCTATTTGAACTGAATAGGAGGCAAACTATTTATAAGATCTGCGATAGACACTGGAACTTTAAACGTGCCGATTGTCAAGTTTACACTGATCGAGCTGAACCCCTCACTGATAACCTAGAGACTGACTGGCTGTCTTTAAAACGAACCATTTACTGTGCTGCTGGCCAGCTCATTCATAGGGGCAAATTTAGAAGAAAGAGGCATTACTTAACTCGTAAAATGTCTGTTCTCGAACCATTAATTGCTGAGAGAAGACAAATACTAAGGGACCTCGATTCTGACCAAAGTGACACCAATAGAATCAAACTAAACAGAATGAATGCACAATTAAAAAAGATATATGCGCAGATCAAGAGTCAGGTGAAATGAACTCTATTCTAGTCTGGATTCAAGATCATCCAACAGTAAATTGTGGAAGCTGGTGAAGGCGATTAGTAAAGAACAGCCCCAATTTGAAAAGTGTAGAACTATTCAATCTACCGATGGACTCTTGGCTCAAAATGACGAACAGGCAGCTAATATTTTAAGGGAACACTGCCAATTAATAAGTACTCTGAACTTTACTGGCAACGACAAATACGCGATGACTGTGACGAGTAATGTTGTTCATGGCTGTCACAGTAATTCTCATTTGGATCCGGCTATTTTCAGCAGAGCCTTCTCAGTTCAAGAGCTTGATGCTGCGATTTTAGGTTCGAATTTAAACACATCACCTGGGCCTGATGGTATTCACGGTCAAATGATGTCATTTGGCCCCACATGGGAAAACAACGACTTTTAGACCTCTTAAACGACTCCTGGAGGCTAGATCGCCTTCCTCAAGATTGGAGAAAAGCGATTGTGGTACCTATTAGAAAACCTGACAAGGACATCGCTTCTGCTGGGAGTTTTAGACCAATTGCTTTGAATTCCATAACATGTAAAATTATGGAAAAAATTGTTTTAAAGGAACGTTTTTTTTAAATTATGTTTATATTTAACGCTTACATTTTATTTAAATTTCCACAACCTTTTGCCGAAGGAGCAATATGGTTTTAGAGAGAGCCACATCACAATTGACCAGGTGCTTTATTTTAGCCAGAATATCAGAGATGCTCAGAACAAGAAACCTACAAACTACAATATAGCCGCCTTTCCTGACCTTTCTAATGCCTTTGATAGGTTTCGGACTCGAAAGCAGGTTACTAAATTGTATGTTAAGTTCGGTATACGTGGTAGAGCGCTGCCTTGGATTTATGATTTTTTTCGAGATAGGTACATTAGGGTGAGATTCAATGATTTGACCTGAAATGGTTTTAAAATAAGCCAAGGTGTTCCTCAGGACTCGGTTTTGAGCCCTACTTCGTTCACACTTTTCTTGCAGGAATTGAAAAAATCATTCCTAATGACTGTGGAATTGGAATTTTTGCAGATGATATTGTCCTCTAGAGTTCTGGTTTTGACATTGAAGAGGTAGAGGAGAGTGTGAATCTGGCTCTGGCTGACATGTGGAACTTTGCTGTAAACCACAAATTAAGTCTTAGCCCGTCAAAGTCCACCGTGAGTTTCTTCCTAACTATTAGGAAATTATACAATTTTCGACCAAGAATCCTGTTGAACAGTCAGCTCCTGAAATTAGAGAAACACCCATGGTATTTGGGCTCTAAACTGGATCCTGAGATTTTGAGTAATAAACATTTGTATCACCTTGCATTGAGAGCTAGGAAACGAGTTAAAATCCTTAAGTGCATCTCCAGCCGTGATTGGGGTGCTGATGCTGGTACTATCAGAAACCCTTACGTTTCCCTCATTCGTCCCATTTTGGAATATGGCCTCCCCAACTTCTGTTGCTCATATGATTCAAACTCGCATAAACATGAATGGGTTCAACTCTGTGCTGCAAGGATTATTACAGGCCTTCGGAGTTCTTGCCCAAAAGATATTATGCTGTATGAAGATGACCTGCAGCAGTTAAGTCTTAGGAGAAATGCATGTTTAGTGAAGTACTACAGCAAGCTCTCCAGTCTTGGCTTTCAGAACCGTACATCGAAATTTCCAAGGTCATGGAGCAGTCACCAGAGGCTCAAATGAGGTAGTTCTTTTGGACACGTTGTATATTGCTACCTTGTTGCTAGTTCTATAGATCATCACAGCTTATCTCAGATTATTGACCCTTCTGAGGGTCTTGATGGAGTTTTCTTTCATGATAACCTCTCAATCCAAGTTAGCATGCAAAAGGAATTGCCGTGCTATCTGAAACAGTTTGCTATTGAAAGAATTAATAATTTCCCCAAGGACGCCGTTCATATATACACAGACAGCAGTAAACTTGGTAGTGACTGTTCTGGCATCGGCATCTATATTAGTTTTTGGAACCAGGAAATTAAAATCCAGAGAAAAATCCGGATTCTTGCTCTGTATTTTGCTCCGACCTTGTTGCAATTCTTGAGGGACTGGAATCAATTGAGTCACTTTCGCAACTATATGATATCTGGATTTTTTCGGATAGTAGAAGTGCCATCCAGCACTTAGCCAATTGGCATAACGTGAGGGGTCGCAAAGGTACAGGCATCCTCAAGATACTTAAATGACTTTCCCTTTCTCGTCAGACCCACTTCCAGTGGATCCCGTCCCATGTCAACATTGCTGGGAACGAAAATGCGGAAAGCTTAGCTAGGGCTGGTGCTGGCGAAACTACAACGTCTGTCGCTCCTCTTACTTATTTAGAACTTTTTCGAAGTAAAAGCAAAGAATAAAGCCATTTGGATGATCCCACCGGTGCACCTATGGTATAAGAGCAAATATCCTGGTGGTTTGGGGCAGCAGTAGACGAGATCAAACTGCGCTTACTCCTTTCCTTAGTGGTCATCTGATGTCATTGACTTCTGTCGATGGCATGAAACACTTCGAAATTTTCCCTAAGTGTTCTTCTACGCAGGTTTCCATTCTTGTTTGGGGCTTACCAGGCAGGACTTGGTTTGAGATCCCTTATTGGTTTTGGATTTCTTTAGGTTGAATGCACTCATGGATCTGATCTAGCTCTGCTGATCTCGTGGATGAGAAACAACAGCAACAAAAAGTATCTTTGCACGTTATGTGCTTGCTTATTCAAACTCTGATTATGTAATAATGATTAAACTCTACTGAATCACATACAAGTAGTATCCTTCGTATAATACAGTCGCACAGTCGTCTAGCATTTAAATATTACATCATCACTGTAAACGTTATTATCTTGGAATCAGTGAATAAGGTATTTACTGTAAAATTGCGATATTTATTTAAGTATTTAGTTGTAGCATATACATCGTTTGATTCTCATATGAATTGAAGAAGGTACCTTTATAATTTTATTAAAAATAAATTAAATACCTTACATCAGTGTTATCCATCTTTTTTTATTGCCGCGGAACGGCCAAAGTTTGATAGTTTTACAGCGATCCGCTCTCGGGAGGGGGTGGGCATTTTGATTGCTTATATTTTTGTGTTTATTTTGACTTAATAACTTTAATTTAATTGTATTTAAATAAGCCTTATCTCAAAGAATAAACTCCAAAAAATAATGTAAATTTATTTAACAGGAAATATAAAGTAATTTCGTGAGAAGTTGCACAAACCCAAGTAAATACACCATAGTAAATAAAATAGAAGTAATTTAATGCTCCTTGAGCATCACGGTACTATTTGATCGGAGGACCGATACCTGTCAGCTGCCCGGGAGGTTGGAGATCATTATCTTTCATTATTATACACACAAACACAAGATTGCTAAAAACTTAAGGAAAAAATGCTTTTTCATTCATTTTCGCGAACTGTACAGTGAAATGCCAATTTAGTATAAAGGTGAAGCGTACTCAAATTTCAGCACTATAACATGAGAGGTGACGTCACGGCCTGCAAACGCGTGAAACCCAAGGCAACATAAAAAGAATGAGGAAGGACGTATTTTCAAACATCCCCTGTACGTGAAAGAGAAATAAAGGATTCATAACGGCTACAAAGTTTATGAAGATGTTTTTACACGAGATAGAACAACTGACAAACTTGAAAATGGGGTGTAATTTAACTAGTGTGGTGCAAGAGTTCGATTTAAGTGTAGTTTCAAGAGCTTAGAAAACTTTCCAAATGACAGGGTATAATCGCAAGAAACGTAGTCGGCGATCGTCAAAGAAAAGCAATCGTCCAATTGTTCTGCAGGCAAAAAGACACTGGAGCTAGAAATTGGGCAACATTGTTCAGAAGTGGCGTAAAGCAACTGGAAGACAGGTAACATGGCTTACTATTGTCACACGTCTGCATATAGGTGACTTGTTCACGCTTAGCCCTGAACTTTGTGTACCTTCAACAGAAGCATATACTGATCATTGTTTACAGCGAAGTCAAAAAAACATTAACAGGGCCTTTCATCGATACAGTCACTTTCTGTTCACTTATAAGAATCATTTCTGTTTCAGAAATGATTCTCACTGCTATTCGATAAGGAGGAAGGCAGGGACACGATTTCATCCCCCTAACATAAGGGAAAGTGACCACTGGGGTGGTCGTGTAGTTCTTCTGTGGAGAGAGGTATAAGGATGAATGGACGAACGAAGTACCCTTTTTTCCGAGAGCGGCTCACCTACCGGAAATCTTTACTATGATAAATTATCCTCCATACATGAACCTGTTCCGAAATTCCATTTGTCCAGACTTTGTTTATGTGGATGACAATGTACTGCGACACAGAGTACTTGATGCTGAAGATTTTCTAGAATGCGATATCAGGAAAATGAATTGGTCAGCATTCTTTCTTGATTTAAATCCTTACGGATATGTATGGGAAGTACTATACTTTGAAGAACACTTGACAGCTGAAACAACATAGAAGATAAGCATAACTTTAGAACATTAATATTAAATGGACTAAAATAAAGTTAACCATGATAATATCAAGCAAAAATTATAGATAAAAAATAAATCTAAATTTATGAAGCCAATACACAGAAAATATTAAATATTTATATAACTAATATATTATTTTTTGACATGTGTATATAGTATCACCATAACACATCGTGATCTTATCTTGCCGCCATTTACTGCTATCCGCTTAACAGGAAAAACTGTTAATTCAACTTCAAATTGCTACACAAAACTGCTTTAAATGCACTAAAAAGATTCACATTCTATTTCCAAAAAAACCTCTACTACTAATGCTATCTAATTGGTTCGAATAATGGAGTATTTCGCTAGTTGAAAAAACAAGCTCATTACGCTACAATAACCTTGTTCTTATATTATCATTGTTTTTCTAAACTATCACTCTATAAAATATTTTACTTTACACGAAATATACAAGCAGATTTGAAATTAGCGTAAAAAATTCCCACAGAATCAATAACAATAGTTAAGATAGTGCGATCATTATAAAGAGAAAATCAAACTCAAAAATTAGGCAAAAAAAATAGTGTATTATCTAGAAATTTACCTCCTCTAGAAATTTAATATTTGAATTCCGTAAAGGTACCTTAAAATACTGAAATTAAAAGCCTCTATATCTTTTATAAAAATATTTCTATGCAATCGTTTCTGAGGTGATGAAAATATTGATGATTTCGTAGTGAATAATTAGTAAAAAACAAATAAACAAATGGAGATAAAATATGAGATCTATTAAGTAAAAAATCATTTCATATTTTTCTTATAGTTTATACCATCTATAATTTTCTCTTATTTATAACCTTGCTTCGAAATTCTTTCATTTATTCCATAAATTTCTGAGACTATCAGGTAAAGGTCTGTCTTCGTAGGTTTCCCTCCATGATTCTCAAGCCGGATATTTTTTTAAGCATACCGCAGTCACATTTCCAAAATGTCAGTTAACAAAGAAGAAAATCATTTTGTTTCGATGACAGCGTTACTAATTGTGAGCATCAACTTAACATAAAGGAGTTTCTACAAAACGTGTCAAAATATCACCGTTTGATATTCTACCAAGAATCCTTAATACAGAAATCACGTCAAGACAAAGGACAGAAGATGGAAGATTTCGTATTGTCCCTAGTTCTTTCCACCTTGTCATTTTAATTTTGGGAATTATTCCTGAAATTAACTTCTTTTCTGTTAAACAGAAAACGTAAATGACCAAAATGAATTGAAATCATGATTAAAGGGGTAACTTAAACAACTGCTTAGAGGAACTTTAAAATGTTATCGAATGCTTTCATTATAAAGTTTAATGGTTGATCAAAACTATTTGTAATAAGTAAAAATGAAAGTGGCTATACAGGGTGATTCCTAATTGACTGCGAGGTTTTGTAGTGCTGAATTAAAAACACTAAGACGAATACAGCAATAAGGAACGTATGAAACAATACAGAAAATAATCAACTTTATTGCCATATTTTACCGCTGTTCTATGTGTGAATCCTTTGTTCCACGGCATACGCCGATGTTCAGTTCCATCCACACTCTACCAAACATGGTACTCTCAACGTTATTGACAGACTCTGTTATTCTTTCCGTGAAAAGCTGAATCTTTTGCATAAGATCACGTTTTCGCGCCTCCTTTGTGACAAGATGTAGCACCACTAACTCCATGAAGATATAACACGCGACGACAATAACATGTTGACCGGAGTAAGATAGGAACTTGATGATCGTATTGATGTGTGCCTTGTTAACACTGATTCATATAAAAGCACCCGTAGAATGTGTAAATACTCGAATTTTTTTTTGTATTCTCCCATAAGTTATTTTTTGCTGCATTCGTCTTTTTGTTTCTTACTACAGCGTTCCAAATAGCGTTATAAAAAGCCTGTATGTATTGATCAATATTAGCTCATTAGAAATTCATTTTGAAACTTTTAATTCCATTTGAAATGCCAATTTTTTACATAATTTACAGTAATTAAATTAAATAATGTCTAACAGGGAGGGGATTGAAGCCATGTACTTCTTTTATTTTTTCATTTTTTCTTCATAGAAGTTCTGAAATTTTACATTTTAAGCTAAGTGAATTCCAAAACAGCTGGCAAGAATCGATTATTTTACTAAAATAAACCTCGAAATACTTTGCGCGTCGTATTTCTGTTTGTGCCGGTCTCAACTTGATAAAAAATCAATGTACACATGAGCACGGTTTCATTCTTCATAGCGTACAAACTAATCGACTCATGAAACTCTCCCATGATTCTTCTTCCAGACGATTTTCGTACAAAACAAATTGAACGTATCAGTTCGTTCAACTTCACACTTATGAAATAAATCAGTGTTGTTGAAGTTATTAATTGGATAAAAATGCTGAAATTTCAAGTATGAGTTTTTCTTTTCATCTTTAAAGTAGATAAAAAATGTTCTATCTTTCTTGTATTGTATTTTTAATTCATCAGAAATCAAATTACAACTCAGTAGCTTGGAACACAAGATTATGTACCGTCTCATCATAATTCCTTCTTTTGGTCTTCTTATATATAAAACTCACCCCTTTTTTAACAGAAAAATATCTTACCTCATACTTCCCTGTATAATTCGAGAATTTTTTGAACTTTTTAATGTTAAAATAAAGGGTTCGGCTTATATACGGATTCTCTAGTCTCGAAAAAATCGTAGTCAACGAAAAACATACTTTTTAATATTTTCCGTTAGTCATGTGTACGTGATTTTATTTATTTTTACATTTAAGGTATTTTGAATGCAACTCTATTATTCAAAAAGGGAAAATACATCACAGTAATCACTTCAAAATAAGTGTCTGAATCCGAAACTCTGCATAGTTAGTTTCACATTCACTTATTGATATGTCTGAATGTATAAGATCATTATGCAATGAGATTTCCTCTAGAATATGGAACACAGGTGGACGATCACATGTTATATTTCTGGCTTTTTACAAATTGGCTAATATATATATATATATATATATATATATATATATATATATATATATATATATATATATATATATATATATATATATATATATATACATACATATATTTCTAGGAAATATGTCCATGCTAACTTGGGAATGGTAGTGAAATGGTGAAAAACGTTAATATCCGAATTATTCTTTTTATTCATAGTAGCTTTTGTACAATAACAAAAAAGCACAAAATTTCTCTAATCGAATTAGTAATGAAATACAAAATAGTTGAACGATATAATCATTAATGTATATTAATGTTTGGTAAGATATGAATTTCAATTCAAAACGCTTTCTTATTTTTTATAATTATGTACGAAATGCATTTCCTATGGAAATAAAATGATTTGAAAATCGTTTAAGTAAACCCTTCTATGATGTGTTTTCCATACAAATTAAAAATTAATGAAACTTTAAAAATGACACAACGTCCTTGCTAAAAGAAAAAAATCTTTTACACTCAGATTTCTAAGAAAAATTCAAATGATATGGAGTACTATTTTATTTTATGAAGTGTAAAACAATCCTTTCATTAGAAATATTCGAGCTATTTTTAAAGGTGAATGATGCATATTGAAATTTACTTTTATCTTTTAGTTTAAAATTTACTGTAAGGATAGATATTATATATCCAAACCAGAAGCAATCAGATGAAATAATCACTATTCGATTTAAGACTAAATTAAGAAATAGACAACAAAACATATAAATATTTCCATTCATTATAGTTAAATAAAAAGATAAATAAATATTGTTACGAATTTTGTGTAAATAGTGTAAATAATTTGTATATGGATGTTTAATGCATTTATATTATTCTATGTTATATTTACTTTATGTTAAATTGTACTATTCACAAGAAATGTTATTCCTTACGTTATAATGGCGATTCGGTGAGAACTTGGCAAAATCTTGGTGGTAGAGCCAAGTTAGCATCATTTTTGGCGACCAGGTTGGTGGGAAATTTCGCTACTTTGGCGTCATTGACGACCATTTTGGCGTCATTGATGACCATTTTGGTGAGTTCGGAGCCCTCTGGATTCTTCTAGAAATTTGTGGAGAGGTCCACTAACGTCACGCTCTGTGACACGAGCGGTTATACTTCTGGAAGTTTCTGCCACGCCAATAAATAGAGATGCTCGCCGGAACGAGGGCCAGTCTGATTTAAACCAGCGATTAGTGAGCATTGTTTTTATTAGCTCGGCTGTACTTGCGAATAACCTTTTACATACACGTATTTTTAAACACTGATAACTGTGTTTGATTGCTATTGAAGGTGTGAAGGCCTTTGGATATTTACTCTGTGACTATTGCTGTGGAATCCTGTATTTGAAGAATTGGATTTCCGATAATAAGTTATCATCGCTCTTGAATAGCTGTTTTTCTTCTTTGAAACTGACTTGCAAAAATTCCTTGAATCCGGATGTACGTAACAATATTTTAATGTGAACACTGGTCTATGTTCGTATCCCAATTCAGGGTTATTATTTTGACTTTCAATTTGACACGATTCTGAGCATTCAGTTGTTAAACAATTTCTTTGAGGACTCGAAATATTGTTCATATGAAGGAAGATGTGTTCCTATAGATATGTAAAACCAAAAGAAGACAGCAGAGTACGTGCTATTTTCTCTCTTCCAACAAGTAAGCCTCTCCAGGAGAATGACATTCAATAATTAACAAGATAACTGTAAATATATCCTTCGATAATGCTTCAGATTTTTTTCGTAATTCCGTAAATGTCCATAATTTTGAAGATGTTCGTCGAATACATTCCATTACAAATTTATTAACTTTCTTCCCCTCAAAAATTGACGTATTTGTAGAGTAGTGCAGAGGGCCACTGAGAATAGCCATAGTTTTCCAACCCCTGTTCTAGCCCATAAATAGTAAAAGTAAACCAAGTGTACATGTTAATCTCGTTTTAGTTTTAGATTATAGAATTCAATTAAAATGGAAACAGAATTTAGAATGGAAAATTAATATTTTCAACATTAATGTATGTTCACCTTTAGCTACGAATGATGCAGAAAGCTATTCATTTTTGTTAGAGTGTTCTATTTTTTGGTGCAAAATTTGCGTATTTTCTCTCTTATTACTTACTTCTATGGCTTTCCCATTTTTCATGTTCAGAGAAGAAATTGCTTATTCATGGAATGTTTTCAAATCTTTAAAACGCAGTATTATAAGCATACGTATAAATAACAATGTTGCTAAATTTTCATGAATAAAAATGAGAACTTTTTCTATCTAAGAGTGTGTATTGAGTTTAATTTAGGTTCTATTACATTTGGTGAAAACAGCCCGATGAAAGAAATAAGAAAAATCAGGTCGCTATGATACTGAGATCTCAAAGCAAATCTCGTTAAATCTGCATCACAAGGCGTACATTTCCCGGTCACTTCGCAAACAAGATTTTAACGGAATTCTGACTCAATTGAATGGATTCCTTGAGGAAATAAATTGGGATCATTCTATCTCAAAGGCGTATAACGTGTCAAATTGCTACAGCCTTGATCAACATTTCACACTAAGAATGGCCTTGGTGTATCGCAAGAAAACATTTCCCAATACTCTACAGATTAATTCATCTACGTATCTCTGGCACCCTTAGGTTTATCACAAGCCACTTAAGAAGATAAACAACTAGTTACTTGTCTATTTAACGATCTTTTAAAAAATCCCGTTATTCAACATGTTTTATATTAAGAGAAATGTACCATTTACTTGGAAATTACATTTACCAAGATAAAAGTACATTATGGTTCCTGCATTTTCACGAGGAGCAAACTTATAACTTCTGTACTTAAAATGGCGAAAATAATAGGAATGTTGTAATCACGAGTTTAAATGAAGAGAAATAGTAGTTATATTTTCATAGAGAATGTATTGACGATTTTAGGGAAAAACTTGGCGCTGCCTAGTCGCTAAAAAATGCATGCGTAAACTATTACGATATTCCTCCTAGGGATACAAAATAAATCAAAACACAGATTTTTATATTTTTAGCGTGGAAAATTATATGAGATTGGTGTTTAGAGAATAATATTTGCACAATTAAGGTATGCATAAAGAGATTAGAACTTATATTAATAACTATAGAGGTTGTTGCAAATACCATCATAGTTGTTGCACAAACTGGTTGTTGCATATATCTAAATTTTATGAAAACGCGTTAGAAACTTACTTCAACCCCTTCCGTTATTTTCCAGAGCTGAGATTGGGTATGAGAAAGGTACCATCATAGCTCCTCCTGAGGGACGCTGGGCAATCGGTCTTTCCCGAATTATAGATACCACGTTCCCCAACAGAAAAAAAAAATCCAAATCGACAGTATATTATTTGCTGCTCAGTGAGACATTAAAGGGAAGAAGAGAACCAGAGGGCGATGTTGGGCTATGGGCTGTACCGTGTTTTCAAATTTATTATGGACGATCAAGTTTTGATTAATATTTCCATAAGCATTTATGTACATACAAAAATATAAATAAAATTTGTAAATTAAGATAAAAGCTAGGTATTCTAAGCTTTACATTTATAGTTAGTGTGAATTGCTCCAAAGTTTTATGATTTCTGCCATGCAGAAAAGCCAACTTTACAGCTAAATTACTCATTTATTTAAGGGCTCACATGACTTTTAACAGATATCAGTGCACTCGAAAAAACATGCTTCTGCAAATCAATCTAATTTAGCAATAAAACAAAATAACAATTTGAAATTTTTACCACAAGATAATCATATATACGAGTATATATATATATATATATATATATATATATATATATATATATATATATATATTATACATTATTTCACAAAATTTCAGAGAATTTGAGAAGAAATTTAAAAAGTTATAAAGAAATAAAAATTAGACGATTTTTCAAAAATATGAAAATCAGTATTTTACTCCGCACTGGATTCTGAAGTACAAAATTAATTTTACTTGGCATACAAATGTTCACTTTGGAAGCTATACTAACTTTTAAGAAATTTAGAGAAACAAAATTATTTTTTACTGCAATTAAAACGAAAATTTTCAAGTTTTAATAAAAAAATTAATTAAAATTCAAATAAAAAGTTATATTGAATTTTTTTTTTGAAAATTTATGTTTAAGTTATGAAGAGTCTTATTTTGAACACGTGTACAAAATTTCAAATTTATACCGTAAATAGTTTCTGAGAAATCCTGCGTGGAAGTTAATTTTTTTTTGTTTTGCGAAAAATGAAGTTAAAGTTAAAAAAAGAGATAGGGTTTTTTTTTCGTTTATATATATATAAGTTTCACTATTTATTTCTCAATAAATTCGGATGTTCTCACACTTTCAACACAATTTTGGTACCAAAATGCTCAGAGAGAGAGAGAGAGAGAAATTTTAAGACTCTAACATATATTTTTTTTCAAAAAATTGAAAAATTTGCAATTCAAGAAATGTGAGGACTTAAATAGGTTTTCTTGTATTAATTTTTAGGAAATTTTGTATGCGAATGGCTCTGTTATGTTTAAAAAGACGTGTATGTTTGAAAATAAGAATAAAAAATGGCATTTGTGATCCATAATCTAGAAATAAAATTAACCTGGAAGGAGTTATATAACTGTCTTTCAGAGAATTAGATACATTTGACTCTAACAGCGACTTTCTAAATGTTCACTAAGTTGTGTGGCGTATTGGATACGAAAACACACAGTAAGGCTAGATATATATACATACAAATTTATTTAGAGGAACATACTAAAACGCCATCTTACACTAAATGCCCGTTTTTGCTCTCTGCTTCCAGCCCGCGTTTCCTTTTGCGGAGTCTAGTTCCGAACGCAAGGGGGAATGGATTCCACGCACTCCTTGTCCCCTACTATCTCAGGCAGTCCCCTCTTGGTCTCTGCGAACACCAACAATCCCAAGTGTAGATACTCTAATTTACTGAGTGCGTCATTACACAGACATTTCAGTGGCACTGGATCCGTAGAGAAGCGTAAACAATGTCGTTTAATTCATGTTACGCTCAATGCTGAGAGCTGCATCATTCTGGTGATCATGAGCTACCTACATTGTGTCAGTTTTACACGGTGGACTCTTGTCGCTTCTAGGGTGACAGCACGATGTTATCATAATAATTGCTAAATCCTGTGACGGTCTCATAGCTCTTGGGTTTTTTTGGGCCGAAAAGGGCAAATTCTTTCCAACCAAATCCAGAAGCGAAGTGTGAGTATGCAAATTGGAAACCTTTTAAATAGCAGAAGTTTAACGTAAGCGTATGACCTATTGGGAAGTGATTATGCTAGTCTGAGTTTAAGCGCGTGAACTGAAGGAAGAGAAGAAAGCCGTCATTGAGTGTGAAGCTATCTGTGACAGAGCGATCAAGCCAAGGTGGATACTATTCCACGAGAGATAAACAAAAGACATTTAGGGTCCGAGAGGATTATGGTTAAACAAGGGATTAAGGTAGGATAATTCTGTTATCTGTTAGGACTGTGTATAAGTTGAGATTAGGAATAGCCGGGAAGATAGTGATCAAAGTCGCCCTTATTTGGTAATACGGATTGTTTGTTTTCTCACCTCAGATCCGCTAAGTTATAATGTGAATATTATCATTTTTAGTGTTTAAGTTAAGATCTTAATAAAAACATTTTAAGATCATAGCAACGCCTGGTTCTTCATTCACTCCCACATCTCTAGGTCAAGAAGATAACTTAGAAGTAAGAAATCACCCACGGGCGAAAACCTTACAATCCCAATGTCTTTGAATATTCAGAGATTGAACCAGGCACAGCTTAAAGTTCGAATCTTAAGTCTACTGAACACCTGTGAGAAGAGATGAAACATTGACTACTATCCCAATTAAAGAGGGTAAACTGACTTCTTTTTCGAAATAAAAATTGAATATATGTATTGATGTCGTACAACAGCATCAGTTGAAAAGGGAGCAGAAAGACTGCTTTTGCAGGCTCCAGTTAAGAAGAAAATAGTTGTCTTTACCTTTCCCAGATATCCAATTATCTATCAGTAGATAGTGTATGGAATCACTGAGAAGTTTGCCTGATGGTCACAAACATTGTTCATGTAAGTTCTTTTTTTTTGCATTAAGTATCATATTTTGTTTATCCACTAATATGAAGTCTTTATATAATTTAATAACAATACAATAACATTTTATCTTTTTTCTTAGTTTTTGTTGTTTTAAAACTTAAAAATATTTTTTGCCTTCCTTTGCGATTTTGTGTCAACCACATTTCTTATTTCCCATGTTTTAAAATTTTATAGTCGAGTGCATTTTGGAAACAATTGAATTGTATTTTCGCATATTTCATTTTTTTTGTTGAATGACTCGTTTAAGTTTGCCATTGTAATTGTCATTTATGAGAAAAATTCATCATGAGTAAATATAATCACCTTTCATTAATTTTAGAGAATTTAGGTTACACAACTCACGCCAGATATAATCGTGTAAATTTCAGAAGGACAATTTGCATGATATAAAGTTTCAAATTTCTAACCTCAACTCATTTTAACACTAAACCTATCGGAGTGGTTAAATAACGACTTTTGAGACTTAAATCAAAATCGTTAAAATTCAAATAATTTTCATTTTGGAAGTTACTGCATGAAATTTTTATAATACATAGATATTTAATTTGTCCATATCTATCTCTCTTTTACTTTGTTTTTTTCTGATAAGCATATGTATTCTATCATTATCTACCAAGAGTGGTGTTTTGACTTCTATAAAGTATCCTATCTGCATTGTTGTCTCAAAGTTCCAAGTTTTTCAAATAGAATGTCATCCACGTGTGTCTGTGAGCATTTTCTATGCTTATGCGGATGTGAGTTGAAAGCTTCCCGATATCCGGGAGCCGTCATTCAGCTACTCGCAGGCCACTACTCAAGTCATGAACTGAAGTGATTTGAGGCAGTCAGCCGAGACTGCCAGGCAGTTATATTTCCACCGCCATAAAAGCGAGATGAAAAACTCTAACACGTATGACGTTTTAAATCTAATGATGTAAAGGCAGATAGCATTATTCTTTATTTTTACCTGTGTGTCCGTCCTATGATGTCCTTTTTTATATTAAAGTACGAAGTCTCCTTTTTTGAAGTATTTAAATAATGGACACACTCACACTTATATATGTGTAGATTGTTTCATACCGGGTACAGAGCGACGGCTGGTGGTAACTTATGCAGCAAAATAACGCTCATTATAAACTTTGGGTAATAAATAAATAAAAATATTTAGTTTTGAAGTAATTTTTATATTTTTATCAGTAGTGGATTATTTAAAAACAAATCAAAAAATTTCTTTTAAAATGTTAATTTAAAGGAAACTGTTGGAAGAAATAAATAATATAAGCAAGCTATACTCTGAAGTAGATGAAGTTTCTCAGAGAGTGAGGGTTCACCCCAACCTTTTTATCACCGTGGACTGGTCAACATTTGATAATTTTACCAGGGCCTGCTAGAGGGAGGAGATTGATTTTTTTATATTTCACATTTTCTGATTTAATCATTTTAATTTATTTCTATTTAAACATGCCTTAAAAATAATATATAGTTACACCAAAAAATGAATATAAATTGATTTCACATGGAATATAAAGAGTTTGCTCTAGAGAGTCACACAGATTTGAGAGAAAAATGCACCACAGTAAATAAAATAGAAATAATTTAATGTTCCTTATGCGGCCCTGGGTTTAGAGACCACTGGTGTATAGGATCCACTGGACACTTAATCTGAGCAATTTGACGCAAGTAACGAGGAAGAAAACATTAAAAACAAGAACAGGGAATGAAAAAAAAAGATTGTTCTCTAGTTCCGAAGACGTTGTGAAGAGAAAGAGAACGATCAGAATATTGAAACATCAACAAATGCTAGAGCTGCTTGGAAAACATAAGCAAATAAGTAAAAAAGGAGAAGGTCCTGAAATCTCTGGAAAAAATAGATCCCCCTTATATTAATTTAAGAGATATTTCTGGGATAGCGGTATATGCGAAACGCAATATTATGAAGAGCAAAGGGGAAAGCATTTTCGATACAATATAAAAACTACGATAAAGCATACATTTTATTTTAATCTGAAAAACGATAATTATGTAAAATTCTGAATTGTGAAGTACAGTTTTTTCTAATTCTATTCTTTCTAAAAATGTATATGCCTAAAATATAAAAAGAATTCTAATAATTGCATGAAATTATGTTATGTTTTACTACCTGCGATAAGTTTTGCATTATTTATAAAGAACTGGAAAAGATCTACATGTCTGGACATGAAAGAAAAATACTTGCGAAACCTATGCTTAAATAAAAGGGAAAAAAGCAATAAACAGATCGAGATAGTATAAACCAGGGGTGGCCAATCTTTTTGGGAAGATAACTACTATCTAGTTAAAAATACTCTATGTTTGTGCCACTTCCGAATTTAACAACAAAAAAAAGTGAAAAAGTGAAAATATTTCAGGCACAGGTTTATTACAGGATTATCGACGAAATAACACACATTTTATATGAGTCTACAAAGTAGACATTTAAAAATAATATTATAAATAATTTAAAAATATTGTTATATATATACTAAAAACTTAGACATTGACTTATTAAACTTAGACTTATTTTGGCAGCTTCAATCAGTTAAGTTAGGCATAAAGGAATGTATGACCCACTAGGTTAGAAAAATGCTTTTTCCCCAGTAATATCAAATATAAATTATTTAAATGCCTCTTAATATCGGCAAAAGAACGCTAAATTCCATAACCAATCTTCATTCTTGAGTAACAAGCACTCAATGAGAGATTCATTATTTTCTTCCATATGTTTTTTCAAAACACACTTTCTCAAATTCTAAAATCTTGCGAGTTCATTTCCCTTGGAAATCCAACTCACACAATAATGAAAAGTATCCTCTGCATGATAATTTCTGTTGTAATTCAATTAATTAAGCGTATTTGTATATAAAATATATTTTGAGGAATTTTTTTAATCTTATAAACAGCCGCATTTGAATAATATTGTACGAAAAAATATTTATTATCTTTTCAAGTATTTTAGTTTTTCAATTAGTCTTCGCCTGGCCACTGCTTCAATTCCACGGTCCCACAAGGCAGCACGCGTGACGCGAGTTGGCCACTCCTGGTTTGAATGAACTAAAATAGCTTTGGCCGCAAATCAGTTATAGAAGTTATGAAGAAGTAGGAAAGAAATACAAGTTTTATGTTTCAAAAACGGTCATTTCACCTCAATCAGTAGACATATGTATGCTTAAAATGTCGGCAGACTTAGTGTTGAATGTCATGTTTATGTCAGAGTAAATAGAAAAACAATAATTCAGTTGCTGTAATTTGTTAAAAGTGTTACGAATTTTGTGTAAATAGTGTAGATAATTTGTATTTAGATATGTAATGCATTTATATTACTCTATGTTATATTTATTTTATGTAAAATTTGTAATAATCACACACACAAGCAATGCTATCCCTTACGTTATAATAGTAATTCAATGCAGTGTTTCTCAAACTGTGGGGCGCGCCTCCCTGGGGGGGTCGCGGTAACCCTGCGAAGGGGGTGCAAGAATATTGAAAATAAAAGGTTTAAAAAATAATTTTTTGGAATGAAGTAAAACAAGATGCTTTCTGACATAATAAAATATACCCATTTACACTGATATAATTTATTTTTATCATCTGGTGATCATCAAAAATAAAAGATTCCACTTCAAACGCTCATTAGCCATATTTGATACTATAATCAAATTAAACAAATATTTTTTTTGCTTTGCGGTCAATATGAGAACGATGACAGATTTTTTTTACGTTTCTTTTAACAATATCAAACAATGAGGGATTTTTTATTACGTTTCTTTTAACCTAAAATATTACTTTAGCTGACCTTCGAACTTACTGGTATGGTTATTTCCGTCTTTTATTTAGGGAAGTTGTAAAAATATATAATATATTTCTGTTTCATCTTTTTTCCACGTGAAAGAGTTTTCTGATATATGGATAAGCATGAGTATTTGAAACATATAATGCATCATAAAAACGTTTTACACAATTATTTTTAGAACTTGCTACACTTTCCCCATGAACAATTTTGTAGTTTTGATTGCTGTGTTGTACGACTTATTATGGTTTATAAATATAAATAAGCAGAATATTAAAAAAATGGGCATTGGTGATCCCTATTAAAGGAAGTTGAAACTGATCAAGCAATTGAAGAACCTACTGAAATAATGCATATTAATCAAGATATATATATATATAGCGAAAGTAAATTTAAGAAAAGTGTGAGACATGAAACGTTTGAGTTGATTTGAGTTTAGCTGGAAAATAACGTTCCTATGTTGTTAGCGAAAAGATCTGTGATTTACGTCCTTTATTAAGGGCACGCACATTTGGAACATTTTCTTTAGTTTTATTGGATTTCTTCTCAAATTTTCTAAGAAAAATTTAAAAGTCCTTGAAAGTAGGTAAGTATATTTTCTCTTAATAAAATTGTTCACTGGAATTGTGATTTTTATAGTGTATAGAGTAAAAATAACTATAAAATAAATTATAGTTTTAAAACAAACTAAAAACACGCTTTTATAGTGAATCGAACTAAAAGCATATATATATATATATATATATATATATATATATATATTGCTTAAAATTAAGATATACAATATTTAATACTTATCTTGTTAATTTGTACGGTTTATAATTATGATCGTATTGTAGCTTTAGCGTCAAAGTGCATTATCATTGCATTCAGTATTTTATTAATGTATAAGGGGGGCGCGATAAAAATATTGTGATTGAAAAGGGGGCGCCAGTAGTGAAAGTTTGAGAACCACTGGATTCAATGGGAACTTGGCGAGATCTTGGCGATTGAGCCAAAATGGCATCATATATGGGACAAAGTTGGCCACCAATTTCGTGATTTTGGTGACCATTTTGGTGACATTGGCGAGTTCGGGACCCTCTGGATTCTTCTAGAAATTTGTAGAGAAATCCACTAATGTAACGTTCTATGACGCGAGCGCTTATCTTTTTGGTAGTTTCCTCTGGATCTATAAACAGAGCGATACTCGTCGAAACTTGATTCAACCAGCGATTAGTAAACTTATTTTGACCGTCATTACCGATGAGCTTGGCTGTGCTTGTAAATATTCTTTTACATACGTGTATTTTAGACACTGTTAACTGTGTCTAAGTGTTGTTGAAGGTGTTTGAAGACCTTCTCGGAATTACTCTGGGAATATTACTGCTGAAACTTGTATTTCAAAGATTGGAATTTCGACAATAACTTCGCATCGCTGTAAAAGAACTGTTATTTTTTTCTTTGTGACTGTTTTGCATAAAATCTTCGAACCCAGATCTACGTAACAATATTGTTAATATGGATGAAATTTAAAAGAGAAAACACACCATATCTAGGATTACTTCCAAGTGTTAAGTAAACATTTGTTAAAGCACTTCATACATTCACCTTCCCCATATTTCTATTCAAATCACCGCCAAGTGCTTGAAATATTTTACTCTTTGCTAATTTATTCTATGATCTTCTCATTAGAACCTTTGCGAGGCTCTTCCCTGAGACTGGAATCGGCATCGTCATCGATCGTGACACGTTCCCATTCATTGCGGAAATCCAGAAACATTTCAATTTAAATATCTTCACTTTATATCTCTTAAAGATGTAAAAGGTTTAGCGTTTGCTTTCATTCATAAATAATTCAACCTTTCGCTTACTTCAAGTCAGATTTCACATCCCGCTTGATGTTCGTATGGAAGGTTAATATTGCTTAGTTTTCGTTGATAAAATTAAACGAATGCCGTAATAAAAATGATGGAATAATTTTTGTTATGTTCTAAATTATGACCGAAATTAAATATGAGATGCATATTGGCGATTTAGAATTTTTTTTTTTATTTTGATGAATTTTAAATAGGTTGCCAATATATGCTAAAAAATGCAGAAAAGATTTGATACCTCTAAGCCTAACAAAACTTTTGCCACGGATAAAGCAGAATCGAAACAAAAAGAGCTGAATTTTCGGTAGCTAAAAATAAAAAATATGCTTTTATAAAATCGATAGAATAATTTTTGGTAGGTAATTATGATTGAAATTAATTACAGGATGCATATTTGTGATTTAGGGTGGTTTTTGTTTTCATTTGGGTATTTTTAAATAGGTCATCAAATAATAATATCTTTAGGGTTAAGAAAAATGTTTGTCATGATTATATTCATCATCGAAATAAATTTAGCAGGAATTCAACAAATACTCTTAACGTAATATTTTTCCACTAAAAAATAGAAAAATGTCTTCAGTAAATTCAGACTAATAGTTAATTAAGGTATCTGACTACATTCGGAACCGTGAATTTGCAAAAGCTTATAAATGGGTAATATTTATGATATTTAGTTTCACTTAGATTAGAAAACGTACATAAAATTGTTTTAAGAATATTATTACAATAACAAAAATTATTTAAGTACAATAATTTGACAAAAAATTAACATATATAATGACCAATTTTCAAAACATTTTCCTTTTATGAAAAATGCTTCTATTATAGTAATATTTTGCCTGTATACAGCACAGACCTTTGTACAGAGGCTGAATTAGAATTTTTGAAATATATGACTTAGAAGTAGATTTATTCATATTTTAGTACAGCAGAAGGGATAAATTTTAAGAAAAAAACGCTAATAATTATTTTAATTGGTGATTACTATGAAAATAATATGAATTTTTCTAAAATCCTTGTTTAAGCTCTCTGGAGAGAAGTCATTATATAAGCAAAATATTATTATTATAAAAACATTTTTTATAAAAAGAGATCGTTTTAAAAAAAGGTAATTCTAAGTTAATTTTTTTTTTTTGCCAAAATATTGTATTTAAATAAGTTATTTTTGTCAAAATGTCCTTAAAACAGTTTTATACATGTATTCTGATCTAAGTGACACGAAATATCATGAAAATTATCTATTTACGCGCTTTTTTAAAATCATGGTTCTGAGCGTAGTCGGATACCTCAGTGTCGACGTAAATAGCAACACAAAGCTATTGGTAATGGACATCGCAATTCTAGTTGTCGTTTCTCTAATCCTAGATTATATAGCAATGCTAGACAATCTCCGTGAATCTAAAAAATTCTATAGAATTATGAGCAGATATAAATTTCAGTATATATATATAATTAATTTTCTCAACTTTAGAGACAAAAATCATTAATACACTAATAATAAGTGAAACGCTTAGAAATATTTATTGGTATTTTAAACAGATATTAGAATTTAAAAATGTATGAATGCAGTAAAATATGGAAAATGCATATATTCATTACTCGAATTTATACTTCAAGGTTACAACAATGAAGGTCCCTCAATAAATCTTCGACGTCTGAAATGTACAGTATCCTTTTGTATAGTTATGTCTTGAACTATAAATACCACAATTAGGCGGATTTGCCCAAACATCACATTTACATGTAGGGTGACTAAAATATTCTCTCATGAGGATGCAATCAGTGCTGCATAAGATTTTGGAATGAACGGTCTTCATTGGATGATTAGATATTTTATATAAATATGGAGGAAATTTGTTCAATATTCCAATGCGTTGGACATTTATAAATTTGGTGTGTATAATTCGCATCGTTATGTTTAAAATTCTTTTTACAAATTTAGAGTGAAAATAGCAGTGGACAATGAATTAAATAAACTCAAAATCACAATGATTGCAAAACTTTTCTGAATTTTAAAAAATGTATAATGCAACAAATCATTACGTTAGTTTGAGCTATAATTTTTAAAAATAATTGCGTGACACATTCGTACTTTCAGGATATTAGTAAAATTGAACAATTCATAAGGAAACGCTAATAGTGTTTTAATTGAAACAAATAAAAAGAAAAGTAAACGGTTAATGTTTTTTTTTAAAATTGTTAATTGGTCTGTTTTCTTCTGCTACTAAGCATTATCTCAAAATTTTTGAAGTTTAATTCAAAAGAGCAATATATACAAGAATTGTATTAAGTACAGGTTTTACTTTATTATTCCCTTTAATTTATAAAATTTTTAGTTGTTGCTTGCGAACAAACTTCACGCACTTAAGCTTTTAGACACTCATGGAAGTGTCTAAGCGCTATAGAAGGTGAGAAAATCTACTGGGATTTATTAAGCAAATTTTAGTGCTGTATTCTGTACTAAAAGAATTATTTTTCTACAACAGATTTTCATCCTCTTAGAAATACTGTTTTGCTCCTTGATACTGATTGCATAAGACCCTCGAACCCTGATCTATGTAACAAAACGCTCATGTATGAAAGATAATGCGCCACACATATACACCATTTTTAATTTTCTAAGAACTTATTCGATAAATAAGGAAAAGAAAGAGAAAATATGAATTATGCTATTCTTTTAAATTAAAGAAAGAAAATTGAAATGCCTCCAAATTATGGAAAGATTAAGAGTTTAAATGTTCAGGCATTAAGATAATAGTATTTTTTATAATATTTGGAGGAGACCATGAAGCTCTGTCCGTTCATATTAAAACTTTCAACAAGTACGCGCATTTTCTTTTGACACATATTTGGCTCTCTTTTTTTATCAATGAATGTATACGCCAAGGGTCGGGAACCTATGACACGTGGTACAATAATCGGTGGCACTCTGCACTACTCAATGAATTTGTCAATTTTTGAGTGGATGGAAGTTGCTAAACTTGTAATGGACTTTATTTGACATACATTTTCAAAATTAAGGATATGTACGAAGTTTCGAAAAAATCTGAAATAAATTTACAACTATTTTGTAAATTATTGAATATCATTACTGGAGAGATTAAGTTGTTTCACACAAAAGAGAAAATTACAATTACATTGTTTTCCGCTTTGGGTTCTACATATCCATGGGTTAAGTTCTCTAATCATATGAAAACTTATTTCTTGTCCACTAGGAAATTGTTTAACAACTAAATTCTCAGAATCGTGTCAAGTTCCAAGTCACACGCAATGCATCTGGTGTTACGATATGAAAATAGAGAGGTGCATTAGGTTCGCATTAAAAGTTTTATTTCACTCTAATAAAGGGAGACACATTTCATATTGTCTTTTTCTTGTTTTATTGTAAATATGTTTACAAATACGTATAAAATGTGCATATTTTTATATTATATTTTTGTTGCAGAAATAGTTATATTTTGGGCTGTTTATTTTTGTGTTAAGAAATATCTTCAAATGTTTCAAAATTATTATATAATAACACTGTAAATATCAATGGTATTGTGTGTGTGCGTGTGTGACGTCTATTCTCCAACTCTGCATGCGTTATCGCGGGAATCGAATTGCTTCAAAAATGTGTGCTCGAATTGCTTTTATTGTGTGACACGCTCCCTCCAATTGGTAGATTGGTTTGGTACGCCGCAGCTAAAAGGTTGCCGATCCCTGGTATACTCCATACTGAGCTAACAAAGGAACAAAAATGAAGATGTTTCCTGTTAGTATTAAGCGAGAAGTGATAATGTATTCATGGCTACTGATAAAGTTGATGGACATCATTATATTTTGAACGAGGAAAAAACGGTTACAGAAGCTTATGGAATTTAATTGAAAGTATTTAATAATGGTATCGTATCTGATAAGACATGCAGAAGATGGTTCGGAGAATTTCAAGTTGTTGATTTGGTCTTTTCTTGTGCGCTGCTCTTTCCTACAGCAAAATCATGTTTTCATAACATCAGATAGTGTGGTAAACCTTGATTCAGCTCAACAAACCTTTCGGACCATAATTGGAAACTAGCATTCATGTGGTAATATTTGAGATGGGTGCCTTATAATAAGTAAGAATAATTTGAACAGTCGCTTTATCATAAGCAGATCTCTGATTGCATGGAAGAAAATCGAACCTTTCTTGGACTGGCATGATAACTGGAGGTTACAAGTGGGTTATCTATGAAAACATCACAATAAAAAAGGTCATGTGATCCCTGAAAACCTGTGTTCTGCATCTATAATTCAACATTGAGTTTGAGTAAGAGATTGATGTGTAAGGAGCAGTGGTTCTCACACTTTCACTACTGGCGACCCAATTTTAAATCATAATTTTTATCGCCCCCTAAAAAAATAATGTCTTGAAAAAATGAATGTCAGAAAAAAGAAACTGTTCAGTGGGTAAATAGAATTAGTGGACTGTAAAATTGAAATTTGATGGAATGAATCTTAGAAAAAGGAATGAATAGTTTTGAGTAAATCATTACGAATAAAAAAATTATCATTAATTCATTTTGACAGAATAAGAATTTTAGCATCAAGAACTCCACAAGAACAAAGTTTAAACATACCTCACTTTATTCCACAATTCGAATGGAATAGGAACATATCACGACTAATCAACACAAATAAATCTGTTGCCAGATATTTTACATGAATAAACAAGCGTGACAATAAAAAATGATCAAATACGTTAGCACAGCTTCTGTTCATGAGCCAACACCTATTACACTATTCGAAAATCTGTAGCATTGATAGTGAATCATCCCATCTGATATCGCAAATAAATTAACAGTTAAGTAATTTTTGTTAGACTTTGCTATTTTTCCTTGTGAAATATTTTGTATTGTTATATACTTCAAAACGCGCGTATATCAAAATTTCCAGTAAATAATAAAGAAATTTTTTTTTCGAAGACACTCATCAAAAGAATTCAATAAACTTACTTCACAGAAGCATTGAGATGCAACTTTCCTTAAATAGGTATATATATAAAATATTCTTACTTTAATGTGTGTCTTTTGAATTTTTTAATGTATTAAAAAATATATTAAACTTCCTGTTATTTTTTGGAATGCATCTTATGTTTAGTAAATATATTTTTAATGTACTTTAAATATGAAACCACACATTCCAATTCTCAAGTAACATATATATTTTTGAATGAGTGATGATATTTTGAAGAACAGGATTTCTCAATTCATTCAATTCGTCTTTTGGATGAAAAAACGTTTTATATATACATATATATATATATATATATATATATATATATATATATATATATATATATATATATATATATATATATATATATATATTGTATATTATTTCAATTTCATATATCGGCTTCAGTGCTCTGAGATTCATATTTTATACACAGGGAACGTTGACAAATTATTCAGGGAGAAACTTTTACATAAAAAATTATTTCTGAAACTGTCGTTTGACGAAACTGGAGCATGGAAATACAAAATATATAAGTTTCTCTTCAGACACATGTGCCTGTTCCAAATGTGATTTGGAAGGAAATATTTGGGCATAGAGAGAATAATAAAGGAAAAGAATCTCAAATTCAAAGACTTTACACATATAGATGAAGTAAACGGGGAAAAAAAGAAACATACTTTCTTACTATATTCGACAAATGTAGATATAGGAATATTGTTAGGAGATATTTCAGAGAATAGGAGATTTTGAGACATTGCATCCAATAATATCTCCGGCGAAACATTTAATATACAACAAAGAAATATTACAAAGTGATATTACAACAAAGAAAATGTTGTACCAAGGAGAAGCCATTCAATGGAGCGAATGAGTGAGTGAATATTAACGTCGCACTGTACAGCTACAATAAGGTTTTTGGCGACGGACCACGTAAGTTTGAACCACAGTCAAGTGAAGTGGACGATATCTGAAAAGGCACCCCGCTCTCCTAACTACCGCACCACACCAACGGGAGGACGTTTCAGCTCTCGACAGATTTAACGTGCATCGCTTCCCTACATGGCGGGTCTTAACCCTCCAAGCGGTCAGCACAGCTTTTTCTGCCCTACTAGAGAGGCTTCAAAAACGGACAACACGGAATTTTCCGTAAGGTAGGGGACTCACCAAAAATGCACCAAACGTAATTTTACCTCCTCAAGTAACGTGTTCGAAAGCGGAAATGCCGTGCTTTCCAAATTCTTCCTCCCCCCTTAAAGGCTTAACATCTTGAAAGATAATTAGAGATGGTCGGGGAGACACATTGGACATTGAGGGGAAGTTTCATGGCTCGCGGGGAGACCGGTTCTTCCCCTGCAGCAATCGTAAAAAAACTGGGAATAATTTCTTTAAACCCAAGAGCGTACAGAAATAATTGCAAGTCAACGAATTGAGAAAATTAGGGATAGCTTGATAAAAATCTCATTTTTTTTCCTTAACTTAAAATTCTCAAATGTAATTAAGTTTTTATAATGTATGTCTAAATTTTTTAAAAATATCTATAGTATTTTAATTCAAAGTATATATTAAAACATTGAGGATAATTTACTGCTTCATTTTTCTTATTTTAATCAATACTTTCAGGGATTTTTTTTTAAAAAGGATGTGTCGTTATGTGTCAAAAATTTACAGAAAGAAAAAGGTTCAAAATTTAAAATCATTTAAAATTTTGGACACTTCTAAACATGAATAATTTTAAGCTTCTGTATTAAATTATTTGCTAAAAATTTTTATACATTGTTAAAAAAACCTATTCAAATCTTTTAGTTTTTTATAATTTTAAAGCCAGGTATTCAGGGCATCTTACATAGAATCCCTAGTTTTGTATTGTTCAGATAACGAATTATATTTGAATTTTAAATGTCTGAACAATAATTTCATTCAAAGAGTACGTAAACTACAAGCTTATATTTTTAAACTTGAATCTTCAAATAAAGAGTAATCAAAAGCATCTGGACAAATTTACAGTTAACATTTGCGCACATAAATAAATATAAAGATCTATTTTAAATTCAAGTTAAAGAAATATCTATTTATGCAAAATCCCTCATCATTTATATTCCATTAGTGGTTGTTTGAAGAAAAGGTTATTAAAATTTGGACATTTTTATAATTTTAACCATGCAAATCTAGAAATTTTATATTAGCTGCACGGAAATTCTGCATTTGAATTTCGAAAAAAATATTTATGCGTGTCTCACATACTCAGTTGAAAAATATATATCTACCATAAATACTAATAATTCTTTGGATATTTAAAAAAATATATTTAGATTAAATTTTTAATACATATATATGTATTCCACTTTTGTAATATTTTTTCATGTATTCCTTAAATTTCATATTATTTAATTAAGTTAGGGAATATTAACGTCGCTCTCTCTTCTTCTCTACTCAACTACTCTAGGGCTTTTGGCGACGGACCTGTGACCGGGGTAGCCAAGTGGTCAAGGTATCTGATCATGGTTGGCATGCCACGAGTTCAAGCTTAGTGCCACAAAAGACCTGCCGTGTAGGAAAGAGATGCACGTTAAATCTGTAAAGAGCTCAAACCTCCTCCGATGGGGAAGTGTGGTAGTTAGGAGAGAGGGGCCAGCTCAGGTGACGCCCTCATCACTTGACCATGCTTCGAAATTTCGAGGTCCATCACCAAAAGCCCTCGTGTAGCTGAACAGTGCGACGTTAATATTCACTCACTTTGCGACAGATCTCGTAATTTTAAACCATGGTCAAGTGACGAGGTCGATGCTTGAGAATCTCTCCCCTACACGGCGCATCTTCAGTGGTACTGGGGTTGAACTCATGACACGACATTTGCGAGTCCGTTACCTTGACCATTAGGCTACCGAAGCCTCACAATTTGTTTGAAAACTGCATGTTATGTTTAAAAATATGCTGAAACATTTAATGAACTTATAATAGATTTTTACATAGAAGATAGATGAGTGAGATGCTAAAACGACAATATGTAAAAGTTATGAGAATATCGATGATAGTTTTTGAAACATTCAATTTAAATTTCAGTTTGAAATTTGTTCGTTTTTTTCGCATTTAATATTAAATAGTCGCCATAACAAATTAATAGTTTAAGGCATTCAGAGATTATAAAAAATAAAGGTATAAATGACATTGTTGGGAATAGTAAGTTTTTATAGCTTTGAATTCAGACTTCTCTTAGTTTCCGAATATCCCTCGTAAATGATAATGGAAAACGTATTCGAAGAGAAACTCGTTTTCAATGTAAAGACTGTATTGTTGGACTGTGTGTGCAGTGCCGTGTTTTAAAAAATATCACACTGTGGCATTTCTGTAAACAATATATATGTGTCTTTCTTATACTTCTTTGATATTTTTTGCTATTTATACCTGTTAAAATTATTTTTTATAAAAGTTTATTTGTAATTGATTGTAAACTGAATATAACATTTTCTTACAATGATATGTATTTGAGGATGAAATCTCATTTACTTTATTCAGGAAATTTTTAGTAAATTTCATTTTCTTAGCCAACTTATTTGTTTTAAAACATGCATATTTGTGTATTATATAATGAAATTTCTACCTATCTCTAAAATTATGTCTGGCTTTTTTCTCCATTAAAATCTTTTAGGGTTTTACAAATTATCTTGCCATTATTCATTATGTACTTAATAAGGAAAAATATATCTAAATATAAATAATTTCTGGCCTAATAAACATATAATTGTTTTTAGCTACAGTTTGGAAAATGCATTGGAATTAGTAGCGGAACAGAAGTTTTACTTATTATGAATGTGTTTTTAACTGCCACTATATGTTACATATTTATCTTTCATTCTTTTTACAGTATGAGTAGACGTCGTAAACAGTTTTGTCACAGTAAAATTAATTTTTGTTTTATATTCAGATTATACTATTATATTGATTCTGAAAACAATAGGTTAATTTGACAAGCCATTATTTCACAATTTTAAAGCATTGAACACACACACAGTTTTGAAGTTTTTAAAACCTTTTTAAAATGCTGAATTATTAAAAATATTTAAATATTGTAAGTGATGTATATTTCTTAGATTATTGCAAACAAAAAGTATAAAATTTAAAATATATCTCCTTGTTGAATTTTAATAATTATTTGTATGGCTGAACCTGGAAAAACACAATTTTTTTTAATAATACATTAAGATATTTTTAAAAAGTAACTAGAGCTCTCAGACCTAAATCCATATGAACATTTATAGAACATATGTTAGGGAATATTTACAAGATATTTCAAGATTCTATCTTGTACAGGAAAAACGCCTTAGGAATTAGAAAACACTCTCATCTTCAAAATTAAAAATCTGAGAAAAACACATTTAAAATTTGTAAAGGCATAAAAAAAATTCCAATGCATGTAAATCTTTAATTTTTTATATGTTACTATCCAACTTATGTTCTACATGAAAATTCTACTTGAAATAAATATGACTGAAAATATCTTTTTTAATTCAAAATACTCTTCGACATAATATTGAGAGATAACAATTGTTAATTTGATCAATTATTCAGTTTTATCCGAACCTTTTATATTCACAAGAGTTTTAAATGCAAAATATTTATACAGAAAATAGTAGTGATACAAACGTAATCCAGAAATCACCAAGTTTATAAATAATATCTATTTTTTTCTCAGTTCCCCTTCGTGGCAGTTAAGCAAGTTTAAGTTTTTGTTGCATGACTTTAAAATACTGTAATGTAGTACTACAATATATTTATCATAATTTTGTTTGTGGTACATCAGGGAAATAGTTAGTTCATTCTGCAACATTTGTATTCTGTAGTCTAATTGTAATATCACCTGAAAGCTGGATTTTAGATTTACCAATTTCAGTCATATTCCATCCCTTTCAAGTATTATTTCTCACAGTAGACTGCGTACATTTTGGTCATCGCATTTTTCAAAAGGAAAACAAAATTAAGGAAAACCAAGTAAAGAGCTTTTAAATTAAATAAACAATGTGGCAAAAAATCTATTGGTCTTTAAATCAATCTTAATTAAGTAAATGTGAGAAAACTCAAAATCTTAAAAACATGAGCAAAGAGAAATGATTTTAGAAATTAAAATTGCAATTAATGGCCATTTCAAACGAAATAATGGATTGTGTTAAAAAATATTTTTAATTAATTCGAATTAGGAATGCAAAAATGCTTTAAAATGAAACCGAAACTAAGATCAAAACTCAAAAAATTAACATTTCTTGAAACCTAATTGGTTTTCAAATAAGAAATTCTGGAGCAAGTTTTCCAAATATATGATCCTTAAAAAAATGCACTCGCTTCCCCGATTTTTTTTATATTTAAGCTATTGTGATGCCTTTAGAAAAATTCTCTATACTTACGAGAAAATTATTTAAAAACCAAAACTTATGATCCGTTTTTTCCACAGGTGTAATTTTTTTTCTAAAACTACACAAAATTTTTAATATAATAGTATTTCAGAAGCAAAAGGTAGGGATTTTTCTGCAATATAGAACGAGTTATGATGATAATTATGAATTATTACTGTGTTAATATTTAAGAATAAAATAACAATTTGTCGGGTTCTAGTACTGGAATTAAGGATACATTTCTAAGCGTTAAACTTTTTTGCTTATAAAATTACTTATATTATTAATTATCAGCTAAATGTACTTATGTAAATTGTTTTAAAATACAAAATTAATTGGCGATATATCCTTGCAATAACTGAATAGAAAGATATAGTTACCATTTATAGATATGTACGAATAAGCATTTAAAGGATGAAATACTAAAGGAACGGAAAGATTAAAAATTAAATTTGAATAGAAAATGGTTAGAAACACTTTCGCCAGCACACTTTAAAAAAAAAATATTTTTTAATTGATTGAATGCAGCAGCGCAAACAGGAACTTTTCAAGGAGGGGGTCCAGGGTCAAAGTCCACTATTCTTCTATACTCCATTTCGCCACCCAACACATTCTTTTGATTTTCGGGAACAAAAAACATTAAAAAATTAATTATTGAATGAATAATTAGCATTAATAAAATTAATTATTAATTACAGTTACTGTACAAATTATGCATATATTTATAATACTTATTATATATGTATGGGATTATAATCAATCACGAAAAAAATCAAGTACTTTGAGGGGTCTGGACCCAAGAATCCCTTCCCTTGTGTGCACCACTGATTGAATGTGTATTATGTGTGCAAATGCTGACGTAGTGAGGGTATTTTCCCTCATTGCAAGTTGTTATGTTGATTTATAGCAAAAAAGAATCATTCAACAGAAAAATATAAAGATAAGGATTAAAATTTGCATACATTAAAAGTATTGAAATGACTCTTTTTGCTATTGTTAATTAAAAATATAATAAATTGCAGAAATCCCAGTTTTATTTTACAAATTTATTCATCAGATATAATGATACTACATTTATTATAATTTTGTTAAATAAAAAAAATAATCTCTTTTACTTTTTACCTCATAATTAAATAAAAATAACAGGAAAATATTCTTGAGTTTTCTTCGTCTGATATTCAACAATGATTACAGAGAGCTTCTGTGGTAAAAATTGTAACACCGAAATAAAAATGTTCTTTTTAAATTTTTTTTAAAGCTCTTAAAAGTAACAGGAGAAAAAAATAAATTTTCTTTTGCTTTTATATATATTAAAAATATTTTTTCAACGTTGAATGAATCATTTCTTTAAAACTTTATTTTTTACCCCTTATTTGCTTGTTCGCAATAAATAGGGAGAAGTTTCTTTTGGTCGTGAAGTGGATAAAATGTCCATCACACAATACTCGCCCTAGGCAAGAGCTGTGAATGAGAAACCTCCCCTTTCCAACAACACAGAAACCAAAAAAGCAATAAAATTGTCCCCTTCAAATCCATTAGAGGACCCCACGCAGTTTTAAGAGGGGAAGACATAAAACTGTGTTGCGCTTTCGGAGAAGTTCGCAAAATTAAACACAAATCTTTTCGCTACGACTAGCTTTGAAAAAGAAGACCGCTTTCCAAGTGAGTTTCAATTAGCGGGTCATCCACTTAGAGGGTTAAGTGGTACCGGGCTCGATCTCATAACATTCCTGCCATGATCCGATATCCTGACCAATGGGGTACCGCAGCCCTTCAATGGAGCGAAACTGCGCTGACATTGCAACAAGGGTCGATAACCTTTTTAGCTGTGACCTTCCAAACCAATCTACCAATAGTGTTCAGCGTACCAAACAATTATGCCAATATGATTCAGTGGGCCACACAGTAGGATATTTTTAAAACAATTCGATCCCCGCGATAATGCATGCAGATTCAGTGAATAGTTGTCAATAATATAAATTTACAGTTTTATTACATATTAAGTTTACAGTTTTCAAAGATATTTCTCAAGATAAAAATAACCAGCATAAAAGTGAACTATTTCTTCAACAAAAATAAGGAAAATTAAAACTGTACTAGTATTGTATATTTTTAAACATATTTATTAAAATTTATAAATAGACATTCATTATATTTAAGTAAAAAAAAATTAAAATTTTAATGCCAACCTCTACCACTTTACTTTCCTATCACAAAATCAAGAGTATAATTTGTGACTTCCAATTAGATACAATTCCGAGTATTCAGTAGTTAAACAATTTCTTTGGGGACTTGTACACTGCTGGACAATTGCTAAGGACGGATAACACTATCATCCATAGCAACCACAAAATGAAAGAAAGCAAAATGTGGAAAATTAGAATAAGTGCGGGATATTAGTAAGAAGAAGTATGAGTATGCAAATTTTTTTCCACGTCTGTTCATCACGTGATAGCGTTCATAAGAGCTTTAAAGGTTTTGACGCGTGTGGACAGTTGTTGTTTCAAGTCAAAGTTTTACAGGAAAGATTTAATAGACGAACTTAAAATTTTTTAGCATGTCTTCCCGACATCACATAGATGATTTTATGCGTGGCCGAATTATTGGAAAGATCGAAGAAGGGCGAAAAATAACAGATGTTGCCAGGGAGTTCGACATCGCTCACAGCGTTGTTTCACGGCTGTGGAAGTCATTTAAAACTACTGTAATGTGTAGTAGACGGCACGGGGAGGTCGTGTTATAAGTACGACGCCTGCAGAAGACAGATATATCGTCCTATCAGCAAAAATGAACAGGCACACCACAGCTCAGCAGGTGGCAAATCAGTTTCTTGCTGCCTCAGTAAAGCAGATCTCCCGAAAAACTGTTGCCAGACGTTTGAGGGGAGGAGGACTATACGCACGCAGACCTGTTGTGTGTGTCCCATTGACCAGACAGCACCGTACTGCCCGTTTGCAATGGTGTCGTGAGCACCACAATTGGACTGAACAGGACTGGGCATGCGTACTATTCTCAGATGAGAGTAGGTTCAGTCTGTCATCGGATTGTAGACGCCAACTAATCTGGCGCGAGAGTGGTACTGCTTATCGTCCAGAAAAATCCAGGAAAAGGACTGATATCCGACATGCAGTATCATGGTGTGGGCCGGCATCATGATCAATGGCCGAACGCGCCTACATGTGGTTGCGAATGGGACTATTACGGGCCAACGATACATTGATGAAGTTCTACTTCCTCCTGTTCGTCTTTTCCGTGGTGCTGTCGGTGATAAATTTGTTTTTATGGACGACAACGCAACATGTCATCGAACACTCGCTGTTCGGGATTGTCTAGACAGCGAGGGTATTCAACGTCTCGTATGGCCAGCGCGTTCTCCAGATCTAAACCCCATTGAAAATGTTTGGGATGCTTTGGGGAGGCAAGTTGCGGGTCGAAACTATCCTCCGACAAACAAGAACACCCTCATCCGTCCACTCACAGAGGAATGGGAAAAATTGCCTCAACAGCTGCTGGATAATGTTGTGCAAAGTATGGTACGACGTGTGGAATGTTGCATCACACTCCACGGTGGACATATCCCGTACTGATTCCTTTCTTTAAGGTGCCTTCTGACTTTTAGATGCATTGTTCCATTTCTCCGTACGCAGATCAAATGAACATTTTTTTTCTTTCAGATGTTTCACAGCTTTTGTACTTTCCAGAACAATAAATATTCTTTATTCTAATGTCTGAACAGTGTGTCAACTATATTTTATCCTACTAGGCCTCATGTCTCGCTTAATGTTATGGTACATAACAATTTGTGATCCGTCCTTAGTAATTGTCCAGCAGTGTATTTTATAGATGAAGAAAGATTTTTTACATAGGGTGAACCAAATGCGGAAAGCAGAGTGCATGCAATTTTCTCTCTTGAAACAATTAAATCTCCTCAGCGATAAAATACAATGCTTTACAAAATAGCTGTATATTTATTTTTAGAGATATCTTTCAATTTTTTTTTTGTAATTCCAAATGTACATTTATGTAAGGTCCATTTATTTTGAAAATATTTGTCAGTTAAGATTTATTACAAATTTATCAATTTCCATCCACTAAAAAATTGACAAATTTGTTGAGTAGTGAAGAACGCCAGTGAGAATTGTACTATAAACCACATGTGGCATGCGTGTCATAGGTTTCCAACCCCTGCTTTAGAATATAATACGCAAAAGAAAACTCAATGCAAACTTCTGTGCAAAAAGAGTAACATCAATCACCAGGATTTATGCTGTGTCATTTCATTCAACATCCCCTGGCAGATCCATAGGCCTACATTTGAACAAGTTAAATTCGGTTTAAACAATGCATGATTTTCTATTACTTATTTTCGTGCTTTTTCAAAGCCACCGAGGTCAGTGGGAGGGCCAGATTTCTCCTAAAATGAACACTTCAGAGTTTTGAGCAGCAATCGTCTCCGACAGACCACGCACAGGGAGAAGGCAAGGAATCCCACACACTTAACACTCTACATTAGTCTTAGATAAACCAGTTCATTGTTTATTATTTATTTATTTTTGCATCTGCCTTTTTTCAATAAAGTACTTAAATTTTTAATACATGCATACCTACCACGATTTTTAACCTATTTGAGCCACTTCTTGGTAGGTTATATTTTATGTTACGGATTGTATTTTAAATAGGGTCACATTCAATCTAATATTAATGATTGAGTAGAATACATCAGCGTCACACTATAGTTCAACAAGTAGGCCTCATAATTTTGAGCCATAATCAAATGAAGAGGACAACTAAGCTGGCACCCTCTTCTCCGAGCTTCCATGCCTCGACAGACATAGAGTGGGCCAGTCTTTCTACACGGCGGGTCTTCAAGGGCCTATGACTCGAAATAATGGCATGCAAGCCGCGTGACCATGACGACTAGGTTACCGCAGCCTTCAATCATATATGAGTACCATCATACAATCATTTGGAAGTCTCTCAAAAATTTAAATAAATTGCCCGCATTAAAATACTTTGTAATGATTCTAGAATTGTAATATAAAATATCATTCATTTATTTTTATATTTAAGAAAAAATTTAAGTCTAAGGAAAATATTGTATCCAGATAAATGTATCCAAATTATCACAAATATTAATGATTATATGATTAGAAAGTTGCTATTAAACCAATCTTAAATTAAAAATAACATATTAGAAATATTTTTTGCTTAGTTTTTTTAAATTAAAACGTACACAATATAACAGTACTACTCATGTAAACTTGCATTTCGTTTGATGTACATTTTATAATAGTTGAATTACTTATTGATGAAATATTTATTTTATCATCTAAAAGTTGGAAATGTAATGAATAAATAAGTAAACAAAAAAGACGGAATTGGTTCTTTATCAGTAAATAAATAGTAAAGTTTAACAATCCATTGATCTAATGATGTTGAATTTTTCGATAAAACTGTCCGAACTACTGTGAAAAATTTCAATTTTGTGTAGATCGAGATCTTTTCTACAAAAATTAAACATTTGATCACTGTAAAAGCATATAAATTAAAACTCAGTATGAAAACATTTTTTTAATTTTTAAAAAAATTACGTTGGCATACGTTAAATACCAAATTACGTTAAATACCAATTTACTTCATTAAAAAAGATTAAATATGTGCATCAAGTTCCAATGCTCATAAATCAATTTTATAATCATTTATAATCTGAAATTTCATAAATTTTCTACAATAGAAAATTAGTGTCTATCTCAACAATTCTAACTACTACGTGCCAATGATATCTGATTAGTTTAATTTTACAATACTGTATCGTGGATAAACAAAAATTATATATATATATATATATATATATATATATATATATATATATATATTGTATTATATTGTGATTTTTCTGCATTAAGAGTTTGGGAGAGTTTGTTACATAATAGTAATGAGTGGTTTTTTCATACTCTCTGAGTTATCCAAACTCTGAAGTTTTGTTTATTTTATTTTATTTGGTTTTCCTACCGAGTTGCAAAGGGGGAAGGTTGGCGCCTTCGAACTAGTTTAACCCCACTTATTCGGTCCTAAGTCCGAAATTGCTTTCTGACTCGCTAGGTTCTTCTTTTTTGTAGTTTCTTTTTTATTTCTCTATAATTTTGTTCTTCATGTTCAGGTTTTATATTTTTATTATGCTATTTCTTGTTATGTTCTTTATCTATTATTTCTTATTTTTGATATATAATACATATTTCTTTATATATATATATATATATATATATATATATATATATATATATATATATATATATATATATTATCAACATGAAGAATACAGTGAATATATCTCTTTGAGAGGAAAATTAGAATTTATTTTTTAAAAGAAAAATAAATTTCAACCGACTTAATGCGGTTTCAATATTTCACTTTCAACCACCATTTTCATGCGAAGTGGGAAAGAAATACTTTTCAAGAACTCAGTAATGGAATAAACAAAACTACTTTCAAATGGAATTCAATAGAGATAGTAAAACGTTCTTTATCTTTTTATAAGAGCATTCTTTTTGCATCCGAATTGTGTTTTATTTCCTTTTTCGCCAAAGCTCTCACACGGTTTTTAAATCCCGGAGTAACAAAATTATGAATAGATGGGACACAGTTCTGGGCCTCACGAAAAATGATGCTGAGTGTTTTACATAGTGAAATCTAAGGAATATTTATTTATTTATTTTCTCGTTTTAGGGTCTTTTATTTTTTGTTGGCGAAGTATTTTTCCATAAGGCGTTTGCAAATCATTAAGAAGCGATTCGCACTGTTTCAGAACAGCAGAAAGGTTTCAATTTACTCGAATTCTGGAATTTAAGAGATGAAAAATGAGCTAAATCCAAATTCGGTATTGAAGTTTATATAACAGGGTATCTTGTGGGAGAAATTTTGTAACATAGTTTGACACATGATCTTAAATATCTTTTTTCTTTCTTTTATGCAGGAATATTTGGACACCGTTTAAACTTACAAGTGCAAACATGACTGACAAGGGCTTTTTTCAAGGAATTGACCGTAGTCGCTAAAATTGAACCATGAAATAGCAATTAAATACTTATCGATAACATGGGTTGGTGACTGTTTGTTTTTAATTATACAACATTGGAGATATTATCAACAAAGAGTTATATTTCTGGGTGAAACTCTATTAGTCATTGACACCACAATACAGAAGTAAATTGGTTGGCCCATCAAAAAGTAAGACTTCTGTAAACAGAAACCTAGATAATAAGTACCAATTCACACATCACATAAAAACCAACAATACACCTATAATCAATGACATTACATCTCCAGCGTCACTTCTTGCTAGCTCCCAACTAGCTGACTGCCCGTATGGCCTGAAAAATGGTTCAAAAATCTTCTTGGATTGTGGATAAATGTATTTCGTCTTCAATTAATGTAGATCCGCAGCTGGAGTGTGCTTTATTGCAGCATTATTTGCAGAAAATAAAGCATACAGAAAATCTATAATGTATTATATCTCATAAAAAAGCTTCATGCAGTTTCACATAGCCCCCCCTTCCTTATCATTAAATAGATGTAGTTAAGCTTCTTGCATTTAGTCAAGTGAGTGTCATTTTTCTTCAAAATAATTTTAAAAAATATCATTACATTTCATAAAAATAATCAATGTGTTTAATACGCGCATTACATAACCAAACGTTAAAAAGGCAAAAATTGTAAGTAAAGCACGTATGTATATCAAAAGACAATATCATTTAAAAGTATAATTAATATGTTTCCAATGTAATATATTTAATTTATACGGCCAATCGTATTATATAGAACATTAATAAGTAATAAAAAAATCTAGGATTACTTTATTCAATGAAATAACTCATGCATCTAGTACATAATTTAAGGCACACATTCACAAGATTTTATTTCATTTATGCAACACTTAAAGTTAATTGCATGTAATGCAATTTATCCTTTCTTTTATGAAGAATTCTTATGAAAACTTTACATACAATTAACTCACATGAATTTAAATGAATAATTAAAGTACAGTTGTAAGGGAGAATGGATGAAACCGTACAATGAATTATAAAAAAAAGTAATACAACGTTGTTAAGGGATGAAATTACTTTAATTTTAGACTAATTAATTTCACTAGTTATACATTTCAGTGACTATAATAATACTAAGCACTATGGTTATATAATTCTAATCGCGTTATTTTCTGCATCTACAAGCAATTTGAAGTGTTATTTTAATAGGAAAATAGTTTTCACTGTTACAAAGTTAGTGTATCGAAGGAGACATATATGATATGAAAATAATAAATTATAACATATATTTTTAAATATATAGTTAAGAAACTATAGCAAAATTGTTCTTTCAATGCAATTTTTTTTAATGAAACATTCATTCCAAATACCATTGTTTCGGCTGTGCGGAATTTTAAAATAAACTTTTCATGTAATCGAAAACCTATATTTATCTCCTTCGTTCAACATTTGAGAAACCAATGAAGAATAAATTACTACAAGATTTAAATAAAGAAACTTCTTTGGAAAAATAAAAAAAATTTGGAAAAAAATAATGACCCATAAATCGAAAAAGACAATACGAGTACAGAGTCAGAGAAAAATAATCCAACTGAAATAATTTCTGTTTTGGAAATTAGATGAAGATTTACAGTATTTTTCTATTAAAATTTTGTTTCGTTAACTTGACACTTTTCTTTCATCTCCTGTCAAGATATATATAGAGTAATTAAATATTTATTTTTTCAGAAATTGAAGTAAAGCTACTGTGAAAGAAAAAACAATCAACGTGCTAAATGCTATAAGCATAAAAATATCAACTGAATACTGTTCTTACTCCTCATTAACATAAATTATAGGTTTAGGCACAAGTTTCACCATACATTACTAGTAAATCAGTAGAGCTGAACTTAAAATGTCATTGAGAAATCTAAATCTCTTTATAGTTCAACTTTTTTATGTCTCTTCTGAAACAAAAAATACTTCATTTAAATATATATATATATATAAATATATATATATATATATATATATATATATATTTAAATATATATATATACATATACATATATATATATATATATAAATATATATATATATATATTTATATATATATATTTATATATATATATATATATATATATATATATATATATATATATTTAAATATATATATATATATTTAAATATATATATAAATATATATATATAAATATATATATATATATTTATATATATATATTATATATATATTTAAATATATATATATATATATTTAAATATATATATATATATATTTAAATATATATATATATATATATTTAAATATATATATATATATATATATATACATATATATATATATATATATATATACATATATATATATATATATATATATATATATATATATATATACTGGTGTGCAAAAATTCAGGACGAAGTCGGAAAATAGCATATCAGCTGAACGAAGAGGCAGAGCGGACAGAAAGACCAATCAGGAGATTAAGTAAGGTGGTGTACGGTAGCACATGCGCAGATATGCAGGTTGACGTAATGGGGGAGTGTCTGAGTAGTACAAAGCATGTTGTCGGTGTAAGATCAGTATTTCTGGCAAAGAGATTGCAAGACGTATAGCAGTTAAAATCACACCGAGTTGCTGCCTCAGCGAGAAATGGCGAATAATCAATCTGTTAGACGACATCTGGATGCTTTTACCCGAGGTCGAATCATTGGGTATTTGGAGGAAGGCCACAGTGTGACAAGTGTGGCTGCAGAGTTCGGAATTGCTCACAACATCGTTTCACGACTTTGGAGACAATTTCAAAACTACAGGAACAGCTATCCGGGGGTTCAGTAGTGGTCGTCCACGAAGAACCACAACCGCAGATGACAGGTACATTGTCTTAAAGGACAAAAGAAACAGGCGGCAGATAGCGGGAGAAATCGCTAGACACACGACACAGGCGACTGGACGACCGATATCGCGTTTTTACCGTGGCCAGAAGACTGCACGGTGGTGGTCTGGATAAGGCGTTCTCTGGGGTGCCGGGAACACCGGAATTGGAGAGACAATGAATGGGGACGAGTACTCTTTACAGATGAGAGCAGATTCAGTTTGAGTAGCGATTCTCATCGCATACTCATCTGGAGAGAGCGAGGAAGCCGCAATCATCCCTGGAACATCATTGAAAGGGACAGGTATGGAGGTCGCAGTGTTCTCGTTTGGGGAGGCATCATGCTTGGTAGTCGTACAGACGTTCACATATTCGACGCAGGTTCAGTCAACGGGACCCGTTATTGTAACGAGATTTTTCTTCCATATGTACGTCTTTTAGAGGAGCTATGGGTCTGCAGTTCCTTTTCATGGACGACAATGCACCATGTCATCCCACAGTAGCTGCCGAACAGCTCTTAGAGAGTGAGAATATTGAACGTATGGATTGGCCGGCACGATCTCCGGATCTCAATCCCATCGAGCATGTATGGGATTTTCTAGGTAGAGGCTTGGCAGCTTGTACCTTACCACCAGTAACGATTCGGGAGCTTCGATTGGCGCTGCAAGACGAATGGGCAGCAATGCCTCAACAACTCATTGACACCCTCATTCTCAGCATGGGCAGACGCTGTGACACCTGCCTAGCAGTCATGGGAGATCATATCCCCTACTAAAGACCGGATGTTTCTTGCTGGACACCCATCACAGGGATGTTTCGGTCTTCAGTCGCATTGCGCTCCATGCTACTTTTTCAATAAAGCTTCGTTTTATCCCTCTGATTTCTCTTTTAGTAAGTGTTGCTTACATATTACACATGTCCTTAAGTATTGGGGATCTTACGGTATTAAATGTGTTGATTTGGAAAGCTTTTGTACAAAGTTATATTGAAAAAAACCGTATCGTCCTTAATTTTTTGCACACCAGTGTATATTTAAATATATATATATCTATATATATATATATATATATATATATATATTTAAATATATATATATGTATTTAAATATATATATATATATATATATATATAATATATATACATTTAAATATATATATATATATATATATATATATATATATATATATACATTTAAATATATATATATATATATATATATATTTAAATATATATATATATGTATTTAAAATATATATATATATATACATATAAGACGCATTTGTTCTCTTATAACTCCAGATGCAGGCAACCAACTAACGTGAAATTTGGTACACGTACACACAAAATTACATGGGGAAAGTTCTAAAATAGGTTTCGTTTCATCCCAACTTCACTCTGTCTTCTCCAGTCAAAAGTAGTGATCCATGTGTCTGTTCTGAGCCGTTTAATAATGAACCAAAAAAAAAGGAAATCATGCAAGCTGTACCATTTCCTCTGAAATTTTGACATAACGTTGCATTTGAATCCAAACGGGATCTTACGTACTTATTTTGTTTCGTAATTCTTTCTAAATGTTTTAAAATTTAGTTCTTAAGTGATTTTCCAGTGTTATGACGACATATAATGTCACGTTTCTTACTAAGTGGAAAATTTATACTTTACACGCAGTTTTTCCAAGATTATTGTAAACTCGTGGGTTCTTTTCGGATCGTGTTCGAATTGTGAAAAGAAAATAGTTGCAGTCAGGATTTTGTCCCTCTTTTTTATTGCACATCTTCCATGGGACATTTCATAAGAAAAAGAATATATTCAGATGATCCAAGATTACCAACCATCGTCCCGCCGTCTTTCCTTTACCCCCACGTTTTTCGCCACCGTTTTCCGTTCCTCCCTCGTTCGGACCCTTCTCTCCTCTCTGCCGTTGCCAGGTCCTTCTCTCTATCTCGTGTCTCGTTCGACCTGTTGCCAGTGCAGGCAGCAGATCCTTACAATTATTACGTATTTTTATTATAGCTATGTTTATTGGTTGGAATATTTATCCGATTCTTCTATTCTTTGATACTTGGTTAGGATTATTTCTCGAATAAATCATTTTTTAATGAATATTCTTTTAAAAACTAATTTTTTTTTTTAGCAACATTTAGATAGTATTATCGTGGGATGTTTATGTGTTTAGTTTTGATTACACAATACAACTTACATTTTCAGTATTTTCTCGGAGAATTTATTTATTTCTTTTGAATGCAAAGATAATAATTTATTTTGAATGCAATGTTTGTAACTAAAACTTCTTATTGATAAGGGTATTTAAGTTATTATTGCAATGAACATTAGTATAGTATTTCCATTTTCGTTATCTGTTTTAGATGGTATGAAATTAATATGAATATGAGTAGCGATTTTTCTCTCCCGTAATCCTTTTTTAATTTAATATATAATTTTTATTTATTATTTTTTTATTTTTCAGTACTTATTGTTTTTTTCTTCCCCTTTGCGATGCTTTAATTTGTCGAAATTACTCGACTAGATTGTTCTTAAATATGTTTTTTTTTCTGTTTTTGACATTTGTTATGTTCCTCTAAAATATGAAATAAAGATTTTCTAATAAATATTTTGTGTTTGTATGAAACTGTTTGTATTCATTTAATTAAATTATTCAGCCTTATTTTTTTTGATATCTTAAGATTTATATTTTATAACTAGATGTACTACATGTTGCTGTGGCTCTATCAAGTTAAGAAGACTGGTGTGCCAAAAGGGTTACAAAAGTAAATAATACTCAAAAATTGAAATAAATAAAATGAAGGGTACTTTCGTATTGCAGCAATCTTCAACTCGATTATAACTCGCCAAGTTGGCAACCCCGATTTCCTATGTGTCGTATGCGTTGAATTGCAACCAGATGCTTCATTTCAGATAATGTCGCCAATATGTTGCGATAATATGTAAGTACAGTTTGCTTTTGTCAGGTACATAACTACCACTGTATCAGCTTCACCAATGATATAAGGTCCCCATGCTACAGTGGTCCCCATAGGTATTACTACAGTCACTAATATGGTGCTCATATCTGAAATCAGCTCCTAAAAGTGTTTTGATGCAGGGTCCACTCAGAGCTGTTTTGCAATTTCATGTATCTTTATTTTAACATTTAAGGGTATACTATTGGCTTCAGAGCATAGAATTGCCTTGCAGAAAATCAAACTTGGGAAATCATACTACCCAAGCAAAACACTGTTGGTAGTAATTACATATCAAACTAGAATATGCATCAGAGAATGAGCAAAACAGACAAATGGCTTAAATGCCTGTTGAAGAAGCAGGTGGTCGTAAGATTAATTATTTTTGGTACTTATGTACTATCCTAACAATCGCCAACGTTAAAAAAATAACTTGCCAATTTGGCAAAACCGATTTCGCACGTCATATATATGCTGAATTGGGAGTCATGTGTTTCGTTTCATATAATGTCACCAATAGGTTGCGGTTATACGTAAGTACCTTTTTTTTTCAAATTATGCTTTTGCATTGATAAAGGTAGTACCGTTCTTTTTATGTCAGTTAATGTTAGTATTGTACTTCATTTTTCAATTTGTTTTTATGCTCGGATAATTACTTTTGGATATTTTTTTATTTAGTACTTACGTACTATTACGCAATCGCCAACGTTCAAGACAACTCGCCACTTTGACAATCCCAATTTTTTACGCTTTGAATTGGCAATCATGTGCTTCATTCTGTACAATGTCACCAATAGGTTGCGTAAGTCGTAAGTACCTTTAATTCTGTACATTACTGTAACATTAGACTGGCCGCAACATATACCAATTTGGCGTGAATTCAAAATCATGCCAAAAACAAGTAGCCTACCAATGTGAAATTAATATTATGAGTATTATCTTAGCCTTTTTTATCTTTCTCTCCAGTAATCCTTAATTAATTCAATATATAATTTTTGTTTTTTTATATTTTATTACTTACATTGTTTTTGGCGATTATGTATTCCAAATACTTTTTACGCATTGTGATGTCTTTGGCAAAATTAATCAGTGGTATCTTTCTTAAATATATTTTTTCTCTGTTTTTTATAATTTTTAAAATTTTGTTTGATGTCTGTCTGAAAATGCATTGTCACCTTTTGCTACAGCCATGCCTATGAGAAAAAGGGGAAGTCTGGGCAGGAAAACAATTAAATCAAAAACAGTAGAACATACACGTGCAGCAGAAGCTCCTGGTGAAAAAGAGCAAGACCCCAGGCAGATCAGGTCTGCCACAGTATTGCGAGAGCAGCTGAAACTCCAGAACAATAGCAAGTGTGACTTCGGTCACAACAAGTTTGCCAGAATGCAACCAGAGTAGCTGAAACACCTGAGCAAAGGCAATCCCGTCTCCATGAAGATCAGGTCCACCACAAAGTTGCCAGAACTGCTGAAACACCTATTCAGCATGTGGTAGGTCTTCTTGGCTTAAGAAAACAGAGAAATGTTGCAATCACTTTGAAATGGACAGCCCACATGCATGATGGTTTCATGTACAACCCAAGATATGACTATGAAAGCAACAATCTTCTTGACATTGGCAGATTGTAAAATGTTTGTCTAAAGTGTAATGCACTTAAGTAAAAAAGAGAAACTCCAGCCATGTGCTGCTCCAGTGTTAAAGTCAAATTGCCGCAATTCTAAAGTCACTAGAACCATTGTGCAGTCTATTGAAGGGTGAAACTGCACAATCAAAGAACTTTGTGAAACATATTAGACTATTCAAAATATGTTTGCCATGACTTCCTTCAAGTCTAATGATGTCCTGAATAATGGGTGGACATCCACATTCAAGGTCCAAGGCCAAGTGTTCCACCATGCTGGACCTCTTTATAAAGCCAATGCTGAAGACTGCAAATATCTCCAATTTTACTTCTTGGGAGAAGATGACCTAGTGCAAAGACGACTGGATTTGCTTGACAGCCCTGTTGACAGAAACTCTGTCCTCAAACTGCAAAGACTGCTGCACTAGTATAACAGCTATGTAAGGTCATTTAAAATGGCTGCTGAGATAATGGATGATAACAATCAAGTTGACTACAAAATCAAGATTTCTGGCAAAGCACCATTAAAGAAACTCAAAGGAAAATTCAATGCATCATCTGTTAGTGAAGTGGCCATCATGATTGCTGTAGAGCTAGGTGATTGTAGGGACATTGTGCTGAATTCAATAATTTACTCACAAATGCCACTTCAAAGGATTCAAGACACTCACAGGTCATATGATCCACTTACGTAACCTCTGCTATTTGTTAGAGGAGAAAATGGCTATTATTTGAACATAAAAAATGTAAACAAGGCCACTAGCAATGACTACTATTAATTTCGCATGATGCAAAGATTCAACGAATTCAATAGATTCCTCAGATGCCCACGCCTTTTCCAGCAATTCATAGTGGATATGGTTAAGAAGGTTAAGAATGAGAGATTGTGTTTCATCAGATTCAACCAAACAAAACTTAGAGCTGAGGACTATGGTGTACTATTGGAGGCAGTAAGGAATGACAACAATGTGACTTCTGAAAATCTTGGCAAATTAGTGGTGTTGCCTTCATCCTTCACTGGAGGGCCCCTTTTCATGCATGGATATGCTCATGATCGAATGACCTATGTGCATCAAAGAGAATCACCTGTTATCTTTATCACCTTCACCTGCAACCCAAGCTGGCAAGAGGCAGCAGTTCAATTGCTTCCAGGACACGTGGTTTCAGATGGTATAGACTTCCTTGCTAGGGTGTTTCAACAAATAGTTAAGAAAATATTGCATGCCATCAAGGATGTCCAAGTGTTTGGAAAAGTAGCCTGTTTCACGTACTCCATTGAGTGGCAAAAGCGAGGACTGCCACATAAGCATCTCTTGGTTTAGTTGCAGACCAAAATTCGCCCAGACCAAGCAGAAATCATTATAAGTACAGAAATTCCAGACAAAGAAGAAGATCCCATTCTGTATGAGGTAGCCACAAAAACAGGATTCGTGGTCCTTTCTGCAATAGGAATCGCAAAGCACCGTGCATTGTTGATGGAAAGTGCAATATAAGGTTACCTAGGTAAATGTTGCAAGAGACACAGACAGGAGATAATGGATATTCCCTGTACCGTTGCCAAAAACCAGGTGATGGTGGCCATGTTTCCCCTGGTAATCCACCAGAATCTGGAATGTTGGAGGATGTTGACAAATATTTGGTTGTACCCTATTCTCCATTACTTCTCCATTACTTTGCAGAATCTTCAAAGTACACGTAAATGTGGAGTACTGCACCTCAGTCGAAAGCATCAAGTACATTTTCAAAAATTTACCAAGGGAGGTGATGCAGCCATGTTTGCTGTTGCAAATGAAATGCCGAACAGGCTTTATGAGGTTACCACTTATCAACAAGGATGATACATTAGTAGGAGTGAGGCAGTGTGGCACCTGCTCAACTTTCCCATCCATCAAAGGTATTCAACAGTTGTTCACTTGGCAGTACATCTTGAAGGAAGCCGAAAAGTATACTATGAATCAGAACAGCCAACACCACATTTGACTGACACTCCACAAAGACTACATTAACAGCCTTTTTTCTTGTCTCTGCTAAACATACTCTATTGCAAAAACATTGCTGTATTATGAAGTGCCTAGACATTTTCGCTGGGTATCCAGTCAAAAAGTCTGAAAAATCCGAAAAAAAGGTGTACCTCTTGCAGACTTCCCGAATATGTGACAGACAATCCCTTGGGTAGAGTGTACACTGTGTATCCTACCAACAGAGAAGCTTTCCCCTTGCGCCACCTGTTGCACAATGTTCGAGAATAAATATCATTTGATGATCTCAAAACTGTTATTGTGAGAGATGTGGATGGTGACATCGTTGAAATTAAGCCATGCAGCACATACATTGAGGCATGCCAAGTCCTGAGACTGCTGGAAGAGGAGTTTCATTGGTACCAGGCAATGGATAAGGCAGCTGTGTCTTAGTCACTAGCACAACACTCCATAACCTTTTTGCCATTTTGGTTGTCATATGTGACTTAAACAAACCTATCACACTCTGTGGGAAAATCACAAGGAAAACATGACAGAGGACTTTTTGCACCAGGCAAGACGAAATAATCCAACAGAAAATATTGATTATTGTGATGTTTTCTTCAACAATACTCTTCTAATCTTGGAAGATAAAATTCTATCTATAACTGGCAACAAGCTGGCACTGTTTGGTTAGCCAGAACCAGTGCATGATGAACCTGATTTGACAAATAAGGATGTCTTGAGTGATACTAGCTATGATGTTCAAGCACTTCTAGCCTGCATGGCAGAAAATGTGCCAAGACTTACTCCAAATCAGCAGCAAGCCGTTATAGTCATCACTGGAACGATCGGAAGTGAAAGAGGAGGCATTGTTTTTTCGGATGCACCAGGTGGCATGGTCAAGACTTTTCTACTCAATTTGCTATTGGCTTTTGTGAGGAAAGAGAAAGACATGGCTGGGGCTGTTGCATCCTCTGGCTTAGCAGCAACTCTGCTTGCTGGTGGTCGAACAGCACATTCGGGCTTCAAATTGCTACTTAACTTGGCCAGATCAGACAATGCCACTTGCAATATTTCCAAGGGCACATGACAGGGAAGTGTTCTCAAAACTTGCAAGCTAATTGTCTTGGATGAGGATACCATGAGTCACAGAAATGCTTTCCATGCTCTTGACAAGGCATTACATGATTTGCGAGGCACCTCTGCAATAATGGTTGCAGCAACTGTGTTGTGCTTTCTGGGGATTTTCAACAAATACTTCCCATTGTCACACGTGGCACACCAGCAGATCAGATTAATGCCTGTTTGAAAAATTCTTATCTATGGCACCATGTCGAAAAATTCAGTCTAACTACAAACATGCGGTCACACATTCAAGGTGATTTGTCTGCAGGACAATTTAAAAACAAGTTGCTGAAGATCCTTCAACAGGCCTCATTACTATGCCATGTGGTCAAATTGTCAACTCTCCTGACGAACTTCTGCCCAAGGTGTATCCTAACATTCAGAAAGACTTCAAGGATCAGGACATTTTTTCTAACGGAGCAATTCTGGCAAGCAGAAATGATGTGGTTGAGAAGCTCAATGTCACCATTCAGAAGCAGCTGCCAGGGCGAGAATATGCCTACAAGTCCATAGACTGCATCCTTAACCCTCTAACCGGATAGCACGGAAAATTCCGTCAGTGAAAAGATGCTTCGAAAATGGACTGCACGGATTTCTCTGCCTTCAAGTAACGTTTTCAAAAGCGCATTAGCCGCACTTTTCTGAAATCCTTTCCCCCTTTTAAAGGTTTAACATCTTGAAAGATAATTGGGGACGGTGGAAGCAACACAACAGGACACTAATAGGAAGTTTTATGGCTCACAGGAAACCCCGTGTTTTGACCCTGGGGCAATCGTAAAAAATCGGGGGGAAATTTCTTTAGACCCCAGGAAGTATTTCTTTGTGAGCTTGTATTTTAAAAGTTTTGAAAAGTCAAAACGCGTAAGTAAAATATGTTACAATTCCCTTTTTGTTTCATATGACGTGTTAGGAAAATCTGCTATTTTATATAGTTAGACAAATTATCTTTTTTTAAGTATATTCTTTCGCTTCATTTTTCTTATTTTAATCAAAGCTTTCAGTTTTTGATACATGATTATTTTATTATAAGATACCGAAAAAATTAATAAAACACCAAACTCTTTAAAATTTGGAACCTTTTCAATTTTCCAACCACTAAAAATGAATAAATTTAAACTTCATCAAATCATTTAAAACATTTTCTTACACTTCGATAAAAATAATAACCAAAAAAAACTAATTAATATTCATTAGTTTTTTTTTTTTTTAGATTTCAAGGCCTAAGTGTTCAGGGAAGTTTAAGTACAGTGTGTGTGTGTGTGTGTGTGTGTGTGCCTAGTTATATATTGTTAAAATACACCGAATTATATTTGAATTTTAAGTGCTTGAACTTCAGTTTACATCAAAGACAACACACATTTCACACATTTTTTTTTATAACTTGAATCTTTGAATAAATGGTAATCAAAAATATACGGAAACATTTACAGTAGACATTTATGCATATACATAAACATAAAAATCAATTTTAAATTCCAGCTATTCAAAAACATTCGAAATGTTGTTCAAAAATATCTATTTATACAAAATACCTCAACATTTATCTTTTTTTTAAGGGCTAAATGAATAAGTAATTAAAACCTGGATAATTTTTGAAATCTCGACCGTATAAAGCTAGAAATTTTATGTTAGAAATTCCATTTGAAATTTCGAAAAAAAATGCATCGCGCAGTTAAAAATTATTTACCATAAGTTTTAGCAAATGTTTGAGTATAATAAAAATTTCAAATTTTATTATATAGCTTCTTTGGTATCTTTTAATATATTTCGAAGATTTCATACAATTCAGTTGAAAACTGCATGCTAAAAAAAAAAAAAAAAAAAAAAATACTAAAAAAATTGATGAATATACAATTACAATAAATTCTTACATAGAAGCAAAACTGAGAAGCTAAAGCGTAGGAATGAAAAATTTTGAGTATATCTGAAGTAGTTTTCGAAATATTTATTTTAAAGTTCAGAAAATTTGTGTGCTTTATGTTATATTTAATATTAATTTAATGGTTAAAATAATATGTTAATATTAGTCATGTAATTGTTTGATGACACATTCATATACTAATAAAAATTATCATGGTCATTGATGCGAATGTCAAGAATTTTATGTAATTTTAAATTCAGACATTAAGATATTGATGTAGAAAATATAATACGACCATCTAAAAATACATGAAAAATGCAGTCTGCTATAAAATGATCTTGACAAACAAAATACGGCATTTTCACTTACTATGACAGAGCCGGCTTAGACAGGGGCGATCTGGAAAAACAGAGAGAGAACCACGGTTTTGATGGATGCCGCTCTAACATTTAAAGCTCCCAGGAAAAATTATATATATATAAATTACAAATGCAAAAATAAATCTTGTAATTTTTCATACATTTTTATAACAACGAATTGTGGAATTGGCTTCCAATACATTGTTGTAATTGACAATATCTAAGGTAACCAAACCTACTTTAGATAGATTTGTACTACTTTTTCGTAACCGTATTCCTTTTAAAATTAATTCGTGCAGCCGAAATACACCTTTTGTACCCTTAAAAAATTTATGTTAACTGTAACGGTTAATTTTAATTTATGCAACTTGTGAAATGATCATAATTAACCATTTCCGTCTAAACAGTTTACATGAAAAAAAAAAAATGTTTGGACTCCCTCATTCATTAGGGATTTATATAAGATTCTAACATTAAATTTTATTTTTCACCAAATAGGATCGAGTGGTAGTGTATCGTTCTTCCACACCACAGGTCTGGGGTTCTATTAACGGGCTGGGCAAGGTCGACTCTGCCTTTCATCCCCGCTACATTGGTCGATAAATGAGTTCCAAGCTTGCTTCGGGTCTTAAACACTGAAGGTCTCTCTTCAGACAGACCACCAAATCGGGACATCTGTTCATGCACCTCAGCATCCAATGGTCACGTGTAAAAGCTTTTAGGATTTTACAACTGATCTTAAAATCCATATACGTTTTATAGTAGTATATTTAAAAATGATACAGGCATTTTTACGACTGTGTGAGCTGTTATGCCTCGTTTATAAATATAAAAAATTGCATTCAGCTACAGTTTTTAAAATGTACAGAAATAAGTGGAGAAATAGGATACTTACATATTATGAATATTTTTGACTGCAGTAAGATATATTTATATTTCAGAATCTTTACAATTTGAATAGAAGTTGTAAGCCATTTTGCGAATAGTTTGATATTGAGTATAATACCATAGGCTGTTTAATATTTAAAGTGTTTTACTTTGTTACCAGCACACATTAAAATAAGGCTCATTTGCAGTTATATGATCAGCTCCAGTGATAGTTAAATTTTCAAAAATAGTCTACACGTACGAAAACATTCTTTCAAAACTACACACCACATCTCATACTATGTCTTCCCTACAGCAGGAAATATTTGTGTATAATCAAAAAAATTTAATACAGGATACATTTCCAAATGTTAAAATTGTTTTTAAAATTTGGTATGGATACATTGTGGAACTGTCGGTTAACTTCACTGAACAAAATTGTTTTAAGGGTACTGTTTTGAAAGACAAAATTAATTAGGGAGAATTTTTCTCACAATAGAATTTGTAATGACTGAATTGTGTGAAAATGTAGTTATCGATGTGTGACATTTTTCCTTGTAATAAAAGAAACAGAAAGATAAGAAATTAAACTTGATTAGAAAATGGTTAGAAGTACTGTCATGCGCATTTGAAGAAGTATATCCCCCATTAAAATTAAAAATTATTGACTGAATGTGTGTTATGTCCATCACAAATGCCGATGTAGAAAATATATTTCTATTTAATACAAGGAGTTCGAAAAGGAGAGCACTAGGAATGAAAATTTAGATTTTTTCCGAAAAATATTCAGTTAACATAAAAAAATATCATTTATATGATTTAAATTTAAATAAATTAAAAGTATATTGAAATCATTTTTTATGTTATTCTAAATTAAAAATATAATTGAATAGAGAAAGATCTGTTTTTTCCATAAATATGCACCGTTTATTGTCTTAATGTTTAAAAAAAAAAAAGATAGGGCCTTTACTATTTTTACCTCATAACTTTTTTAAAAACAGGAAAGTGAGCGCGTTTTCTTACTCTCATATTTAAAAATGAATACAGGATGCTTTTTTCTGGTTGAAACCAATACCAAAATATTTTTTTTTTAATTTTTAAAAAAAAGACAGAAAAATAAATTCTGTTTGAAGAAAATATAACTATTTTTCAACTTTTAACACGCCATTTATTTCATGTTTTTTTTTTTACCCTGCATTTTGTTTTAATTTTACTGTGACTAAATCTATGGGGAAACGACAGAGTAGAACTACGGTTTTCATACAAGATTGCCCAAGGCAACTTAACAGCTAGCTGTAAACGATTGATATCTTGGTTCTTACTTGACAAAGGAACCGAACTAGGTCATAAAATTGTCCCCGTTCGACCGCCCAAGTTCTAAAAGTGGGAAAGAATTGAAGTCTGTTGCATTTTTGAAGGCAATAGCAAAATAAGCGTAAAACGCTTTCGGAATAACTTTTCAGGAGGAAGGTATCCACTTAGAGGGTTAATGATTGATGAAGAAGTACAATATCCCATTAAATTCTTGAATTCCATTCAGACTTCTGATTTTCAAGCCCACAACTTGATTCTGAAAGTTGGTGCTCCAATAATCCTGATTCGAAATATTGATGCACTCAGGTTGTGCAATGGCACAAGATTAATTGTAAAAAAACTGATGCAACATGTCATTCAAGCCACAGTACTCACAGGGTGTGCTAAGGGTGAGGTTGTCTTCATTCCAAGAATACCTATCATTCCCCCAGATATCGCCATAAAATTCAAGAGAATACAGTTTTCTTTGAAACTGTGCTTTGCCGTGGCAATCAACAAGTCACAGGGCCGGTCTCTTGGGATTGCTGGTATAGACTTCCAGACACCATGCTTTTATCATGGACAGTTGTATGCGGCCTGTTCCAGTGTGGGCAAAGAGAAAATCCTTTTTGTACACGCTCCAAATGGAACTGCCAAAAATGTTATCTATCACATTGCTTTAAGATAAATGTACCCTTTTATTGCATGCAAATAAACAGTTTTGTAAGCTTCTACAGAAAACCTTATTTTAAACCCGGGAAAATCTGGGTACTTGCAGCTAGTATACATGTATAGACAGAGAGAGAAAGTAATAAATTAAAATAAGATACCAAGTGAAAAAGTTGTCTAACCTATAATGTCAAATAAGAAAGAAATTGGAGTTCATAAGTCATTACAAAAATAGATATAAAAAGAGTCTTTGGACTAAAAGGGAAACCTATTAAGGAGGTAGTTTCAGAATTTCGACCCAAAACCTCATTTTCACTTTTCCCATTTTTATAAAATATTCACTTTTACGCTTCTAATGGTGCAAAAATTATCATTCTACGTGCAGTGAAAGTATTTTTAATAATTTTTTGAAAATGTTTTACCACCAAAATCCACCTGCCACGCCCACTTATATCTAAATAAAAAAATTTTCTGCATTGTTAGCCCAAGTTTCACTATTTTTTTCATTATTAATTTAAATACTTTGAACGGCAACGTCTAGTAGAAGAAATGAAGTGAAGCAAACGCTTGTTTACTATTTGAAACGTCTTGTTTGCATTGAATTTTGAATCTTTAAGTAGCTTTTCTTATGGCTACATTTACTAATATTTTAAAATTTGTCATATATTTCCTGATAATTTTTACTTTTTAAACAATTTTTTCTCACAATGCCTCGTTTTAAATATATAATTTTTAAGAAAAGAAGAACAGCTTGTTTGCATTCAAAGTCGAAGGTAAGTGAATCCATTAACAATTTGAATGTTTCTGCTTCAGCCAAGAAGCTGAAATCCTGTATGGATTACAGCAATTTTCTTGGGGAAAAGGGAAATATAAATGAAATTATAAATAAGACTTTATTTTCTAAAGCTATAAAAATATCTGTTGTATGTAAAGAATGCAAAAATAATAGCATTTCAATTAAATTTTTAAGAAAAGTTCAAGGCTTGGCCACATAATTTTCTGTTTCTTGTGAACGTGTGGATTTAAACAACCATTTCTAAATGCTATTAATAAATAAATGGTTTCATGCAATGGAAAAGAGTCTAAGTATTATGAAGTCAATACTAGGCTTTCACATGCAATGAGATTTATTGGTAAAATGTAAGTCTTCTACTAAAGTTTTATGTGGAGTTATGAATTTACCAACTCCATCGCAAAGATTTAATAAAAATGAATGGGGATTAGATACAGCCGTAGAGACTGTAGCTACGGTGAGTATGCAAATTGCAGCTTAAGAAGCCAAAGAAGTCTGCGGACATTCTGATATAACAGTTGCTATTGATGGTACTTGGCAAAATCATGGGCATACGTCTTTGAATGGTGCTGTCATTGCAACAAGTTTTTATACCGGCAAAGTGCTTGATGCTTCAATTTTATCAAGGTTTTGTAAGTGCCCCAACAAAATGCATAATGAGAACTGTAAGGCTAATCATTTTGGAAATAGTGGAAGCATGGAAGTTTCAGGAGCCATTGACTTCTTCAAACGCTCTGAATGTTTGCATGGTCTGCGATATACCAAATTTTTGGGCGACGGTGACGCCAGAGCGTATAAAGCAGTTAACGAGATGCAGCCGTATGGAGATACATGTATTGAAAAACTGGAATGTGTTGGCTATGTCAAGAAACGGATGGGGACTCGACTACGAGCTTTAAAATTAAAAATGAAAGGTAAGAAATTAAGTGACAAAAAACATTGGATGATAACGGTAGACTTGCAAACGCTGAAATTGATAAATTACAGCGTTATTATGGATTGACTATCAGAAACAATACCGATAGTGTTAATAGTTTTAATTCAATGTAACGATAGTATTAATTCAATGAAGCGAGCCATTTGGGCTACATATTTTCATAAAGCATTTATTGATGCATATTGGCAACATGGTCTGTGTCCAAGAAACGGAGATACCTGATGTGAATCTAACCGAGCAATTACAACAGGTGAAGTATATAAACACGAGAACACCTTGCCATCAGAAGTACTCGATTACATCAAATATGTGTGTGCAGGGAATTATCAACAACTATATATATATATATATAGCCTTGCCAAATGCTTACATGGTAAGACACAAAACTGTAACGAAAGTGTAAATTGCATAATATGGTCACGGATGCCGAAAAACATTTTTGTGCAATTGGGCACATTAAAAACTAGAATACTGGAATCTATTGCCTCCTACAATTAAGGTAATATCACTAAATGTCGTGTTCTTGCAACATTATGTATATTACCAGGTTTTTACATAACTCGAGCAACGGAAACAGCTGATAGGAAGAGACTACGGAAAGCAAATTATGACATTTTACAAAATTCTAAAGAAGCAAGGGTGAAAAAAAGACATAAGAAATGTATATTAGAGGATACTTTAGCAGAAGAAAGAAAAACCCCAAGCTATGAAGCTTCTATGCATTAGTTACAAGTAAGTGTTTTACTAAAATCCATTTTTCTCAAAACTAACATGTTTACTATATAAGGAACATTTTTTCCTAAACTACTGCATGTAACGGCTTATAACTTTGCATATTTAATAATTACACTCTAATACAATACTTTAATCAAGGGATTTTTTAAGAAACTTATTTTGACTTAATTTATAGCATTAAACATAATGAAATTTCACTGTTTTTGAAAAAAAAAACCCAGATATGTGCAAAAAATATTTTTTTAAAAAATAATTAGACATCCTATCCATAAAAACTCTGATTAAAATATGTATTATGATTCAAAGAATATTCAGTAAAAAAATTGGAAATTTTTATTCAATAGAATGTTTATAAATGTTCCTTAAAAATATCTATTTTTAACATTACTGAGATACATATCCTGTTTCATCAAACTACCCTTTTAAGATTTCTAGAGCTGTCACTAAATTAGTCCTGCGATTTATGATTAAGCAATGCTTTATCAATCCACCTACCCGCACAGCATAAATTTTTGACATAATAGAAAAAAAGAGCCATGTTGAAAAGTTAAACCTTTTTCAAATACACATGGGTGATAAGCCAGACTGTAGAGTAAAATGAAATTATGTAAAGAGAACAATAATGTTTCTCTCATTGAGAGGAATATTAAAAAAAATGCAATAGAAAAAATTAGGATAAAACTTACAAGTAAAAATAAAAACTATAAATATGAGAGAAGCAAACGTCTTATACAGAAATCCCGCGCTAAATGGTGTTAAAATGGGAGTGTCAATACAAGAAGCAATATAAATATGTATAAGTTATAATGGTAGGTGAGTTGTATATTTTATTTACTTATTTCTATTAGGCTGTGATAGTTATTTGAGTGATGAAGAATTTTGAAAATTGTTGAATTTTCATTTTACAATTTTTTTGATGGATACATACACAAAGCAGCAATACTAATAGAAAGAGTGGCGTTTAACATGACGAGGACAAGAAGTGGGTGAATTTTTTCTGAAAACGGAAGCTTTTATATAGAGCGGCAGCCGGAAGCTAAAAATTTTACATGACTTCCGTGAACGGATCTTGTGATTATTGGAAAGATATGGTACGAGGTGACTTATATAATTCAAATACGCTGAGGTTTTAATTTTTAAGAGATAAAGTTACGATTATATCCTGCTAGGTGGCTAAGCTACAGTTAATTATTTAGGTCAGAGTCCTAGGGGGCGAATTAGGACCATTACAATTAAGCTTAAAATAACTTGAATTATTATATATACATATATGAATGTTAGCTTGAATTAATTTCGACGTCTATGAAGCAATTCTTTATTCAATCACAGAGGTCACTACCAGTTAACTGATGTGGAATTCATTCCAATTTTCAAAGTTTATCAATTTTAATTCTCCCACACACTATCCACTTTTTTTTAAAAAAATATTTTAATTCTATGAATCTATTGCTTTTATAAATAGGTGCACTTCTTTAAACTCTCACCAAAATCAGACAATCCAATGAAGCCTATTATAATCAAGTGTCCTATAAAAAGAATTAAAAAAATTATCCTCTTATACAAATTTAAAATAGATATTTATTAGAATAACTCAGTGAGAGAGAGAGATCTACACAAGTAAATATAATGAACTTTTAGAGTAACCACAAAAATCAATCATTGCATCCATTATAGATCGTGAATATTCAATTATTCGTTTTTTTTTCAATTATTTATATTTGCTAGTTTTTAGAAATATAAATGACAAAAGAAGTGTTACTTTTTGGATGGTAGTTAAATCTACGCTATCATTCCCTTCAAATATTTACTTTTCAGAATTATTCCAATATTTCAGAAAATAATGGTAAATTCTTTAAGACATATGTCATTAGAATGTAACGAAAGGAAAAAATTAACGCGCGCGTCCATGATTAATAAAACAGACGTTACTAAGTAAATATTTCATTTGAAAACAAACACACACACATATATATATATACATATATAAATTAAAAAATAATGAAAGTGATACTTACTCAATATTGAACATCAAATAAGGAATTTGAAGCTTGATATCACAAATTCTAAATATTTCGCATATTATAGGAATTTTTTTTGGACTAAAATAAAATTTTATATATTTAACAAAAGAAAAAAACTTTATTAAAAGAAATAAATGTTTGTAAGGGGTTGTCTAGCAAGATACTAATACAAGATACTCTTGAAATTAGTCTGTCATATTTTGATGTCTTTGGGAATGTTAAGTACCACCCTAGGAAAGAATCATAATATACAAAGGGAGGATGAAGTATATAAATGAATTGAAGCAATTCTGTAATTAGTGAATTTATGTTATTAGAATTATACCCAGAGTTTCGTCAAAATATGCAGTCTAATGGTTCCTTAAAGTAAATATTTGAAACTTCAGCTTTTGTGGATGTTCTGCAATGCAGTTAACCTGCATTACAGTTAGTTTCTCGAACACACAAATATTTATAGTTACACTCATGTACATAAATTACGGGTAATGCAAGTTAAGACAAAGAAGGAGTCAGAAATAAAACAAATATGACTTTTTTGTAAGGCCTTTATATTAAACAAAAGGTAAAGGGCAAAAAACATGCTAGAGATTGGTATCATTAATAAAAATAGCAATATTTGCTCCCTAGACGAAATTACGAAAAAAAAGAATCTATTTACAAAACCCAATATTACAAGATTGGCATGATAATAAAATCATAGTATGTCTCCCAGACAAAGCAATACAATGCCGAAGTATGCTGAATATCAAATTGTCGATCAGATCTTGGGAAATATTACACCACTCATCAAGCAATCCTCTCCGGAATTAGGGTAGGCTAGTAGGAGATGGCTGACGGGATGCAAGTCGTCGGCCAGGTATGTCCCTCACATGCTCTGGTGAGAATGTTGTCCAGACCATACGGTGATATCCTCCGATTAAGGGCATTCGTTTATGAGGCATGAAAGACATGATGAGACATGATGCGAACGTTTACATGATGAGAACAGGCGCTGTCATCCATAAACGCAAACTATGTGCCCATGGCACTTCGAAACAAACGTACATGTTGTTCCAGAATGACATCCCGATGGATTTGGTCTGTCATGATCCACATTGAACTTACAGGTCAGATCTAGAACCCAGAATAATTCCCTCCCAAACGAGCAATCCTGCACGAACGAAACGGTGTCATTCAACAATGTTCACTTTGTAGTAACAGGTACCTTGCACTTTCATTTGAATGTCCGGAGAGAATCAGACTGCAAGGTAAACCTGGATTTCTCTCGTAAAACATCCCACAAGCCCACTGTTGTGATGCCTACGACCCATGATCTCTTCTCCAGGCTAACCGCGGGTGACAATGAGTTGCAGTATGTGGAACACATCTAACAGGCCTACGAGCATAAAGACCTATCTGCCCTAGGCTTCTGTACACAGTCTGCCTTGAAACTGTCGTACCAGTGGCAGAAGAGAGCTGATGAGACGGCTGATGCTATGTTCCATCTATTTCTTTTGGCACTAACTGCCAGATAATGGTCCTTATTCGGTCTTGTAACTCGGAGGTGACCTGCGTGCAACGTTTACTCATATTACCATCATCTTGATATCGTTGTCGAGCCTGGATATTCCTTTAAGACCCAACACGCACGATCGAGTGGTTTAGATATTCTTATACGTTTGTGCATCTAGAATATTCGTATGTAAGAAAATCTGGAATCTAAAGATTGAGTGGGTGTGCAGAGAGTGTAAAGTATCACATTTTATCAATAGACATCGGTTGTGGTTCATGTTTTACTTTCAGCTGGTAAATCTAGGTTTGTTTTCAAATACACGAAAATACGTATTTATTTTATTTGTCGTAAAAAGGTAAATATCAATATATTTCTAATTGCTTGGATACAAATTTTTGTATTAATGTTTAAATAAATGTAAAATAGAAAATATATTAATTATACTCTATTAATGCACCTTCACGATCGTGCGGGTTGGGCGTTACTTGAGTCACTTCAGCTGCAAAGGTAAGTGCCATGCCAATTTGCTTTTATGTTTCAATAAATTTTGATGAAAACCTACTTAAAAATTAAATATATAGTTATATAATTAATACCAAATTTTCTTGGGGGGGTGCCATGGATGAGTCCCTTTTTTCTATCTCTCTCTCTCTTTTGCAACTCATTTTCTTTTCAATACATTTGTTGAGGAGTATGGTATTTTTATCCTCTCCACAAATATCTGCATCCATCTCTCTTCCCCCCACCCCAAAAACAAATCTGGGTTTTCCGGTGGTACTTTGTATGGTGTGGTTTATATATATATATATATATATATATATATATATTGTGAATAGTAAAATAAAATTTTCTGATACATTTTACTATTTTTTACGGAATACTGTGTTAACTTTTAACCAAAAACTTTTTTCAGGTGTATAAAAGGAGAAGAATTCTCACAGAAGAAATTTTTAAAGTGATGAATAATTCACTTAGATCAGAACTTAGTGATCTCTCGGATGATGGCGATGCTGCGAACAAAACATATGAATAGCGTATACTGGAAGGAGAATCAAGTTCAGATGAGAGCGATAAAGTAATGTATGGGGAAATTTGAAATGGAAAGACAATTTTGGATAAGTCCTTACCATAAAAGTCTCTTTATCACATTCATTACATAGATTTAGCTGTTGTAAATTCTTGGTTTCTGTGCAAACAAGATGCAATATCAAATAAAATTCCTCTAAAAATCAAAATGGATTGCTTAAAATTGAAATTATCCGATTACATTCGGAATCGTGATTTTCAAAAACGCATAAATGAATAATTTTCATGATATTTACTGTCACTTAGATTAGAATATATGCATAAAACTATTTTAAAAACATTTTGAAAAAAAAATTATTTAAATACAATACATTGGTAAAAAATTAACTTAGAATAATCTTTATTCCAAATGTTCTCCTTTTGTAAAAAATGCTTCTATTAGAATAATATTTTGCCTGTCTATAGTTCAGACCTCTGTTCAGAGGCTCAACTAGAAATTTTGAAATATATAATTTAGAAGTGGGTTTATTCATATTTCACAACAACAGAGGGGAGCAATTTTAAGAAAAAAACGCGAATAATTATTTCAATTGGATATAACTCTGAAAATAATGTGAATTTTTCAAAAATTCTAGTTACGCCTCTGTAGAGTGGTCTGAGATATATACAGGCAAAATATTATTATAATAGAACCATCTTTCACAAAAGGAAAACATTTGGAAAAAAAAGATTATTCTAAGTTACATTTTTGCCAAAATATTATATTTAAATAATTCTTTTTTCAAAATGTCCTTAAAATAATTTTATGCATGTATTCTAATCTGAGTGACACTAAATATCATGAAAATTATTCATTTAGGCGCTTTTCAAAATCACGGTTCCAAACGTAGTCGGATACCTTAAGTTAGAGACAGTTGAATCGTTATCAGCCTCTCCACCTACTAACAAAACCTTCTTAATTGATGATGAAGATAACAGCGTTGTAGTTCCACTTGCAAAAAATTCGATGCGTTATAATCCATCTGCTATACATTTCATGGTTTTTATCCTGCCCATTTCAGGGTAAAAGGCTTGGTTGGTATAGCCATTTTTTATGTGTTGATGGCATTTCAAGGCCTCGCAAGTGCAGATTTGAAAACTACGAAGGCAGTTTGAAAACATGTTGTGAAAAATGCAATGGTTATTTATACTTGTCAAAAACAAAGCAAAAGATTTTTGCAGTAAATAAAGAATTAATAAAAGAGTTAATTATACTCCAATAATTTCCTTATCTATAACAATTTTAGTTGAATTAAGATTGTTTCTTTTATCAACTTAGAGCTAAAAATGTATAACTCGTAAAATTTTGTGGGTGACCTGTTTCACAGGTAACGCCCAACCCGCACGAACGTGCGGGTACCGTCTACATTCCCGGGGGAATTTTTTATTATTTTTCCAATGTTATTGGGGTCCATATAGTAGTAATAACCAAAAGAATTTAATATCTGAAGATAAAAATAATTCTGGTTTTAATGGGATTTGACACTCTGGGTGATTCCATGCTTCTCGAATACTTGCATCTGGAAACGCCACACATTCCAGACGGCAGATAATTCTACCACATAATAGTTCATCCAAATGCGTCCTTTGTGTCATAATTATGCAGTTATTGCACTGAAAGGCTGATAAAGCGCTTGCCAACAATTTTACTTATTTGTCTGTATTCCTTTTATATCCCCGTTACATTCTCGTCATCGTGATTTACTATCGGTGTCAGTTAGTGGCTTCCTGCAATTTGCATATGATTTTTGAAGATATTTGTTGTCATTTTACGGGTAATACATTTATATTTTGGAATTTGATTCCCGCTTGACTTTGAATTATCATTAATTTATGGACATGAGTGTATGATATCAATTTGCGATCTGAGTTCCAGACATTTAGACAAAATGTTTTTAAAGTTTATTGTTCAATAAATTTAACAACTGATTAATCAACAATATATTATCCCTTGCTATTTACTCTATTTTAATTAGTTTTCCAGTACCTCCTTCTTAGAAATCGTCCGGCTTCGACTCGGAAAATTCTGCATCTGAACACACTCCACTCAGAGCTCTTGAAGCAGATCCGATGGTTCTTTGAGCATTGGCGCCCTCTTCCAACAGAGAACCTCGGTCTCGGAACTGGTCTCAGAACCTTGATTTAAAGCGAAAAGGAACGTGTCAGGAAATATTAATATTTTTCAACTTGGCATTCTATTTTAATAATCTGAAAACAAAAATTGACATGAACGTAAAACAAACTACAGCTTCTGGTACTTTCGACTGATTAAAAATGTACTAAATACCTTTAATTTGACATGCAGAATGTTAAATTTCGTAAAAAATGGTGTGCAAGTAGCATATAAATAGAAGGAGAAAGTATTTTTTACCACCATATATATATATATATATATATATATATATGGTGAAAAAGAAAAATTTGAATGAAAAAGAAATGAAAAAAGAAAAATTTGATATTCTTGTTAACCTCATATTAAAAGAAAATTTCATTGCATTTGATCAGAATCTTTATAAACAGATCAAAGGATTACCTCAGGGTGGTCCAGCTAGTAATTGTTTAGCGAACCTATATTTACATTTTTTTGAAATAGATCATGTTGTAAATGATTCTTACTTAATTTATCGTTATATAGATGATATAATAATTTTTGGTGAAAAAATAATGAATATAAACCAAATATTACGTTCTACCCTGATTATCTCAAGCTCCTTAAAACTAACTTCAACTCTAATATGGTGGAATTCTTGGATTTAGAGAGACTTGCATCTTATTAGCAATAATGTAGTCAGTAACATTTTTGACAAAAGAGATTCGTTTAAGTTCCATTTAATTAAAACTCCAGTATGGAATAGTAATTTGCATATATCAATTTACAGAAATATCATTTTGAATTTTTATTTAGAAATGATAACTTAACTACCCACAAAATAGATAAATACAATAATATAAAACAATTTTTTCAATGTTGTTTAGATCATGAATACCCTTTTAATTTCTTAAGAACTTATATTCATCACAAATACATTAACCGTCTTGCTACTTCGAATTCCAAAACCACCACACAACAATAGGATTTCAAAGTCAGCATGTTAGTGGTCTTGCTGGAAGATTATATCATAACACTCATATCACAGTATACATTTTATCCACACACATCTTGAACATCTTACACATTGTTGACAACCAACCACATTAGAGCCTAGCAAATTTACATTTTTGACAATCAACCAATTCAAATTCTACCGTATTTGATTGTCGTCTTTTTTTATTCCTGTCTTTGCTGGCTGGTTTAAAAGTCAGCTCAAAAGATGTGTTTATGTATTTTCGAATTTTTTAACTTGGTGAATCATCGATTTTCATTAATGTCAAGACGCTTGATTCTCCTCGTAAAAGCTCTGTGAGTAAAGAAATTTTGTTAAATTATTTCTTAAAAGATACTTTTCTTATGTAATTGTTTTAGCATTTTTCTACTTTTCTTACGTAATTACTTTTTGATTTTTCTGCATTAAGAGTTTGGGAGAGTTTGTTACATAATAGTAATGAGTGGTTTTTCATACTCTCTGAGTTATCCAAACACTGAAGTTTTGTTTATTTTATTTTATTTGGTTTTCCTACCGAGTTGCAAAGGGGGAAGGTTGGCGCCTTCAAACTAGTTTAACCCCACTTATTCGGTCCTAAGTCCGAAATTGCTTTCTGACTCGCTAGGTTCTTCTTTTTTGTAGTTTCTTTTTTTTTATTTCTCTATAATTTTGTTCTTCATGTTCAGGTTCTATATTTTTATTATGCTATTTCTTCTTATGTTCTTTATCTATTATTTCTTATTTTTTATATATAATACATATTTCTTTATATATATATATATATATATATATATATATATATATATATATATATATATATATATATATATATATATATATATTAATTAAGTTACTTGATTAATCAACGAAATTCAAACATTAGGATGAATTAATTGTTTGGGATGTGTATAGATTAGTCTGCTCTGGCGGCATAGAGGTAGCTTGCTTGCTCTGTATGTCTAAAGTTGCGGGTTTCACCACGGCTGAAGTGAATAGAAAATAGCAGGAACGCATGTCATGTGATTATGAGGCATGTAAAAGATCCTATGAGTATCAATTTGGCTCTGGTACTACCGGCAACATTTAATCAAGGCAATAATTAGTACCCTACGAGTTTTATTTACGGTAGCTAGACATCTATATTAATAAAAGAGGAAATAAGCGTGTGTGTTTCACCTCTACCGCCCAAACTAAGCAACCCAAATTGCAAAACTTGGCACACTATTATTCTAGGTCCTGATGATGTGAACTACGAAGAATTTTTCTCGAAATTCCCTTTAGAATTTTTAAAATTAAATTTTTAAGCGATTTTTCTGGGTTTTTTTTCAACAACTGGGTTTTATTTGGATTGGCAACACGCTTCTGTTTACAGTTGACTAGCGATGTATCCTTTTTCCAGAATTTCAAACGAAAGTGATGACCCATTGTCTTCTTCATTGATGCTAGTCGACTGTCACAAATGAAACTGTTTTTGCCACTCCGCTCATGTGGAGGGCGATGTGCTTTATTTTTTTATACGTGTGTTCGGGTATCGTTTATTTTGTGTTTAAACGTGGCTGTGATTTTAGATAATAATAAAATCTGGTTTCTGCAAGCCGCTTTATATTGTAATGCTCATTCAATTCATGTATCTGTTGTATTTTTTTGAAAAGTTACTTCTTATATATTTTTGCGTTTTTTATACTACACGTTGATTGCGTAATGGAACATTACACCCTTCTTGCAAAGCCTAACGTAATTAATGTACTGCATCTGATAATATGTTCCTCACATAGTTTCTTCGAGATCATATGCATATTTTATATCATACTGTCCATACATGATATAGTATATATATTTATTTATCATTAAAGTTATTGATCATAGTATGTACTCACATTCGTTTACTCTTTACAATACAATTATAATATTTAATAGAAATATTGCAAAAAAGTATTGTATCCTTAATTAATTTTTGAGCAATACAGTTTATTATTTGTTTCATTCAGTACTGTTATTGGTTCTGGACTATTTCAACGGGGAAGATTTTATGCATGTACATTTCCATGACATTTTCTTTGATTGGGAAAAAAAGTTTGTATTTTTTTCTTCATCAGCTGATGCTGTTCAATGTTGAACGTCATGAAAAATATGCGCAGTTATTTAGACTCGCATTCCAATGGGGAAATTAATAAAAAAATGGACGATTTTCAACAATTTGTTGACAATTTGATGCTAAAAAACAATTCAAAGAAAAACATCAGATTTCCATAAAATACAGCATATAATGCTCACCTATTCTTTTGAGCTGCATTTTTTAATGTTTGTTATGTTCGCTGTATATTGCTCTACCTCTTTTTTACGAAGAAACCTGAAATGTACATATGCAATGCTCTCTTGCTCTCATGTTTTGAAGTCATTTATTCATGGTATTATTCCAAGGTATAGAAAAAGAAATGTACTTCTATATAGAATAACAACCTTTTAAGTTCATAAGGAGTATCATTTCTTTTAAATAAACAGTATTTGATATTTGTAGGTCTTATTTTTTTCTATACTCATCTTTTTTTTTCATTTTTAAAGCTCTTGAATCCGTAAATTTTGAGTTAATTTTTTGTGCTCAAAGGGGGCGATGTACGCGAAATTTTACGGTATGTAAGATTTCCTGGGGTTTTTTTTGTTGTTGTTCAAAACTGTTTGTGACATCATTGTTTAACGTTCCTTCTGACAAATATTCATGTAGATTTTAGCTAATTGTACATAAACATATGCATTGTACCTTCCATTGTACATAACCTTTTTTACATATAAATACATTGCTATAACATTTTCTGTCATTGAAAATAAAGACTTTTTCTCTTCTTCTTTCATCCGCAAATTCAATGTTTCCTTCATTGTAGAAAAATATTGCTTGAAGAATAACAGATAAAAAATGAGACTAACGTCAATTTTATTGCTATTGACAGATTGGTAATATTGTGAACAGTGGGTTTTCTTGTACCTCACTGTTTTGGGCCTCATGATCTCTATGACTCATAAGATCTCATCTTTGCTTTAAAGGAAAAAAATCGGAAATCTTTTTTAAAAAAATGCTATTTGCTACAAACTTATTTGCTTTATTGCAACATGTTATATCACTATGATGAGGTGGGCCTTGAAACAGTATTTTCATATTTTCTTTTGGATTCCCTTAAACTCAATGTTGACCTGATTTTTTTGTCATAATTTACCTTGCTTCTGACAATCTTGCAATATATAAATATATCATTTGTGATCAAAAAAGTGTCTGCAGAAAAAATATGCACCTTGAAAAGATTTTCTCATAACTCTTTTGGGATTTCTTTAAAATTCAGTATTGACGTGATTTTACATGTGATGGTTTAATGTTGCCTCTGATAATATGTTCCTTATGTAGTTTTTTGGAGATCACATGCATATTTTATTTATTATCATACTGCCCATATATAATATATAATATATATATATATATATATATATATATATATATATATATATATATACTCATGTCCATAAATTAAGAATAATTCAGAATCACACAGAAATTGAAATCTAAATTAAAAATTTCCCCTGTGTGTAGAATTATCACACACATCTTGAAGAAGAATATTCAAATTACAGGAAACCACCAGATGGCGCGGATAGTACGTTACAATGACAAGAGTGTAAGAGAGGCGTATAAATTATTAGGAATGGTGGCAAAAAAGTAAAATTATTCACAAGTGCTTTAAAAGACTTTCAGTGCAATAACCGCATAGTCATGACCCAAAGGAATCATTTGGATGATTTTTTACGTGGTAGAATAATTGGACGACTGGAATGTGGACGTAACCAGCTGGAAGTATCCGAAAAACTTGGAATCGCCCAGAGTGTCATCTCCAGGCTTTGGCAACAATTCCACGATGATCGTAATGTGAGTAGATGTCACAGCATATGTCACCTACCAAATACAAAGCCGAACAACGACCGGTATTTGGCAGTTACTGACAAAAGAAACAGACGGAGCACTGCATAAGATCCGTCTCGTCAGCTCTCTTCAGCTACCGGTACGACAGTTTTAATGCAGACCGTGTACAGACGCTTAGGGTACTTTGGTCTATATGCTCGTAGGCCTGTCAGATGTGTTCAACTTACCGCAACTCACTGTCGCCTGCAATTAACCTGGAGTAGAGAGCATGCATTGTGGACACCACAACAGTGGTCTTATGTGACGTTTTATGACGAGTCCGGGTTTAGTTTACAGTCTGATTCTCGCTGGAATTTAATATGGAGAGCGCCAGGTACCCGTTACCACCAAGAGAACACCATTGAACGACACCGTTACGGTGGTGCAGGATGGCTTGGTTAGGGAGGAATTATTCTTGGTTCCAGAACTGACCTGCATGTTCAGAGTGTAACGATGACAGGCTACATCATTTTTCGGGATATCATTCTGGAACAACATGTACGTTTGTTTCGGGGTGCCATGTGTGCTGAATTTCTGTTTATTGATGATAACGCCCGTCCTCACCATGCAAACATTGTAGACGAATGCCTTCAATCGGAGGATATCACCCATATGAATAGGCCAGCCTACTCACCGGACTTGAACCAATAGAGTATGTGTGGGATATGCTTGGGCGGCGAATTACAGCCCGTCAATCCCCTCCCACCTGTCTACCGGAACTTCGGAGGGCATTGCTTGATGAGTGGTGTAATATTCCTCAAGATCAGATTGATCCAGTTCCGGTTCTGCCTCCACGCAGAGAGGTCATGTTTCTCGAGCTTTTCGGCACCGGAAATTCAGTTTTTCTCCTTGCCGCAGCCTTCGCTTCCCTCTTTGCCGTTCATCAACCAGCGAGTAGGCTCTTTCTCCTTTAGCAAACATTTTGGTATTTTTTTCTCCTTTTAGTGGTGTTTTGCTTTTCTGCTTGTACATATAACTATCATGTTCAATTTACGTTTTAATAATTTCCATCGTTTTTCGTTTTATTTATAACGCCCATAATTTCCATCATGTCTAAAGATACTTTTGAAAAAGACATGGGATCAAAGATTAAGAAAAACAAAGAAAGTAAAGACAAGGATGAAGGCATTATTACTAGCCTTCTTCAGTCCTTCCCGGGAGCTGCAGGAACTGATGAATACCTTAAAATGGAGGCTACTCTTTCAGCTTTTGAAAATTTCCTCCAGACAGCCAACGCAAAACGTCTCAAGGGTTCATCTCCTATTCTTATGGAATTCCTCATTCCCATCTTCCATATCTTGAGTGGCCTAGTAGTCAAGAAGCTTCCATCTTCGAGCGTCTCCCCTTTTGGCCCTCCAACTGAAGACCGTTCCAACGCTCCCACTCATGAGGCCCTGGATAACGCCTATCAACACATCCGAAATTTGGAAAAGCAAGTGGCTCTATCCGAAGGAAAATTACAGGAATCTCAGCACTGTTTCGACTCTGTCATTTCTATCCTGGCTTCACACATTGAATTAACCGTTTCCTGTGTAAGCGATCTTAAATCCTCTATGGAGCATAACACTGATACTCTCGCCTCCCTTCCAGCCATCATCGCCAAGCCTAGCTACGCACAGGTCGCTTCTTCACCAGCAGCTGTTTCCTCCTTTACCATTCCTCCGCCTCCGTGTGAAAAGGTCCTTCTGGTCAGACCTCTGGAACCTAATGCCGGTTCTTCCACCACCCGTAACAAAATAACTTCCTTTCTGCTGAGCAAAAATCTACCCTTTAGAATAACCAGAATTAAAAATATCAATAATGGTGGAATTGCAATCTGTTTCACCACCGACGAGGATGTAAGCAAACTAAGCCAAGAACTCTCCAATAATGCTGACTTTGCAAGTTTCTCAATATCCAAGCCAGTCCGAAGTAAGCCACAGTTTATATTATTTGGTGTGGATTCATCATACAACAAAGACTCCATTACCAAAGCATTACTTCTAAAAAATGATATATTCAAGGATGGTGGCTTTGAGGTCAATTTCTCTATAAAATCGAAATCTTCCAATAATTGGGTCATATCTGTAATTCCTGATCTCTACCCCGTTATCAATGATCACGGTGTTATCTGTATCTAAATTTTGAGAGAGTTAGAATTGAAACATTTATATCTGTCATGCAATGCTCTACTTGTGGTACTTTGGGCCACACAAGAAATCATTGCTCCAATACTCAAGCTTGCTTCAGTTGTAGTTCCACGGACGACCATGATCGAACCTCGATGCATAAACTGTACAAATCATAATGTCAGGTTTAGATCAGGTTTTTCAGAAAATCACGGATGCCGTGATAAACACTGCCCAGTATTAATCCAAATTAAAAAACGTACAATGGATCACACTGATTACGGACGTTGATTTCTTTCACTTACTTTCTGACTACTTGACTTTCGCAACCTGTTTTATCATTTTTATAATTAATTATTCCATTTATTTTTATTTATCAGCATATTGAAATTACTTGTTTAACTTCATTTCATGTTTATTTGGTTGAGCTGCATTTTATTCTTTATTTTTTCCCTTCATTTTTGTATATTATGTGTGTACCTTGTGCTTTAATATTTAATATTTATATTTAATATTTATTTTGTAGTACCTTCTCAACTTTATGTACATATATTTTTTATTATTATTTTGATATACTCTGTTTATATTTGTTCTTAAATTGTTCTGATTCACCTCTTATTTTTATGTAGTCAAGGCACATTTTTTGCGTACTATTATATTTACCTAATTAGTTTTTATTATTCGATTTTATTTGTTTTCGATTCGTTTCCTTAGTCAAAATTTTTTGCAAGGCAGATTTTGGCCAATAATTTTTTTTATCTTAGTTATTATTACTCACGTACTTTATTTTTATGTATCTTTCATGCATTTCGTTTATTGTATTTCATTTTTAAGTATTTATACTAGTATTGTATTTTTATTGATTTTTATAATATTATATTTGTATTGTATTTGTATTGATATTTTTTAATTCATTTTATTACTTTTATTTTCATTTTGCATATACTACTATCTCTATCTTTAATTATTTTATGCTTTCAATTCTTGCTTATCCATTGCAGTTATAACCACTCCTTTAATTCTGGCAGATCTTCTAAGAATTTTACAACTAAATGCGAATCACTCCAGGTCTGCCGATTTTCAAGCTCACTCGGTTGCAGTGGAGATGGGTTTCGATTTACTTCTCCTCCAGGATCTTTACCTTAACTTTAATCTTCCCTTAAATTCCCCACTTGGTTCCTCTCAATTCTTTTCAAATTCTCTCAATTGTGCAATCGGAATATCATTTGCAACTTTCGCATGAAAACAGATCACACTGTGCCCGTCAACATTAAATTAAATCACGTTCTTCTTACTGTTATTAACGTTTACTTTCCTCCTCATGGGGATTTCTCCGAGGCTATTAATCAATTGAACCTCTATAAAGGAATTAATAAGAATTGTTTGTCAGCCGGGGACTTCAATGCAAGGTCAGTTGTTTGGGGGTATAAGAACACTGACAGGAGGGGGTATCTTGACTGAGATTTTTTACTCTCCAACAATTTGCATCTTTGCAATATTCCAGGACTGGGACCAACCTTTCACGGCCCTAGGTCCGCGGTTGGGAACTCCGATCTCCCCCTCACATCTTGCGACCTGATTTTCTTTGTTGAGAATTGGAAAATTCTTTCCACCGAATCCCTTAGCGACCATAGTTTTATCAGTGTTCATCTCTGGTGTGATCTAACTTTTTCTGACTTTGTCTTTAAAACCAAATATGGCATTAATAAATTCATCTATAATATTCGCAAGAACTATAACCTTCTTAATTCCTTCTTGACTAACATCTCTTCAATTGAACTACTTGATGATTTCGCTAGTCTATTAATTAATACTTCAAATGCCTCTGACTTCTCAACTCTTAGAAAGCGCCGGGTTTTAAATACCCCTTCTTTCAAAAAGTGGAACAATACCTTAAGAATCCAGCGTAATCAGCTGAATGCATACAAGCGGAGGGTGGTTTCTCTCACTACGCATGGCATGTCGGTCGACGAGATTGCCTCCATGCGCTCCAGGTACAAAGCCCTCAGGGCCAACTATAAAAAGTCAATAATTAACACCAAAAATAAAGCTTGAGAGTATTTCTGTTCTACGAATTCTAATAATTTTGGATTTACTTTTAAAGTAGCTTTCGGAAAGTTATCCAGCCCAACTAATCTTCATCAGATTTCGACTGGCGATCCTGCCTCTTTGTTCCATAGTAAGGTTAGTCTTCTTCTTCATTCTCATTTCCCTTCAGGATCTTCTCCTATTCCTCTTGTCTTCAATGACTGCTCTCCTACTTCATGTCTGAGCCCCAGTGAAGTTGAAGTCGTCTTCCGGAAGCTTCGCGGGGGTAAAGCCCCGGCTATTGATCTCATTGACTATGCTATTTGGAAAGCTCTTTATAACTCCTTCCCCAACTTGCTTTTTCGATTCTTTAACCTCTGCATCCAATTTAATCACTTCCCTTCCATTTTAAAGAACACAAAAATTAAATTTTTACTAATGCCCGGGCGTGACCCATCGTCTACTCTCTCCTATCGACCAATTTGTTTGCTCTCCACCCTTGGCAAAATTTTAGAAAGAATTTTTCTTAATAGGTTTCTCCGTTAGATTTTTAAGAATAATATTCTCCATAGATCTCAGTTCGGCTTTAGGGAAAACCGCAGCTGCATTGAGGCCGTGGACAAATTAGTGCATCACATTAAAAATACCAGGGTGAATAAACATACTGCTTCTACGTTTATTGATATCAAATCTGCTTTTTTGACAACGTTGATTGGTAGACTCTCTTCCATATTTTTCATTCATACCGTATTCCTCTTTACTTTCAGAAATTCATTCACTTTTACCTTGTGAAGGTCTCCTAGTACCTCACTTTGAGAACGAGAATAAATAGGAGTCATGTAAGAACCAGTAGCCATTTTTATAAACAACTTTCTTTATTTGGTTATCTTATCCAAATAGAATCAAAGACTTATTAACAAATTTATCTACTAGTATTATGAGGTTTTAAAGGTAATATCCTTTAATTTAATTTAATTAATTAATGATCCAATTAATTAATTTATTAAATAACGATCACGCAGAGATTACCACGATAAGAGATCCCAGAATTATATTTAATAATGTTCTCATTGAACATTTAACTTTAATCTCACTCCTAAAACTTTAATGAGACTTTAATTATAAATCTATAATTACCAACGGAATCTCAACTCTTCTTGATATTAAATTATCTCCAACAAGAAATCTTCAATTCAAATTCACTATAACTTTATGCTTCAATATCTATCTCCTACTGCTCTAACTTTACTATTTAGTTTGACTTAAATACTGAATCTAATCTGCATATAACAAGGAATCCTGTCCGCTTTTTGGAGTTGATTGGAAATAGGTAGGGAATTAAATTTCCCTAAAAAGGTCGACTCAGAAGGTTAGTGATAAAGTTCCGTATAGATTTGTCACAACCTCACTAACAGGGTAATTATCTGGACTGATAATACTTTTACCATTAAAAAACAAATTTTTAAAGGCTGCCTACTAGGGTCCGTTCTTTCACCAACTCTTTGGAATATTTATTTTAATCCTATCCTTTCTTATAACTCTGAACTGTTTCTTCTCCAAGCCTTTGCGGATGATCTCGCAGTTGCCTCTTTTGGTCTTTCACGTAAGGAACTTGAAGATAATACTAATAAAATCCTTAGTTTAGTAAATTCTAAGCTTTCCGAGCTCAATTTGTCAATAGCAACTGCTAAAACCGTTTCAGTTGTTTTCAGATGTCCCTTTCTTCAATGCCGTGGTTTTCGAGGGAGCACGACTTTCAGGAGGAATCCCATTTTTAAAATTGGTTCCAATTCCATCCATATCTCTAAGTCATTCAAATACTTGGGTGTCAACATTGACAATCGCTTATCTTGGACTCCCCATATAAATTCTATCAAAGATAAGATTATCTGGATTTCTTCCAACTTTTATCGTGTTTCCAAAAAGTTCAATCACCAGCATATTTCCCTAATGAAACTTTGGTATACTTCGGTTGTTCAACCAATCATCTCCTACGGAGCAGGAGTGTGGGGTGGATCCCTGACCTCTATCCAGGTCCAATAGCTTAAATCTATTCAGAGGATTTACTTATTAAAAATCACTAAAGCCTATAAAACCTCCCCTAATGACGCTCTTAATATCTTACCAGGCATTCCCACCATTCATATTGTTATTCGCTCTCTCTACTTTAAATTCCTACTTTGGAACAATAGGAACGATCTCCTTCCAGGTCTTATCCCAGCTACGAAATTGGACTCTTTTATTTCTCTTCATCAGATCCTTCCCGATTTTCTTTCCTTTCCCATTAATACTTTCGAGGACCCATCTGAGTGGGAAGTGTATACTGACGGATCCAAAATCGATTCCAATGTTGGTTTCGCCGTGTGTATTTTTTTTCGGGGGACTCCCTTTAAAACATATCTCTTTAAAATTCAGGATTTTAACTCGGTCTTTCAGGCAGAGTTCTCTGCCATCGGTCTCTCTGTCTAATTGGGCAGTTCATCATAATACTAAAATTCATATTTATACTGACAGTCTCTCTCCTCTATTCTCTTTCTTAATAATATTACAAGTAAATCTAGTTATCTCAATTCCATTAAATTCAAATTGTTTCAATTCAGAAGCTACTACAATCTTTACTGAGTCAAAGCTCATAACAATAACCTTTATAATGATTACGCTGATTTTTATGCAAAACAGGCTGTATATGATGGTGAGGTGTTTTCGGTTCCCACTCCTCGCTTCTTCCTCTCCAGTTCCTTAAATAAATTTATCCTAGAGTCTTTTTTTTTTACCTCCTCTTGGAATGATTGCAATACTGGATTAAGGGTCAAGCGCTTTTTCAATAATCCTAAATTAAACATTCTTCCCATTTCTAAATATCTGGTCCATTTTCTAACTAATCATGGGCCTTTCCCCGCTTACTTGCACAGGTTCAATCTCCTTCCCTCTCCAAATTGCCTGTGTGGGTCGCCTGGAGATGCCGACCATTACGTATTCCACTGCCCCTTCACTTCTGATTACCATCTTGTTAACCCCAGCCCGAACGCTCTCTACCTTGGGTCAACTCTATTATTAATAATCGTGCTATTCACAATAAATTAATTTCCTGCTTTGCTATTTCCAAATCCATATGTGATAATTCGGCTTAACTTTCCCTTTTTCCCTCTTTGGTTCTTGCTATTCCTTTAAATCTTTTTTGTTCCTCTCCCATAATTTATTGCAGCTTCCTGTTTTAACCCTTAGTTACCATTCTGGGTTTACTTTAAAATTAATTTCTTGTTTGTTTTTTTTTCTCTCTTTTAGCAAAAATGGTATCTTTAATAAAATTCAATGACTTATCTGTTTCCTCCTCCTTTTCCGCTCTTTCTCTTTTTAGTGTCCTAAAAATATAATTGTTGGAGGAAATCTAAAAAAAATTCATCTTTCCAGTGCTTTTTCAAAAAAAAAAAAAAATCTAACGACAACTTGAAGTGTTGGCGCCAATTGGAATTATGGTTCAAAATATTTTTTTTGTTTCCTGTTTATTTTTTCTCTTTTTCACACCTCGTGCTCTATGTCTGTGTTTCAGGAACTTTTCTTCTCCTTAGAAGATAGCACCTGTGTGTGTTCTTGTCTGTGTTTGTTAAGTGTTTTTTTTTTGTATTTGCATTGTAATTGTGAAGCGTTTTTTTCTGTATTCTTCCCCCAATTCTCAAGAATTTTGGGGAAGGGACCTTTTTGTACATGTTTTTCGTTTAATTTGATAATAAAATACTTCTCGGAGGGTCGGATGCAGCTCTAAACCCTTTGGGTGAGCTCGATTCTCTGGAGTAAGTAAGTAAGATCAGATTGATAATTTGATTGCCTAGGCGTTGTAAGGCCTGTATTGCATCGTCCGGAAGAAATACTCCGTATTAACCATCATACTAACCATGTTATACTGTTTTTGTAAATAGGTTATTTTTTGAAATTTGCTCCAGGGAATAAAAAACGCAATTTTTATTAATTATGTCAAAAATATAACAACTTTTTTGCTCTTTTCCTTTTGTTTAATCAATAGACTTTACAAATAAGTCAAATTAGTTTTGCTTCTGTCTATTTCTTTGCCTGAACTTCATTATCCTTAATTTATGGAAATGAGTGTATATTTATATATTTCAATTATTACTATAGTTATTTATGATTTTATGTATTCATTTGTTTGCTTTTTGTAATAGAATTACAAATGCTAATAGAAATATTGGGAAAAAGTTTTGTTTGAATAATAAATTTTATAGCAACATATTTTATTGTTTGTAATATTCAGTATCTCTTGTTGATTTTAAATTATTTCCACGGGGGCCTATTTTAGATAGATGTTTATTTTAGTTCATACTAATTTATTTTTTAGTATTGAATTACATCTGCAATTACATTTATTGATTTACAATTACAGTATTACACTGTTCCTCATGTAATACTAATTAATCTTTGTCCTGCTGATGACCTTCTAATATTTCTTATTTTTGATATTATTTTGGTAATCCAGTGCTTCTCAAACTTTTAATACTGGCGCCCCCCTTTTCAATCCCAATTTTTATCGCACCCCCCTTATACATTAATAATGTACTGAATGCAATAATAATGCACTTAGACACTAAAGCAACAATAGGCGATCTTAATTATAAATCATACAAATTAGTAACATAAGTATTAAATTTTGTATACTGCTTTTAGGCAAAAATAAATAAATAAAATAATAGGATAATTATTATGTTAATTTTCCTTTCTTTAATTTTTAAATTTAACATATTGCAAAATCCGGTGGCTGCTTAGAAGACAAAATATAGATATCTGCTAATTATAGAAAAAGAACTCAGAGGGTCAATTTCTAATCATAAGCATTCCTTATAAAAACTTTGCTTTGCAAAACAAGCCCATGGAAGTCGTTGATACTTATTAAACTTGTTCTTAATTTAGTATTAATTAATTAGTTATAAAATGCTCTGTGCAGCACTGATACATTAAAAGTATACCGGCTGAAGTGCCCGCTCTTTGCCCGAGTTCATTTATAAGAAAATAAAACATTATTTATATAATAGGTGAATTGTAAGGAGAGCACAAAGCCAAGTGTTCGACAATGCTTACAAAAATGTAAAATGATCTTTTTAAAACGGTTGCTCAAATTATAATTAGTTTTAAGCGAATTATAATTTTAAGCCTCACAGAATTAGCATTTATAATTGATGTTAAATAATGAACAATTATATAAATTTCGGATGAAGAATAACTGTATTATTTTTAATATTTAAAGCGAAAATACTTTACCATATTTTAACCCGGGAGCAGGCACATACTCGATACGGTCGAGCGGGGTTATTGAGTAACCCCAATCCTTTTTTTATATAATTATTTTATTATACACGATACAAATCGTGATTCCAGTGAATAATTTAACTATGAGAAAGTTTACTTACCTACTTTCCAAATTTTCAATTTTTCTTTGGTAACAAATAAACAGTTTTGCCAGAATTAACGATTTCGTAATCTGTGTGTCCCGCGCGACCACTTCCAGGTAAAAATTGATTCATTCATTACTGCTAAAAAAATTGTGTAAAACGTTTTCTTTGCATGGAAAAAAGTGCAACAGAGAAATACATAACTTACAACTTCTCTAAATGAGAAACAAACACTTAAGAGAGGTGTCATAACTAACTGTACCAATAACTTAGAGGGTCATACAGATTACAGCTATAATGTGCAGTATTTCAAAAATAATGACAGTGATGAATTTTTATGTTCCTAAATTTCTGCGATTCTGGTTTTGGGATCTGTTTTTTCTCTGAAAGAATATTATGTTAGGCTTAAAAAGAAAGAGTAATAAAAAAATCTCTCATCATGGGATTACAGCAAATCAAATAAAAGGTCTTTTATTTCGTTATAGGATCAAAAATAGCAAATTAGGTATTGAAGAAGTTTTTATTTTTGATGACTTAATATCGCGTGCCTATAAATTATATCAGAGCAAAAGTGCATTTTTTATTATGTCTGAAAGTATTTTGTTTTAATTCATTCCAGTAAATTAATTATTTTTAAATCTTTTATTTTCGATATGCCCGCGCCCCCTTCGTAAGGTTATCGCGCAACCCCCAGGGGGACGCTCCGCAGTTTGATAACACTGTGTTAATCAGTTTAATATCATTAATTTTTTCTTTTGGTTTATCTATTTCAGGTTATTTCACCCATACTTCAATAGCAAAAACTTACAATTGCTATTATTTTCTGGTATAATTTTTAGTTCCATTTACATTTATTCATTTCTGTTAAATTTATAGCATGCTAATTTTCGCTTACATTGAAATATTTGTTTCTGTTGAATTATTATTTAATTTGAGGCCAAATTGTATTTAGTTTAAAATATTTACAATTTAAACATTAATTAAAAATATTTTTAATTTTAATTATACTACTTTACATAGTGTTTTACTCACTCTAAAAAATATTACAATTGTTATAATAGCGGAAATTTATGTTTTTGAAACTTAAACCATACGAAGAAAAGGCATCTCAGCTGGTATATATTACATAAAATATATTATTATAATTATTTATTGAAAAAATATTTTATAATTAATATAATAAGAATAATATATATCTTATACATTGATTTAGTTATTAGACAATTTTTTTTTAAATATTTAATAAGTTTTTATCAATAAACGAGATTTTTACTTTTACAGCCTTTTTTTTTATGCAAATGGTATGTCACAACTAAATGCTCAAACAACATTTCTTTAATTATTTTAAACTCTAAGAAAATAATTATTGTTAAAATACTGAATTTATTAGTTTTGTATTTTATACCTTTTTTTTGTCAGTACATGGTTAAATGGTTTACTAAATACAGAGAAATGAAAAATTATAAAATTATAATAAAGTACTAAAATATTTTTATCAGACAGTATTCTTTTGTTTTTAATGTTTTTTTAGTGAATGTAAAAAATATATATATAGGCATTTCCCATATATATATATATATATATATATATATATATATATATATATATATATATATATATATATATATAAAGGAGAAAAGCGACTCACTCACTCACTAACTAATCACGATATCTCCGAAACTATTAAACCTACAGAATTGAAATTTGGTAGGTAGCTTCCCTTCATGGAGTAGACGTCAGCTAAGAACGGATTTTGCAAAGTTCCAAACCCAAGGGGGGTTACGGGGATTTAAGGGGCGTAATACATAATTATTTCCATTACTAAACTATTAGATGTACAGTCATGAAACTTGGTACACAGATTTCTTTCATAAAGTAGAAATTTCCTACATAATGATTTTTACAAAAATCGACCACCAAGGGGCGTTCAGGGCGCTTAAGGGGCGTTACAAATAATTAATTTCCATTTTTAAATTATTAGACGTACAGTCTTGAAATTTGGTAAGCGAATTCCTTTCATAGAGGAGAGATCTCCTACAGAATGGGTTTTGTGAAAATCGACCCCAAGTGGCGTTGTGGAGAAGTAAGGGGCGTTATAGGCAATTAACTTCTTTTTTTAAACTATTAGACGTAAAATTTTGAAATTGAGTAAGCAGATTCCTTTAACTGAGTAGAGATCTGCCATAAGATGGGCTTTGTGAAAATTGTTTCCTAAGTGGCGTTGCGGGGGCTTAAGGGGCGTTACAGATAATTATTTCCATTTTTAAACTATTAGACGTACAGTTGTCAAATTTGGTAAGCGGATTCCTTTAATAGAGTACAGATCCGCTGCAAAATATGTTTTGTCAAAATCGACTCACAAGTGGAGTTATTGGCAATTAACTCCTTTTTTAAACTATCAGACGTAAAAACTCGAAATTTATAAGCTGATTCCATTCATTAAACAGAGATCCGCTATAAGATGGGTTTTGTGAAAATCTTTTCCTAAGTGGCGTTGCGAGGGCTTAAGAGGCGTTATAGATAATTATTTCCATTTTTAAACTATTAGACGTTCAGTCTTGAAATTTGATATATAAGCGGATTCCTTTCATAGAGTACAGATCCCCTACAAAATGGGTTTTGTGAAAATCGACACCAAGTGGCGTTATGGAGAATTAAGGGACGTTATAGGCAATTAAATCCTTTTTTAAGGTATCTGTACACCTGTAATATTTGCTATTAAAATATTTTTTACTGATGAAATATAACTTAAAACTATGAAAAATACATTTAATATGTTACTTGTAGTACATAAAAAAATTTTAGGGAGTAAAGAATAGTGTAAATAGTAATTAAATTGATTATTAGAATAACGCACATAACTCAAATGTAAACAAAAATATCCCTTTTCTGTAAAATTGATGATGATCATTATAACATTTTTAGGGCTAATATTATTTTTCTGATGATAATCAATTTATTACAATTTTTATCAAGTTTCGAGTAAAAGAATGAAAAATCCTTAAAAATTATTACAAGCATGATATATACCTTAGTTACTAAAAACATATCAACTATATAATTATGAAAGCAGTAGGGGTTCTTTAAATCTATAAAACAAATATATTTATAAAATTTGAACTAATTTGGTTCACAACTTTTTCTGATATTTACGTTGTCAGATGTCAATACGTTAAACATATTCATTTTGAGATAAATCAGAAATAAACTATGAACTGCAAATTTTAATATTAAACACAATTTGATATACTTAAAATGCTCCTGATTTATAAATAACACCTTCTTTACTCTCTAAAACATTGATTTTTTTTTCCTTGTAGCTCTTATAAAATTTTTCTACGCTGCTTTACATTTTGTGTTGAATGTCGTTCTGCGTCGTTAATTCTATTGATGTCAAGATGTTTGTATGCTTTTAAAGTAAAATAACCAGGAGTGATATTAAGTTTTTTAAAAATTTCAACACAACACTTGTATCCATCATTAAATTGGATCACAGCATCCAATGCACCAGATTTTAAAATTTTGAGGCACACGAAAACTTCCTTGGGTACTCTCTGCCATATAACGTCATTTAAACACTCGTTTGAATTTTGTGTTTTGCCATGCAGGCATTTAGTAAGCAGTTCTTTGGTACACAACTCTCAATATGTAAGCTTAATAGTGTTTAGTACTTCATTTGATAAGCCTTTATATTTTTCGTTTGGCTTTTTGCCACAAGACAGTGCTCGCTGGTAGTAGCACCAACAATCTTTTCCGATGGGACACTGCCCATGCATCGGTTTCTCGACACTTGATGAGCAATGAAACAAAGCCGCAATAACATTTTGCTGAAGACCGGATAGGTTTCTAACATTGCTACGAACAGCAATCCCATAATAGTTTTGCAATCGGTCAATAAAAGAGTCGGTGAGTTTGCCTTTACCAGACAGATTTTTATTTTTAGACTTTAGTTTGCGCAATCTCGCACCTACTCTCTTTTGAACATGACCAATGCATTCATATTTTGTGACGCTATCCTTCCCATAAGTATCTTTGACGCTGATAAAGCCCTTAGAGTCCTCGTCACCATAATAATGTGCTTATTTAAGGCCTCGTTTGACAATAGAACATTGGAAGATTCTCGTAGCACCAACAGCTTCCATTTTAACGCAGAACCTTGAAAATTGCTATGGCACACGTGATCTGCTGCAAAGTTTCCGACTCAATGCTTCTAGGCATTTTAGAAATCTTTCTGCAGGTGGGACAATATGACGACATTATTTCAGTGTCTACTACTTTACCAGTGTCAACTGACAAAGCTGCGACACACCCATTCATGGAAGAGTAACCTCTACGCTGCCACGTTCCATCAACTGAAATGCCACATTCAACAATTTTATTTTTAGTAGGATGTAGCACTAACAGTTCAGAAGCTGCTTTTTGCATTGATAGTTCACTAACATGAGTTTATTCTCATGATTAGTGTACGCAGTTTTACTGAGCCTGGGTAAATTTAACGTTCCACATAATTTAAACCCAGCAGAAAAACATTTCCCAATTTGTCTCATACCATACACAAATCTTGTATTTACTTCAGGACAGTTTAAAGTTTTGTTTGAACTAGAAAACCCTGAGTAAAAGTCACAATGTTTACACCTGATAAAATTTGAGCACAAACCATATGTGGAATCCTCAGAAAGCAGGATACCTTCTTCGAAACATCTTGGGCAGCAAAGTTGTAAAAACAAATTTAAAAGGACTTCCATATGAATTATTCTGTTACCAGTAAGTGGTTTACGTTGATATTCTGCTATTTCTTCATCAAAGGCAGCAGGTATTTAATTTTTGAAGAACTGGCGTTGGTAGATGTTGCACTGCTATTTTTTGAATGTTTAATGGTAGATCCATTTACTAGAAATTGGCGTTTTCTATTTGCACTAACTCTACGTTTAGCATTACCCATTTTAAATGACAAAAATTAAAATTTTCTGCTATAAAAAGGATTAAACATAAGCTTATAGAGAGCTACGCAATCATAAGCAAATGTAAACAAACAGTAAAGCACTCTATTTTCTTGCCAGATTCTAGATAAAAATATAAATAAAAACCTGTTGCCAATTATATTTTTGATAATTCTGAAAACTCAAATTCATATTTTAAAAAGTTTAAATTTCTTACTATTGCATATTTAAACGATACTTTGAAAAATAAAAATGTCAACAAACATTTTTTCTACTTCGCAATGCAGACTTGTACTTCCGGGTTCAAAAAGGTGCTATCGAATGAAACTCAAATCCCCATAACTTAAGTTCTAAATAAGATAGAAACAAAATTTAAACACCATTTTAAAGAAAAAAAGTTCATATTTTCAAATAACATTTAAATTAAAAATCGAAAAATTTGACGAAAATGACGTTTTGAAGGTGTACGGATACCTTAAAGTGATGGGTCTGGCTAATTTTGTTCGAAAATTATCTCGGGTGTTAAAAAAATTAATTTACTGAAAGTAAAAAAAATGTATAGCAAAAAATAAAATACACATTTACACTGATATATTACACTTAATAAATGTATCAGTGCTACTCAATATTTTATAATTAATTTAACAATACTAATTTAAGAACGTTTACCAATGCCCCCCATGGGATTGTCATGTATAAAATTATATACAAAAAGCATATATAAAACACTTATCTTGATAGTTTGTACGGTTTATAAGAAATCCTTTAATTGCCAAATAAAAGTTACGCTATTAGCGTCCCAATGCCAACCGTTTTCCACAATTTTTCGCGCGTATAATTGAGGGGGGGTGAGAAATAAAGAGGTAAATAATCTGAAAGAAGTAAATCTTTCGCAAACATTATCAAGGTCCTTTTATTGCATTCCAAACTTTTACGGATAGCAGTGCACAAAAAAGATCGTACTTTGGAAAAACGTATATATACGTCAGACAAAATAATGATTTGGCTGAGCGAGACGTTTATATACGCCGGTGGCACTAAAGAGTTTAAAGTCGTATCTTATTTTTATCTTAAAGTCTTATCTTAAACTATTAGACGTAAAATCTTGAAATTGAGTAAGCAGATTCCATTCACTGTGTACTGATCTGTCATAAGATGGGTTTTGTGAAAATCGTTTCCTAAGTGGCATTGCGGGGCCTTAAGGGGCGTTATAGATAATTATTTCCATTTTTAAACTATTAGTCGTACAGTCTTAAAATTTGGTATAAGCGAATTCCTTTCATGGTGTAGAGATCCGCTACAAAATAATTTTGGGGAAAATGGATCCCCAAGGGTCACTGAGGGGGATTCAGGGGCGTAATAGATAAATATTTCCGCTTTCCAACTAATAGAACCACCTGCTTGAAAATTAGAAGGTAGGTTCCGTTCATCGAATAAAGTTCCTTTTACAAAGATTTTTGCGAAAATGGACCAGCAAAGGAGAGGGGTTGCGAGGATTAAGGCGTGTTATAGAAAAATTCCTGTTTTTCAATTTATCTCATTTACTTGAAATTTGTTGAGCACTTTTCTTTAGTTGAATAGAGTTCCACTAAGAATGGATTTTACGGAATCAACTGCAGGGGGAAGCGGGGAGAAATATTGGGGCGTATTGATAGACATAATTCCCGTTTTTGAACTGGTTAGACTATACTAATAAAATTTGGTTTGCATGCTTTTCTTGTTGAATTGGAATCAGCTAGGAATGCTGTCAACGAGGTATCGATGATAAAAATTCCGTTTTTCTTCTATTAGATTTAGACTTGAAATTTAGCACGCATGTTTATTTTAGGGAGTAGAGATCCACTGAAAGTTGCTTTGGTGGAAATCCACTTGATTATTAGGTTAAGTGAACGAAAAAAATCTTTCTACTTCTATTTTAGATATAAATAAAAATTAGGTATTATAATTTATGGTCTTTTTATATCAAGGGGCGAGAGTGTAACAGCTATAAATATATTTTTCAATACAATCGAATTCTTAATGCTAGATATCAATAATTAATATATATGTAAACAGTATACATATACACAATATTGTGAAATACCCAGTGAAGCGGGTGTGTAACGGCTAGTATATATATATATATATATATATATATATATATATATATATATATATATATATATATATATATATATAGTGTTTTTACACGTATGTATGCTTAATCAAACAATCAGAAAAAAATAATTTCAATAGTTATATGTAATTAAGCCGGGTTATAGAGAGATAAAAGAAACGTGTCTGACAATGGAAATATATGGAGGAAATTTTGAAAGAGGATTTGTAATGACGTTAATATAGAAATCATTCACACACAACAGAGAGTACTAATAACTAGAGAAGGGGAATTTCCATGACAATATGCTATGCATTCAAATATGTTCGTGCAATGCAGGGGGTAAATGAAGGGGAAAGAAACCAGTCACACTGTGAAAAGAAGTGAAAAATTTCTAAAAAGACAATTTTAATGACATCATTGTAGCAATTACACATCGTACGCGTACGCACCCGCGCAAAGGTGTTGGCGTCATGAAGGAAATAGGAAATTAAGACCAGTCAGTACGATAAACCCCTTTTAAAAATCGATTTTGAGTTTTTGATATTTCTAAAATCTCCAAATCAAGACCTTTCCATTGATATAACATACAAGCCATTATATAAATTAGAAGTATTTTAAAATGATTTTTAAAAAATAATCAGCTGATTTACCACGCCCATTTTGACAAATAGAAATGTAAACATTGCCTTTAAAAAACTGGGGAAAAGTTGCAAAGCCTCGATCAATTTTTATTTTTTAACACTAAAATTAACTCTAGATAATTATGTAAGTGTAACTGTTAGATTTGCTAATATTTTCATGTGGGTTTTAGTAAATAATATACTTAAAATGTAGGCATTTTTTTACTAAAATTTAGGTATTTTCTTTAGTTGAAATTCATTTTTAATTAGTTAATTAATGATTACTAAATCTTCGCGTTTTTAAGTAAATTGATAAAAACATCATTAGGATATATAATTGTGACCAGGTGAGAAATATTTACGTAATGAATCTTAACTTTATAACTGCAAAATGCATAATGAAGATAATATGTGATGAAAAAAAAACAGGATAATACTTTTACAAAGTAAGATTTTTTATAAAAATTGTTTTCTAGATGTTTTTTTTTTTTAAATTGTATAAATGTACTCTGTTTCTTAAATGCAATTTTGTATACTGAAGTGACATTTTGAAATATTCTTAAAGAGATATCATAACAAAAAATGACAATTTTCAATAAATTCATAATAATCATATTTGCTCGCTCAACTAAAAGTTTGTTTTTGAAAAAACTAATTAATATATTTAAAAAATTCACTTCAGTATAAATATAAATGTATAATTAATACATATAGTCAAATTCTTGAGTTTATATGTTTGATAGTTTCTGAGATAAAGGTATGTGATGATACATCAAGTTTGATGTTTGTTGCCTTTGGCGAGAAGCTTGTTACATACATAAAAATACATAAATTTCATGTTTAAAAACATAAAAATAGTTTCATTTTGGCTGTTTTAGAAAACATTTGTCCAGTTTAGAGTAATTTTTAAGTTTAAAACTTAGAAACTTTTTGCAACAACGAGACCTAATGATAATGTTACGAAAAACTAATGAAAACTTAAGAATCGTCGTATAATCAGGTATTATTAAATACCATCTCAAATTCATACAAAAACCATATTGATACATTTTTACATTATATTTATGTTGCTTTTTGTTCAAGTTTGATGTGATTAGCATGAAAGCTACTAATTCTTCAAAAAATTGATACAGAATTGAGAAAATTGATGAAATACTAGAAATAAACTCGTTAAAAAAACTGAAAAATGTTATTCTGGGCAATTTAAGACTTTTTTACTTACTATTTTATAAAAATAAATTGCAAAGATGCTAATGTTCGATAAACAGGGTGTAACGTCACTTCTCGAAAACAACAACATCTGGTGTCGGTTTCTTTGTAGATCCGACGCCCACACGTGCAGCTTCAGGTGCAGCGCAACCCCGGTTTGCCCCCCCCCGAGGAATCTAGCGACCCGACCGGAAGATGAGGGAAGAGATGCTTTGAACTTGCACGCGAGCGGTGACCAACGAATCCTCCTCTCACAAAATAGTGGACTCTAACAATCTATAATTAATTTTAATAACTTTAATATGTATCATTTTGTAAATAAGTTTCAATAGTTGTGACGTAAATAAATTCCATATTTTAATTAACCAAGAATATCACCGTTATTTTTTCAGACGTTACAGCTTAGAGTTTGGTGGCAGCGCTTTGGGATAAAAAGTTAGCATTCAGGACCCGTGAGAGGAGGAAAATTTTGGATTTTTACGGACGGACCGCAACGCAGGGAGAAAAAGAGATCTTCGGAAGAGCCGTGCTGCGATTCAATTCAGCTTCGGAGAAAGAGAGCGTCCTGCTCATAGAAGATCAAACTGATCTATAGTGTTAACGGCTAGTGTCCGAAGGGAAAGCGATTTTCGGAAGCCGTGCTGCGATTCAATTCAGCTTCGGAGAAAAAGAGCGTCCTGCTCAAAGATCAAACTGATCTATAGTGTTAACGGCGAGAGTGTCCGAAGGAAAGCGATTTTCGGAAGCCGTGCTGCAATTAAATTCAGCTTCGGAGAAAGAGAGCGTCCTGCTCATAGAAGATCAAACTGATCTACAGTGTTAACGGCGAGAGTGTCCGAAGGAAAAGCGATTTTCGGAAGCCGTACCACGAGTGAATTCAAGGCTGGTCAAACTGATCACACTTATTGTTAAGAGTTCAAAACCACTAGTGCACATAATTTGCTTCTGACAGCAAGCTGAGTACTTCAAATGGGTGAGTACTGTTATATTTTTGAGTTGCAAACTGCATATTGTATTAGGAATTTTGGTTAAAGTGTTCTTTAGAAATTTTGAAATACTTAATGTTTTTTCTTGCATGGGAACAGTGTTATTTTGTTTCTAGAGAATTGTAATTGTATTTCAAGCATTGTGTGCAATTTTAGCTTAAGATTTATTGTGTTTTAAGTCTCTTGAATGATTTTGATTATTTTTAGTGTTAAGTTTTTCTTTGTGTATTTCTGTGTATGCATGGGACCAGTGTTATTGTATTAATAGAGAATAGTAACAATAGTGCAAAATTTAGCGTGACATTTATTTGATATTGTTTAAAAAATGGCTTTCCTTGGTAAAGGGAAAAAGCAAGACATGTTGCAACTTGCTGAGGAATTAGGAATAAATGCCACTTTAAATATGACTGTCCCTAGCATAAAAATTGCAATCACTAACAGTGAAGGTTATGAAGAGGAATTTGTTAAAAATCTGTATGAGACTATCATTGCAAACGGAAAAAGATTGGAAGAGTTAGAAAGGGCTGAAAAAAAATGAGATTGGAAGAGTTAGAAAGGGCTGAAAAAATGAGATTGGAAGAGTTAGAAAGGGCTGAAAAAATGAGATTGGAAGAGTTAGAAAGGGCTGAAAAAATGAGATTAGAGGAGTTAGAAAGGGCTGAAAAAATGAGATTGGAGGAGTTAGTAAAGGAGCAGGCATTAAAAGAGAAAGAATTACAGCTGAAATTTGATTTAGAAAGGTTTAAAATAGAATCCGGATTTAGGGTAAACGATGAATCAAACGATTCTACAAATGCATGTTCTGTAACCTCTAATTTAAACTTAAAAAAATTGATCCCAGATTTCGATCCTAAGCAGTCAGATATTAGTTTATATCTAGTGATCTTTGAACGCCAGGCTAAAAGGGCGTCAATAGAAGAGAAAGAGTGGGTGGGGCAATTATTGGGTTTTTTACCCCTAGAGATCGTGCAATTTATTGCTCGCGAACCGGAGGAACAAGCCGAAAATTACGATTATGTAAAGAAATTATCACTTAAAAGATTCAAGTTAAGTCCGGAGGTCTTTCGGCAAAAATTTGACCAACACCAGAAAAAATCCGATAGCACCTGGAAGGATTTCACTTTTGAAATTATGGATTATCTGGATGAGTGGCTGATTGGCTTAGAAATAAATACCTTTCAAGGTCTTAAAGATCTAATGGTGGTAGATCAATTAAAAAAACGCACCAATGCTAGTATGAAAGATCATTTTTTAGATAATTGGGCAAACCTTAAATCAGCTACTCAAATAGCAGAACTCTTTGATAATTATGAGAACGTCCGAAAGGTAAATTCGAAACCCATGGATAGGTGGGGCAGAAATGATAAAATTTTGACATACTCAGGGGTCAAGGAAAAAGAAAATAGATTTGGGAAAACTTCCCCCAGATTAGGAGCTTCTGTTCCGGAGAGTACTAGAGAGAGAACTTTTGAAAAACGCGTGATACAAAGATGTTATCATTGCAATATGCCTGGACATATAAAAGCCGGTTGCCCTAAATTAATAAAAAACAAAACGACGGAAACTCTCAATAATATTGAAGGAAATGAAAACCCGGATTTTCTTAATTCATATACAACAAAGGGCTCTGTGAATGGTCACGAGATAGACATTCTTAGAGATACGGGAGCGACAATAGATTTAGTATGTGCAAAATACATAAATCCTTCTTCTTTCTCTGGTGAAAATGTTTGGGTAAAACAACCGTTAAGCCCAGAATTAGTTTGTTTACCTTTGGCGGTCGTGGAAATTTCCGGAAATTTTGGAACGGTGCAGACTAAGGCAGCGGTTTGTGGAAATCACTTAAATCAACACGGTCGATATTTGCTTGGAAGTAAAACGGCCGAGCTAATAAAAGGAAATTTAGGCTATAATTTCCTGCCAGTCGAAATATTGAATGCTGTCCAAACAAGGTCTCAAGTCAAAGCGGCTAGAGAAGAAAGGGGAATAGATAGTGGTGATGCTAAAAAAGGGGAAGATGAGGTTATAATTGTTTCTTCGGATGCAGAGGACGAAATTTTAATACCTGCACTCCAGGAATATGTTCCGGAATTAGCGCTGCTAAGGGTTACGCGAGAAAATTTAATCAATGCTCAAAAAAATAGCGAGGAGATTAAACCCTTATACGAACAGGCAGCCAGTCAAGTGCAGGTTACCAATCAGGTTTATTCGCTTGAGAAGGAATTATTGGTCAAAAATCGTGAAGATAAGTTAGGTAACGTGGTGAAGTTAATAGTAGTGCCGGAAGGGTTGCGCGACCCTATTAAATCATTGTGTCATGAGGGAACATCTGCACACCTGGGAATTACGAAATCCAAAGACAAATTAAACCGATATTTTTACTGGCCGAATTGCTATAGAGATATGGAACAGTTTGTAAAAACTTGCGATCAGTGTCAGAAGGCTGTGAAGCCCAATGATAAAAAAGAAAGCTCCACTTAAATTGGTCCCTGTTATTCAGGAGGTTTTTACTAAGCTAAATATTGATGCATGTGGGCCTCTCCCGATCACATCTAAAGGGAATCGATATCTTATCACGGCCATTTGCATGTCATCAAAATTCCCTGAAGCTATTCCGGTGTCTGATATTAGTTCCGTTAGTGTCACCGATGCGCTGTTAAACATCTTTAGTCGGATGGGGTTTTCCCGTGAAATACAATGTGACCAGGGTACTTCTTTTACTAGTGCTCTGACTACCGAGTTTTTTGAAAGATTCGGAATACTTGTCAGGCATAGTTCTGTGTATCATCCACAGAGTAACCCTGTTGAGCGATTTCATCGAACGTTGAAACGACTCTTACGAGTCTTATGTTTAGATGCAGGCTCCGAATGGGACAAACATCTTCCGTCAATTCTTTTAGCGTTACGAACTGTATCGCACGAAAGTACAGGGTATACACCGTCAGAGTTGGTGTATGGGAAAAATTTGCGAACCCCAGAGACGTTAGTAATGGAACATTGGATGGAACCGGAAGAAGAGGGTGATCTCGTCACTGAATATATGTTTAAGTTAATAAATAGATTAAAAAGATGTCAAGAAGTAGCTATAAATAAAATGGAGGAAATGCAAGTTAAGCGGAAAACTTGGTATGACAAAAACGCAGTAAAACGTGAATTTAAGGATGGAGATTTAGTCCTAGTGTTAGCTACATCCAGAGCAAATAAATTAGCAGTGCAGTGGATAGGTCCTGGGACAATTTTAAATAAAATTTTGGAAACGAACTATTTAGTCGAAATCCCCGGCAGACGCGAAACATCTCAAATCTATCATATAAATATGCTAAAACCATATTACAAAAGGCCAGAACACGTTAACGTAATTATTAATGATGAAACAAAAACTCTCTCGCAGACCAGGAGTTAGAAATCCCATACTTAGAAAACAATTCTCTCATTTATGATTCCGAGGACGTAATCCAGGCTAGCGAGTTGAACAAACATCTTCACGACAAACAAATGGATCGACTGCGCGAATTATTAAATAAATACTCTAAATGTTTTTTAAACAATCCCGGTTTAACTAATCTGGTTGAACACGAAATCCAGTTAGTTAGCGATCAACCAGTTAGGACGAAGCCCTATCGAATGTCGCACCGACAAAATGAAATCTTAAAAAACGAAATTAACCGAATGTTAAAATTAGGAATCATTGAGGTAGGAGAATCGGATTACATGTCCCCTATGATTTTAGTTGAGGTAGCTGGGAAAGAACCTCGTCCATGTATAGATTACAGGAAATTAAACGGGATCATTAGAACGGAATATTTTCCTCTTCCGAATATCGAAGAACGCGTAGAAAAAGTATCGGCGGCTAAATTTATTACCGTCTTTGACTTATCTAAGGGATATTGGCAAATACCTTTGAGTAAAACAGCACAGCGATACGCAGCCTTCTGTACTAGCTTTGGTACATACCGACCCCTAAGGATGAGTTTCGGATTAAAGAATGCTCCATATTTCTTTAGTAAACTCATGGCTGAATTACTTAACGGACTAGAGGATTTCGTTGTCCCGTATCTAGACGATATCGCAATTTTCTCAGATACTTGGGAGTCGCATATTAAACATATGGAAACGGTTCTGCAGAGAATAAAGAGAGCTAAGTTAACGATAAAACCTTCAAAGTGTAAGTTTGCGCAACAAAATGTCAAATTTTTTGGGTCACATTGTGGGTCAGGGTTTTCGCACTCCTTCCGAGATCAAAGTTCAGGCTGTTCTAGAGTTCCCTACCCCTCGCACGAAAACCCAAATACGTGCTTTCTTAGGTATAGCGGGTTATTACCAAAAATATATAAATCTGTTCTCGGTAATCGCTGCTCCGTTGACGGATGCGTTGAAGGGAAGAGCAAAGAAGGGAGAAATTAAGTGGACGACCGAGTGTGAAAACGCATTTCGAGAACTAAAAGGGAAACTAATTGATAAGCCCGTCTTGTACGCGCCAAATTTTGAACGAGAATTCATTGTTCAAACGGACGCTTCGAACGCAGGTATGGGAAGCAGTTTTAACCCAATTAACTGAACAAGGTGAGGAGCATCCAATCCTTTACCTGAGTAAGAAATTTTCAGAGGTAGAGAAGCGTTATTGTACGACGGAGAAGGAATGTGCTAGTATTGTTTTCGCCAATTAAAAGGTTACATTATTACTTAGATGGAAATTCATTTTTAGTTATGACCGATCACAACCCGTTGGTGTGGTTGAATAGAAATGTTAGTTCTAACCCTAGATTGATGCGATGGGCTTTGGCTTTGCAACCATATAATTTTAGAATTGTACATCGGTCGGGTAAAAGTCACAAAAATGCAGATAGTCTCAGCAGATCGGTGATAGATAATTAGGGATTGTTAACAATGTTCTCTTGCTCATGAATAATAATTGTTGCTTATGTTTTTAGTTAAAGGTTAATAATTGTATTAAATTTTATTTATTTACTAGTACTGTATATCATATCGAATGGAGATGCGTGTCAAAAGATAAAGCCATGAAAAGCAAATGTATTAATATGCTTAATTTTGTGTATAGGGTTTTAAAATATACATGAGTATTTAGTTTACGCAAGAGGCATATTGTGAAAAATATTTTGTGTGTAAGGTTGTACACTTCGCATCATATCAACACATGTCGTTAGTATAATTTTATTTAAGTATTGTGGCGAAGAATATTTTATGTGCAAGGTCTTACACTAGCATTTGATATAACATGTTGTTAGTATAATTGATACTAGGCATTGTGATAGGAGTGTTTGTATTTTTATTTAATGTATAGTATGTTTTCTTACATTGATTACATTGCTATTTCGTAATATGGATTTGTGTAAGTTCCCTAGCAAGAACACTCACTCACTAGAAATAAGTAATTCCAAATTTAGTTCAGCGTTTTCTTTAGTAATTAAAATTGCAGCTCAGAAATATAGTGGTGCTTGATGAAGGGATGTGTCGGTAATCTGTCAGTTGTCTCATCGTCATCCCATTAAACTTTTCTCAACGGAAAAGTTCCATAAGAGAGGGCGAGAGCTGTAACGTCACTTCTCGAAAACAACAACATCTGGTGTCGGTTTCTTTGTAGATCCGACGCCCACACGTGCAGCTTCAGGTGCAGCGCAACCCCTGTTTGACCCCCGAGGAATCTAGCGACCCGACCGGAAGATGAGGGAAGAGATGCTTTGAACTTGCACGCGAGCGGTGACCAACGAATCCTCCTCTCACAAAATAGTGGACTCTAACAATCTATAATTAATTTTAATAACTTTAATATGTATCATTTTGTAAATAAGTTTCAATAGTTGTGACGTAAATAAATTCCATATTTTAATTAACCAAGAATATCACCGTTATTTTTTCAAACGTTACAAGGGACAAATACATGTTGTAACTCATTATTTTTGTGATTAAGTGGCACTTTATAGTGAAAATTCAATTTTTTCAAAAATGATGTTTTTAAAACTGTATTCATGTTTTTCTCAGAATATAATGCGTGAATGTAATGAATTTTCCCCCTCATGTTACTGATATGTAACTATATATATTCATGTGAGTTTTTTAGGGAATTTTGAAAAATATTTGACAGCAGTCCATATATCGTGACAAAAAATGTCAATTTTTTTAAAAAATTCATAGTGATATTTTTATGTTACATGTTTTTAAGAAAAACTAAACAATATATTTTAATTGTTTCTATTAATTGAAAATATCAATGTTTATTTATTGTTCAGACAAGTTTTTAAGCTTTAATAATTTAAAAGTTTTTCAATAATAGGTAACTAACAACATCTCAGATGTGTAATGTTTTTTTGTTGTTGCTAGAAGCTTGTTACATGCATAAAAGTACACTAACTTCATATTTAAAAACATAAAAACAGTTTTATTTTTGATGTTTTTTAGAAATTTTTCGTACAGTTTAGAGAAAATTCTGAAGTTTGAAACTTTTAGAAATTGTGTTTGCATGGGAACATACAAATCCATAATTAAATTTTTCTAACGTCGTAAAATCACATATTCCCTAATCATGACTTAGACATATTAATACATGTTTACATTATATTTATGATGTTATAAGGTCAAATTTGATATTTATAATGCACCGGAGTTAAAAATTCTTCACAGATGGTTACATAATTTGTGAAAATTGATGCAAAATGCTAAAAAAAAACCTTGTTGAACAAAAACTGAAAATTACTATATATGTATTTTCTGAACATTTTAAGGCTTTTTTGCTTCTTATTTTATGTTTAAATAATTAAAAAGATACAGATGTTTAATAAAATAGTGCAAATACATGTTATAATTCATTATTTTTGTGATTAAGGGCATTTTTACACTTAAAATGCATTTATCTCAAAATGATTGTTTTCAAAGTGCGTGTATCTTTTTCTTAGAAAGTAATGAATGAAACTACTTGCAATTTTTACTGCAGATAAATAATATGTAAGTATATGTAATGGAGCTACTTTCTTGGAGATTTTCCCAAAATTTTTAGCTCTGAAGCAGCTATCGTAAAAAAGAGGACAATTTTCACAAATGTCAAAGCGATACTTTTACGATGAATTTTTTTTTGAAAAAAAGTAGGCAATATATTTGAAACATTTTACCATTGTTTAAATAAAAAAGCCTAGTTATTATAGAATGAAAATTTGAAGTTTTTATATTTAACAATTTCTGAGAAACAGATTCCTAAAATGGCTCAATTTAACATTGTCGGTATAGGGGCTACCGACTACTCTTAAGTTACACACTCTGTAAAAGCCCGTGCAATGCCGGGCAAAGCAGAGGGGAAGAAACAAAGAAGTCAAAGTAATTTCGAAGAAGAATAAGAGAAGTGCTGATTTTGTGAAAGGAAAATTTATAAAAGTAGTGAAAACCCGTGCAACGCCGGGCCATGCAGCTAGTTTGAAATAAAACAGATAAACCTTTTCAAAGATCACCGATCAAAAATTTTGTTCTATATCTATTCTAAAAATTAACAACTGGGCAAGCTATAGTATTGCCATTCACTAAATAATAAGTAGTAATTGAAAAATAGTAACACAATTTTATTACTAACGTTCCCATTCAAAATTTAAAGTTTGTAAATTGTAATCAAAATTAAAAATTAAATAAATAAATAATATAATTTCAACGAATTACATCTTCTTATAGATAAACCATGATATGTAGTCAAGTTACAATACGTAAAACGAGGAATTATGCGCATTTAAAGACAGATTTGGATATTTACTCTGCCAAGAGTAATATCCTATCAACTCGATAGCAATTTCCTGTCTAGGCTAGAACATTTATCGGCTGTTAAAGGAAATCCCACAGTGAGATCGTCCAATCTGGTTTCAATTGGATACGGATTCATTGCGTCTGTTGCTCCGAAAACCGTTATAATTTGGAAGAGTATAGTTTGTCGAATGCTTATACAAATGTAGATGACAGTCAGGTAATATGGAATACCATTTATACATTTCTAAAAATAGCTTAATAGGTTTTTGATAAAAAAAATAAGCATGGGTTTATACTGTAACCGATTGTAAGGAATTATCTCTTGTAAAAGAAATAGTGTGATAAGAAACAAATTATTTTATAGAAAATTGATAAATGGAGAGTATTATGAAACAGTTTGGTAGTATGGAATAGGTAGCTTAAACCATTGGAAAACTAATTAAATATTCATAAAACATAGGTATTCTTAAATGTAAAAGCCATATTTTAAAGAATACCTGAAATTCATTTATGTGTCGAATATATTTACAATATTCACTAATACAATATTTCTCTGCTCCAGAACAGTCAAGGTGATCATACAGAAAACAGCTGAAGCATTGAATTCAAATTTATTTTCGTTGGTCTTTGAAGAATTTTCCATTACATAAGATGCGTTCAGCGTCTTTATTTTCTGGTTGATGGCACGAAGTCTATTAAAAAGGAGATTTTAAATGGAACGATTCATGGCTACACGTAGGGTGTTATGGATTACCTAGTATTCCATAATAAACGACACGTCATCTTGGAAAATAAACCTTTAAACTGATGGACAAAACATGGTCAGTTAAAAATCTACCACACTGTACAAACTACTATTCTCTTCGTATACATTATGCTTAACTTTAATGTTCGAGTCACATATGTGCTAGTAGGTAAAACTCTCTTTGAAACCTTTTCAGCAAAAACATTTGAAAATCGCACAACACGTTTTGTTATTGTAGCGATTGATATGGCATCAGCAAGAGGTCAACTCTCACAGTGCATCATGGGTCTTTTCAGTGCATCAAGGTTTTCCCACGCATTAGCAGCAGCGGCACACCCTTGGTATTCCATGTTAATCGACTCTTCCATAATACCCGTCTCTCACCTATATTTGATTATTTAGAGCTTATTGATTAAATAAATTTTTTTTCTCAGGCTCTGATTTAATAAGAAATTAATTTAATATTAAGGCTACAGTGGACAGTAAAAAAAAAAATTAATTTTTTACAAACATGCCCCAAATTTTTACTGGCTGTATGTAACTTAGAACTAAAACAATATAAAAAATTTGGTGAGAAAAAAATGATTAGTTTTTAAGAAATTTAAAATTTAAAAAAAAATTTAACGAAAATTTCAAAACGTTCAATGCGTTTTGATTTTTTTTTTAAATTTCATGTTTTCACCTGATTTAACTTCTTTCAGCAATTCTTTACAAATGTATGCATACAATGTAATGTTTTATATGATAATTTACAAAATATGGGTAAACGCAAATTTTTATATAAAAATTTCAAGAATTTTAATGATTTCCTACATAAAAAACTTTAATTTCTTCTTTCACCCTATCACTATTACTACAATGCATCCAAGAATTTATAAGTATACATTAGATGAATACTCTTGGAAAGTTTTGCTATAATTCGACAAAAATTGCAACGCATGGAAAATTTTTAGTTTTGGTTTCGAGGCAAATTTTTGATTCTGAGAAAAACAGTTTTTTTTATTTTAAAGGAAATTAACTTATTTTTTTAAAAAAAAAATTAAAGATATAAATATGAATTTGAAAAACACTAATATCATACAAATATAAGATAGATGCAGAATATATATACATAAGGTTCTGCAATATTTATTGTAACAGTCACATTGACACGTGGTATATACAGTGATAAAAATTGAAGTAAGCTAGAACTTTCTTATAATATCTGAAGTAAATTAGCAGAATGTATTTCATTGTTTTATCTCAACCAGATAGTATATTATATATTTCATTAATCATGATGAGTAAAAATAAAGTATTTCAAAGAGATTAAATTACAAAAATTCAATGCTTTCGAGGAAGGTTTCATTTTTTAGAACAACAGCTATTATTATTCTAAAGGAAAAATCTTAGTTTTTTTAAAAACAATTAAAGACATTCATATAAATTTGAAAAACACTAATATCATAAAGATAATATAAGCATAGAATATATGTATAAGATTCTGCAATATTTATTGTAACAGTCACATTGACATGCAATATATATAATGATAAAAATTGAAGTAAGCAAGAACATTCCAATAAAATCTAAAGTAAATTAACAGAATGTATTTCATTATTATTTCATCAACCAGATAATATATTATATATTTCATTAATCACAATGAGCAAAAATAAAGTATTTCAATACAATTAAATTACAAAAATTCAAAAAATAACAAATCTAATTACACATAACAAGAAAACTGTTTGCTAAGTCTGATAAAAAAAAAAAATTTAAAAAGCACCGGCACTATAGGCTGCATTTGTATTCGTGGCATTTCTTTTTTCCTTTTTTGTTTTGTAGAAATATTCTGAGAAATGCGTCGTTTATCTTGTCTTTCTGCAATAGTCAAAGAAAAACTGTCATTTAGACATGAGTCCTCTTTCGCTTCAAGAGATTTTACATAGCCCAAATTGTGCTTTCAATGGCATCCGTTACTGCTATTTCCAGCCTCCTTTTGGAGACGAATACCTCTTTTGGGCATTTTCGCCAAATGCAGCTATGCAAACTTTCATTCGAATTTTGCGTCTTGCCTGCTACGCATCTTTCAAGAATGGTGTCTGAAGCTAAACGTTGATAAACAGGCATAATTTTCTCCACTACTTGTGGCGACAAGTAAGTTTTCATGGAACTGTGTGACCCTGGGGTCTCACCTTTGGCTATAGCTCTTTTATAGAAACACCATGATGATTCCCCTTCAGGACACTTACCATGCATAGGCTTTTTTGTCAGTTGACGAGCAATGCATCAGGCTGGCATATATAGCAGTTTTCATTTTATCGGTATCAGGGACATTATCTTTTATTGCCTTTCTATAGTAATTTTGCAACTTTGTGATGTTTTTATCTGTAAGGCTTCCCTGCTTACGCCCACCAAGAGTCACTTTTTTCACCTTCCATTCTTTCACTTTGTTACGTAACGATGTGCCTAGCCTCTTTGCAATATGATTCAGGCACTCTTCCTTTTCGATTTTTATATCAGAACCATATATTTTATTGTCCGACAAAAATTGAAAAGTTTTTGAGTCACCATCACTCAGCATGGAAACGAATCTCATTTGGCAATCACTAATTGATCGCCTCCACATAATTAGTGCAGCGTGCATCTCCATGGCTCCAGAAGTTCCATGGAAATTTTTGTCACACTCATCCGCATGTCCTTTTTTGCCATATGTGGAACTCCGCACTATCGACTCCCATATCTCGACCAGCAACTACACAATTATGACAGTATTTCGACAATACTTCAAAGTCAAGGACAAGTCCACTAAGGATATCGATGATTATTCCTAATCCTAGGTTAGATGTATGTCCTCGCTTTTGCCAAGTACCGTCATATGATACACTCACATCAATTATTTCCTGATTTTTTAGAGAAGCATCAACTTTTACGTGAGCTTCTCTAGCAGCTTGACGTGACATTTCGAGCATTTTTTTCTTCACCTCTTTGTTTTTCACGGATAAGTTGTGCATGCATTTGGCAAATGTTTTTCGGTCCATTGTTGAGCACAGATGAAAACGTTTCCAAAGCAGCATGCCCTCTGCCTATGGATAGGAAGGCACTCACCAGTTTGCTGTTTATATCATGTGAATTTTTGGCCTCTTCTTGAAACTTGAAAAACACTTCCATAGCTTTCATGACATGATTCGCATAAAAGTTCCATCTTTGTAGAATACCCCATGGAATGGTGTTGTTTTATAACAAGGGTACAGTTTGTACAATATTTACAAGGAACTTTCTGCAATAATTCAGAAAACACAGCCTTGTGGGTGAAAATATAGCTTGCCTCAGGTTGGGAAGATGTACTCGGTTCAGACAATGTATCTCTCTGCAATACCATACTATTACTGTTTTTTTCATCAACAGTTTTAGAAGATTTCTGCCATCGCTTCTTGCTATTTTCAGCCAACATCTTTCTCCTTTTGGTAGGACGACCTTTAGGTTTTCTATATCTCGATGATATAAGATCCATTATAAAAATTTTAAATAACAAAAGCAATTTAAAATGAACTTTAGTTCTGAAAAGAACTTTTGTTTTGGTAAAATCAATATAAAGTTTGAATAAAAATGAACAAAAATGCAAACGCAAGTTCGAACGAATTGTAAACAAATAATGCCGATTTAGGTCTCAGATACAGTTAAAACAAATTGTTGCCATCCAGACCTTGATAAATTAACATTTAAAAATAAAAATTAGAGAGGCTATGTCCACAGTAAATAAAATTCGTACTGTCAAAGTACATGACAGCTTTGTCAGCATGACATCAGAATGTAAACAAAGGGGCGTGGTCATGAATGACTGAATCGGAACTACCCCATAACTCAGTAAAAAATGCATGAAACCAAAAATTTTTTTTGCGTTTGATAGAGAAGCTAATATATTAAAATAAGCCAAAAAATTTTTTTCGATGTTTTAGTCAATTTTCCACATTTTAACTGTCCACTGTAGCCTTAAGTGATCATCTGTGATTGCAATTATTTTCGTATTTTGTAATACGTCGATTACTCTTGATATCGTGTCGGGTTTCGAGACGTAACCTTACGAATATCAAATGTTGCAGGTAATTAATCAAAATTTAGAAAGGCCGTTAGAAAACTCTATTAGCAATATAATTAAATTAATATTTTATTTATTGATATAATTGACAATAAAATTCATTTAATTAAACAGAAAACTTAGGCACTGGACTTTTTCATGATCAAGTTTTAAACTTCCATTTTTGTCACGTTTTTTAAACTTAAACACAAAATTTCTAAACTAAATAAATTTCGTAAGAAATATACAAAAAAACACATATATATATTGTAATTTGGAAATTTTTTTACTACACGTTAACGACATTTTCTCTCAAGATCTTATTTTCTGATTAAAATATATGCAAACAATAATCCCACATGTATATGTTTCATCATGTGAATATTAACAAAAATGGTGCCGAAGACCGAAAAATCAATAAAAATCTACAAAAATACAAGAAATTAATTCAGTTACAGGTTACAAAAATACTAGAAAAGAGATCCACCTTGCAGAATAAAGTTGCAATGTAAATATACACTAACAGTGTTCAGACAAACATACACTGAGTTGACTCATACATTCGTTCCTTATTAGTTTGCTGACAAGAGAAAAATACATTGAACAATGTTTTTCCAGATTATCTTGCGCAATATATTAAACATTTTCTATATTAAGCACCATTAATCGTTTTTTTTATTTCTTCTGTCATGTGAGTTAGGCCCTATATCATAGAAGAGATTTGTTATGAATGTATATGTTGACATTAAAATGCTTTACAAATATATGTTCCCTAAAGATATTTGCTTTTTATGGAAATATAACGATAAACGCTTGCAACATTATGCTATAATTTTTCTTTAATCTGCAGCTCCTTTGTATTTGTATTTTACATCCGAGTGAAAAGTGTTAATAATTTAATCTCAGTCTGGAACCCCAGACAATAAGTTTAGTTTTCTACAAGGATATTATTTCTACCAGTCTATTACATTTTTCTTCATAGATGTCTTCATAGATGTATGTATTTTTCGCTCGCATTGATAGAATGCGAAGTGCTTAATTAATTTTTTTCTGTATTGAAGTTTTACACATTTGCTATAATAAGAAGGGGGATGCTAAGAAACATACATTTTTATTAACTAATTACACAGTCTGTCAAAAAGAATCTGAAAATATCCATGAATATAAGATTAAAATAAGTCAAAAAAAATGACTCTCACGAGGGTAATAAATTAAAAAGTGGCAACTTAACCTAGAAACTCGCAGAAGATTTGACATAAGTAAAACGGATATGAGAGCAATGAGGTGGTGGTGGTGACGATGCGTAGAGTGCAAAATACAGCCCATCTAGTAAGAAAGGTAGTTTATGTGCTGCGTTAAAGTGAAAAGTTTTGTTTCCATCGCTCTAAAGCATGTTTTCAAAAAGTAAACAGAGATCGTAGCTTCAAACCGAGGATTGCCCGTGAAAGAATGTAACAAAATATTATCGAAGATTTCTGGAAGCTTATGGCCAAAGTACATCACCATGTCTTAGGTTGCACGATGAGTTAAAGCGTTTCGTTCTGAACGGAACGAGACTCGAAACGCAAAGTTCGGCAATATCCAGAGCGATCCCCATCCAGAGCATTTTCCTTTCCATAGACCGCCCGATAATTGGCTCCGGTCATCAAACAGTATGGCACATAGTAAAGGAATATCTGAACATGAAGAAAAAATTGCTGGTTGCTGGGTTCCCCGCCAACTCACTAAAGTGCAGATATATTTCACCGCAATGCGCTGGTTGGCACCCACCCTGAGAAATACCACAATGAAAGAGACGCACTTCTTCAGCTTCATTGATGAGACGTTGGCATGAGCCTATGAGCCTGTGAATTAAGGCTTCAATCAAAAGAATGACATCAATAAGGTTCACCACGTTCCCAGAAATTATAACAGGAATACAATTGGGTGCAGAGTATGCTGATTATGGCATAGTCTTAAAGGATGTGACTCTTACGCACACTGGGTCTGCTGGACAGTCAACGCAGACTACTATTGTCGATTTCTACAGCACCATCTGCGTTTGAATATTTGGCACAAACATCCACGTTTATGGCAATATAATCTCCCTATCGTGTTTAAGGACGCTAACAATGTTACATTTTTATTTCGACGGTGGCAATAGAAAATCCTGGAATTCACCTGAATTACTCACCTGATATGAGTCCCTATCTGTTTCCATTCAATAAACCTCTCCTAGGTCATCAATTTCATGATGTTACATCTGTACGCGAGAAAATAGAACGCTCCGTCGTTGAATTTAACAATCAGCACCTTGTCAATGCTCTCCAACGGCTTTCCAATATTTGGCAAAAAGTTGTAAGTTTTTCTGGTGAATATATAGACGGAATGCAAGAAACTTATTAAAAATGGTTTATATCGATTTGTTATTACTTAATTTACATCTCTCGCGTCGTTTCAACGGTATACTCATTAACAATAGAGATTGGGTAAGAGGAAACTGATGATCCTGGGAATCCAGTAGCTTGGTTTCTACAGGATGAATTCGAATAAAATTTCAAATATAAGTAACGAAAATTATGTAGTCGATGTTTGTCTTAAACAGTTTGAAGTTTTGAATAACAGATAGCTCATTTAATGATAACCATTAAAGCATTTCGGATAATAAAAGAACATTTTATTTATTTACAACCTGTGGGCTCAACATATGTGAAGAATATACTGTATTCATATCAACGCGTTACCAATGATCCCTCAAAATTATTAATAAGAATAAAGCAAATATGACGGACTATGCAGCATTTAACAATGTGCTTCAGTATTTACACGTCCTTGTTAAAAGCGATATTTGAGAAGTTCAGACAGACAGAAGGAAGGTAGACTCATTTCTAGTGATTTTGCTGATAAGGCATCTAGGAAAGTACTCGATAAACACATTCATAAGAACCGTTAACTTAAATCTCATTCTTTTCTAGTCTTGAAGTGAGAACAGGTAAACTGTCTTGCATAAAACGCTGAACCAGGACATGAGTCTCCATGAATCTGCAGTATCACTCACTTGTGACATTACACCAAGCAAACTCGTTCACTGTGACTTTCTTGAAGAAGTATAAGTCAAAAAGAAATTCGGAAGGGGGGGGAATCTTAACCATGTCATTATATATTGTGAATGTAATGGCTACTGTTGGACGTCTGGGCGCATTGTTCAAAACCTCATATGCAGTAGTTATGTGTATTCACCCCTTAAATTGAGAATGAGTTTTGTCTATCTATAAGATATGCGATGGCTTGAACTCATCGACTAAGATCCTTTCTTGATAACGGAATGCGAAATCAAGACATGTAGAACAATCTCACTGCCTCTCAGGTTCAACTTGCATGTCATGCATCTGTAAAGGTATAACTTTAGACGCATACAATCATCCGCATGACTGAACATCGAACGTCCAATGCTCGTGTTACAGAGGGGATAGGCGCAGGATCATTTATAGATATCTTTGCATTTGTTAGTGCAACTTCATCCGTTATCGACAATCCAGTTGCAACATGTCTTCAACTGGAAACTTGAATTTCACATTATAATATTTAGAATACATATTCCTTCACTTACGTACTATACCTTAAACTGCATTTTAGAAGTGGGCCCACTATTTTTTCATTCACTGATAAACAGCAAGTACTACCGAAATATTGTAGTTATTCCAATGAAAGAAATCTTCTATCAATGTGTGTTTTTAAAAAAGCTTTTATTTAACTTGCAATGTAAAATGTTCGGGTGGAATTTTACAACTCAATTTCGAAGCTGATGTTCTCAACCGATTGAGCTGACATTTTGTATACACGTTTAGTTTTGATGACAATGCATGTTTTGACGATTTATATTCCGATATCGACCTAGTTACTGTAACGATCCTGTTTAAATGTTAAGGTATGCATGTTTACAATAGAAAAGAAGACCGGGGGCGCAGCTCAGATGGTAGAGCGCTCGCTTAGCATGCAAGAATTATGGGGATCGATTCCCGGCACCTCCAATTATTATTTTTTCGTGTAAAATATTTTTGAAATTCATTTGATTTGTGTACAACGGGATATTTTACAATAGTTCCACTCAGCATACGTACAAAGTATGTTAGATTTTTACTGTTCTAGAAGGAAGACTAAGAAAGGCAGATCTATCAAGCTATTTCTATTTAATTTGAAAAATTCTATGATATATATTTACTCAATTCTAGTTTCTCCCGTAACACTTTTAATTGACCTAGTCACTGTAACGATCTTGTTCAAGTGTGTGTTAAGGCGAGCATATTTACAATAACACAGGTGTCGACCGGGAGAGTAGCTCAGATGGTAGAGGGCTCGCTTAGCATGCGAGAGGTACGGGGAGTGATACCCCGTCCCTTCAATTATTATTGTTTCGAGTAAAATATATTTGCAAACTTTTATTTAACTTTCAATGTAAAATGTTTGGTTGCAACTCAATTTTGAAGCTGATGATTTCCACCGATTGAGCTGAAATTTTGTATACTCGTTTAGTTTGGATGGCAATGTATGTTTTGATCATTTATATTCTGTTATTGCAGTGATTCTCAAACTTTTTACTAATGGCGACCCTGTTTTCAATCATAACTTTTATCGTGCCCCCCCCCAAAATAATAACGTATTGAAAGCAATAATAATGCACTTTTTGGGGCACTTAAATTTTCGACAGACGTTGTCTGTACAAACATCTTAAATTCAAAAATTCAAAATTTTTATGAATAAGCTTTAACAATCTGGACCATTTTGAGTAAAATTTGAGTAAAACTTAGTAAAATTCCAAACACTAATTACATCTGAATGTAATAATTTAATTAACACACGATTTATTTCAACAAAATAATAACACGAAGTAACAGAATATTTTCCTAAAATGATCACAGCACCAACTGTCGGGATCAACTTAAATTATAATAAACGATTTTGAATATTCGATACTGCAATCGTACCGCAGTCTGCCGGATCCAATGTAAAACATTCCAAGATCAACAATTTATAAATAAAAAATTAATTAAATAAACATTTCTGAACCTAATTATAAATCTAAACCATTCTCGAGTCCACTGGAAAAGACAATGATTTTCATCAAAATCGTTCCAACCGCGTAGGAGGAATTCAGTTTCATACACACGCGCAGAAGAATTACACATATAAAGATTATTTGAAAAGATATTAATTAAAAACGCTAAAAAGCGTGAATCGTCTGCATTTTCGCAACAATAAAGACCGGGTTTGGCCAGTTTGGCTGAAAATCAATTTTCGACGCCAATTTACGTCTTTTTCAATTCCTACTATTAACTCACGATCTCTATACATATTCTATTTTTATGTTCGTTTATTTATTTATTTATCTTGGTGGAATTTTCAGTCATTAATAAAATACATTTTAAAGCGCTCAATTGAGCTGAAATGTAATGTACAGGATTATTTTGGATGACAATACAATAATTAAATTATAATTAATAAAAATTAATTGATTAAACATGCATTGATTTAAAAAATTACAAATACAGCCACGTTGGCGACTTAACGACCCTTTTAGCGACTTATGCCAACGTTTGAAAAGTTTTTTTTCTCACGTGTTAAAGCATTCAATTGAAAGGAAATTTTATATACACATTGTTTTGGATGACAATACGATACTTTAATGATAATTAATAAAAATTAATTACCACTTAATGTTGTGATTCTGTCATATGTATATACATATTTATATTAATTGCAACTATTTAATAAAAAGAAGCTGAAATATATTTTTTCTTGTTTCATCTAAGTAGGAATTGATTAAATTTTTTTATATATTACTTGTGTTTATTTTGAGTTGTATTTCTTGAATCTTTTTAATTAATATCTTTTTAACTAATTGCGATATCGGATAGAATTGTGAATCTAAACCATTCTCGAGTTTACTTGAACCCACATAAAAAACTTCATCGAAATCGGTCCAGCCGTTTAGGAGGAGTTTAGTGACAAACACACGCACAGTAGATTTTTATATATAAAGATATATACGTATATATATATACTTTTTTGTTCGATTCACTATAAAAGCGTGTTTTTTAGTTTGTTTTAAAACTATAATTTATTTTATCATTATTTTTACTATACACGATATAAATCACAATTCCAGTGAATAATTTAATTCAAAGAAAATATACTTACCTACTTTCAATATGACTTTCTTTGATAATTTTAGAAAAATTCCAATAAAACTTAAGAGAAATTTTCCAAATGTGCGTATCCTTAATAAAGGACATAAATCGCAGATACTTTTCGCTAACAATACAGGAACATCATTTTCCAGAAAACTGTTATATTTTGTTCACGTTTTTGTAGTTTTGCAGTCATTTGATGATCTACAACTAGAATTTTATACTTTGTCTTCCTTGTGTCTTTTTGACAAGGCGAAGTGCTACCTTATGGCTTCATAGTTTTCTTCATAGATATGTTTAGGCAGTCCTTGAAAATTTCAAATCAACTCAAACGTTTCATGTCTAACACCTTTCTCATATTTACTTTCGTTATCTTGATTAATATGCATTATTTCAGCAGGTTCTTCAATTGCTTGATCAGTTTTAACTTTCTTCAATAGGAATCACAGATGCCCATTCTTTTTACATTCTGCTCATTTACATTTATAAACCATAATAAGAACCGGATTGCATAATTGACCGGATTGCAAAGATTATTATTTTGTCCCCCCAAAATAGTTTATGTCAAAATTAAGTGTCTTATGTTTTTGTATGTTAATGAAGACCTTAGAAAACGATTTGACTATTTATTTTAAGTGAACGGTGTATATAACTAATTTTACAGTGAAATGTCTTTAATTAATTTATTAGCTCTAACGGATTAAATTTCCCAAAGTGGAGTATTTGGTTTACGTATACCCATTAATTTTCAATGTAGTGATCCAAAAAAAATTATTGTATGAAAAAGACTGCAGTGAACCATAATGCGTTGGATAAAGTATTAATGTGCATCGCTCCCCTACAGGGTGGGTCTTACAAAGCTCTAATAAAATTCGAGCTATGAAGGTAGCTGGACATTTGCCAACTTGACTCTATCGTTAACATTTTGCTATGTTTTTCATTGAATCGCCATTATAATTTAAGAAACGGCGGTGCTTGCGAATATTACAATTTTAAAATAAAATAAATACAACAGAAAGTAATATTAAAGTATTACACTTTCAGATATAAATTAATTACACTATTTTAAGCCATCATTACATGAAAACTTTTAACAATGTGTTACTTTTGCTGAGCAGAGATCAGCTTAGGGAAATATTTTCAAAAATCGACCCTCAAGAGTGTTACGGGGAGTTATAAATAAAAAAAATCCTTTTTATCAGCTATTAGATCGACATACTTAAAATATAATAAGCGTGTTTTTTTTCTTTCCTTTTTGTTTAGCTGAAATATGTGAAAAGCTTTTTTTGTTTAATTTGCAATTCACGTACAATTAACTCATTAAAAACTTCTTTATCCTTCAATCTGTGTTGTTTAATTTTTCAGTTCACCCGTGCGAAGTACGGGTATAGCAGCAAGTATATCATAAAACTCATTCACATGGGGAGAAAAAGCAACATAAAAATGTTATTTACAACTTTCCTAAAAGAAAAAGAGACGGAGTGAAACATTCCAGTAAGTTTGAAGGTCAAATATAGGATAATCAAAAGTAGTATTTTATGGGTTAAAAGAGACGTAATAAAAAAATCTCTCATCGTGGGATTACAGCAAAGCAAACAAAATGACTTTTTTTATTTGGTTATAGGATCAAAGATAGCTAATGAGCTTTTGAACTGGAATCTTTTATTTTTTATGATCATCAGATGATACATATAAATTATATCAGTGTAAATGTGTATTTTTATTATGTCCGAAAGCATTTTGTTTCACTTCATTCCAAAAAATTATTTTTAAACCTTTTATTTTCAATATGCTCGCCCCCCTCGCAGGGTTATCGCACCCCCCAAGGGGGTGCGCCCCACAATTTGAGAAACACTGCGTTATTGCAATTAGGAAGACTGATCCTAGGGTATCGGCTGCCCTTGTGCTAACACCTAATGTGCCGTCCCCCCTAGAGAACTTTTCATATTTTGACTAAAACTTAACGTTAACGTTAAAAAATCATCTCAGTATATGAGAATGAAAAGTAAAACACATTAATAATTGCTCAAATCAAGTTTGAAGTGCAGCACTTCATTTTGTGGGCAGGTAATGAGTTATAATAGCGACAAAATGCTTTAAGAAAATAATAAACTAACAAAAATATAACTTTTAAAATAAAAATAAACATTTTATAATTATAAATTCAAAACAACAGAATTTACTCAAAAAATACAACCTAATAAAAATAAATACTAAGACACAAATCTCGTGAAATGAAAAGTATATGTATCCGTCCTTCTACTAAGATTAAGTAATAAACTAGACCATAAAATCCGGTGTACAATGTGCACTTTTAACTCACAAAATAAGATCGAAATTTACAGTTGCACGTTATATACGCCAGGTATAAAAATGAGAGCTTTAAAAATACAAAAAGATGAACATCGAAAAAGATAAGACTTTTACATAGTTCGAAATACTGTTTCTGCGAAAGAAATAATATTCCTTATGAACTTTTTTTTAAAGGGTTGTACTTCTGAAAGTACACTATTTTTACTAAAGCTTGGAATAATATTCGAATAAAGGACTTAAAAACACAACATCATTGCGCACATGCATTTCTGGTTTCTTCGTAAAAAAGGGTGTGCGTGTTAAACGGCGAATGTGTGTAGGGGCACGTTATACGCCAGATTCTACTGCAACTATAAAATAGCTTTTCCGGCTTTCTAAGAAGCAAATTTGTTAATAGTTTTTGTTAAATCAGTTTTTTCGGAGATTTCGGATTCAATTGAGACTATGGCCAAATCTGAAAGCCTTTCTTATGTCATATTATTTCTCAAGTAATGTTTAATGATTTTTAATTTACTGAAACTTCTTTCAACGGAAGCTACAGAAACAGGTTAGATTAAAAAAATTCTTAATGCTAAAGCGAAATTGGGAAAACCGGGAATAAGATCATTTTTCTCTATAATTTCTAATATCTCAGTTGGCTGTTTTTTAAATGGAAAAATATATTTGAATGAAATTAATGAAGAGCTGTGTACCATCTAAATCTTTTTTTTGAATTTCTTCTTTATTTTCTCTTATTGTTTCAGGAATAAGCTTTTTTTTTCTTTTCAAAAATTCATCAGAAAGTGGATGTGTACCAGTTGTCTCCTTTAAAGTCACGTTCTTCCCAAATGTTATGTGTCTATACATGGAAAACATTTTTTTTTAACTGCGTCTCCCTCTTCTAAATCTGGTTCAATTTCAGTGGAAGAACAATACTTGCTGTTATACTCTTCATCATTTGATTCTTCCTCATCATAATCAGGAATAGAATTTCTTCATCCGAAAATACTGTTGTACTATATTTGTTAAATATACTGTATCTATTAAATTACTTAAATATCACATTTCTTCATCATAGCTACAATAATACGCCATAGCATAAGGAAGATTTAAAACGTGCTCATGTATTCACAACTGTAACGGCGATTCACGCGCAAGGTATGACATACCCGAATAGGCGGTATCCAAAAATATATATTTAGAATTCGTGTTCAAGCTAAGGACTCTCAAAGGACATGACATTAAATTCAGCTACACGAGAAACTATCATTTTTCAAAAAAAAAAAAAAAAGGTTTAGAAGGAGTGTTGAAAAAATATAAACGGTGGGTACGACATACCTTGCGCGGGAAATGTCGGGTTAACACTGAGAAAGATCTCTGACCTTATGCATTCTTTATCGGAATAGTTAAAATATTTTTAAAAGTATCTCTACCTCAGGGAAAATCGAGACCATTCCTTTTGCAACTTCGATGCTTGCGCAAAACCTCGGGTCTTCCCGAGGGACGATTTCCAATTCCGAATCATATAATTTATTTCTCTGTAGCAGAGTGGAATGAATTTCTGTGAATGCTTGAAAATAAAGTTATAAATTTTGGATTAAAAAACAACTAAATTCTTTTTTAATCAAGAATCTAAACTTTCGAAATTTTTAAAACTTTCTATTTATTATTGCAAACTGTAAATTTTTTCCATGAAATATTTAGAAAATTAAAATAATAATCTTAAGCTTTTAAATTTTTTCCCCAAACACTCAAAAAATTACATTTCATCCTTTTTCAAATTTTCTGACTGAAATTTGAAATTTTTGATTTAAAACAAACATATTTTCTTTAATTAATATGCGGTGCATGCCACTCTCGCTTGCACCGGCAACTTTGTGGAACGTGGCAACCCTGTACCATTTTATAAACTCATTCGACAGAAGACGGTTACGTGTTCACTTCCAACTAGCTCAGGTCGACTAACAACGGTCGATGTTTTTGCTTTAATTTAAAATAATTATTTTATATAAATAAAGCTATGTTTTTTAGTAAATGCTTGTCCAACAGTCATTTTACATTGGTGACCTTCACTGCAGAACGTAAAACCTTCGAAAGGGATACAAAGATCATTGGACTGGGTTACGGCTACACGTGGCTATGATTCAAGTAAGTGCTTATGGTTATTCCTTTGGTTTAAGGTATCCGTACACCTTCAAAACGTCATTTTCGTCAAATGTTTCGATTTTTTAATTTAAATGTTATTTGAAAAAATGAACTGTTTTCTTTAAAATGGTGTTTAAATTTTGTTTCTATCTTATTTAGAACTTAAGTTATGGGGATTTGAGTTTCATTCGATAGCACCTTTTTGAACCCGGAAGTACAAGTCTGCATTGCGAAGTAGAAAAAATGTTTGTTGACATTTTCATTTGTTTACATTTGCTTATGATTGCGTAGCTCTTTATAAGCTTATGTTTAATCCTTTTTTATAGCAGAAAATTTTAATTTTTGTCATTTAAAATGGGTAATGCTAAACGTAGAGTTAGTGCAAAGAGAAAACGCCAATATCTAGTAAATGGATCTACCATTACATTCAAAAAATAGCAGCGCCACATCTACTAACGCCAGTTCTTCAAAAATTAAATACCTGCTGCCTTTGATGAAGAAATATCAGAATATCAACGTAAACCACTTACTGGTAACATAATAATTGATATGTAAGTCCTTTTAAATTTGTTTTTACAACTTTGCTGCCCAAGATGTTTCGAAGAAGGTATCCTGCTTTCTGAGGATTCCACATATGGTTTGTGCTCAAATTTTGTTATCAGGTGTAAACATTGTGACTTTTACTCAGGGTTTTCTAGTTCAAAGAAAACTTTAAACTGTCCTGAAGTAAATACAAGATTTGTGTATGGTATGAGACAAATTGGGAAATGTTTTTCTGCTGGGTTTAAATTATGTGGTACGTTAAATTTACCCAGGCTCAGTAAAACTGCGTACACTAATCATGAGAATAAACTCATGTTAGTGAACTATCAACGCAAAATCAGCTTCTGAACTGTTAGTGCTACATCCTACTAAAAATAAAATTGTTGAATGTGGCATTTCAGTTGATGGAACGTGGCAGCGTAGAGGTTACTCTTCCATGAATGGGTGTGTCGCAGCTTTGTCAGTTGACACTGGTAAAGTAGTAGACATTGAAATAATGTCGTCATATTGTCCCACCTGCAGGAAGATTTCTAAAATGCCTAGAAGCATTGAGTCGGAAACTTTTGCAGCAGATCACGTGTGCCATAGCAATTTTCAAGGTTCTGCGTTAAAAATGGAAGCTGTTGGTTCTACGAGAATCTTCCAATGTTCTATTGTCAAACGAGGCCTTAAATATGCACATTATTATGGTGACGGGGACTCTAAGGGCTTTATCAGTGTCAAAGATACTTATGGGAAGGATAGCGTCACAAAATATGAATGCATTGGTCATGTTCAAAAGAGAGTAGGTGCGAGATTGCGCAAACTAAAGTCTAAAAATAAAAATCTGTCTGGTAAAGGCAAACTCACCGACTCTTTTATTGACCGATTGCAAAACTATTATGGGATTGCTGTTCCTAGCAATGTTGGAAACCTATCCGGTCTTCAGCAAAATGTTATTGCGGCTTTGTTTCATTGCTCATCAAGTGTCGAGAAACTGATGCATGGGCATTGTTGCATCGGAAAAGATTGTTGGTGCTACTACCAGCGAGCACTGTCTTGTTGCAAAAAGCCAAACGAAAAATATAAAGGCTTATCAAATGAAGTACTAAACACTATTAAGCCTACATATTGAGAGTTGTGTACCAAAGAACTGCTTACTAAATGCCTGCATGGCAAAACACAAAATTCAAACGAGTGTTTAAATGGCGTTATATGGCAGAGAGTACCGAGGAAGTTTTCGTGTGCCTCAAAACTTTAAAATCTAGTGCATTGGATGCTGTGATCCAATTTAATGATGGATACAAGGGTTGTGTTGAAATTTTTGAAAAACTTAATATAACTCCTGGTTAATTTTACTTTAAAAGCATACAAACATCTTGACATTAATAGAATTAACGACGCAGAACGACATTCAACACCAAATATAAAGCAGCGTAGAAAAATTTTAAGAGCTACAAGGAAAAAAATCAATGTTTTAGAGAGTAAAAGAAGGTGTTATTTATAAATCAGGAGCATTTTAAGTATATCAAATTGTGTTTAATATTAAAATTTGCAGTTCAAAGTTTATTTCTGATTTATCTCAAAATGAATTTGTTTAACGTATTGACTTCTGACAACGTAAATATCAGAAAAAGTTGTGAACCAAATTAGTTCAAATTTTATAAATATATTTGTTTTATAGATTTAAAGAACCCCTACTACTTTCATAATTATATAGTTGATATTTTTTTAGTAACTAAGGTATATATCATGCTCGTAATAATTTTTTAAGGATTTTTCAATGTTCTTTTACTCGAAACTTGATAAAAATTGTAATAAATTGATTATCATCAGGAAAATATTACCAGCCCTAAAAAATGTTATAATGATCATCATCAAATTTACAGAAAAGGGATATTTTTGTTTACATTTGACTTATGTGCGTTATTCTAATAATCAATTTAATTACTATTTACACTATGCTTTACTCCCTAAAATTTTTTTTGTACTACAAGTAACATATTAAATGTATTTTTCATAGTTTTAAGTTATATTTCATCAGTAAAAAATATTTTAATAGCAAATATTACAGTTTTTAAAAATATTTTCTTCGAAGGTGTACAGATACCTTAAGGATGCAATTCATTTAGGTCAATAATTCATGTTACCCCAGTTTGGACAAACAATATCAAACTGTGGTTTGTGCAGGTGGAGAGTAATTTTTCTTTATCGGCAATTACTAATGATCAAACAAAGTATAATAATATTATTGCAGCTATCGATCTAGAAACATTATCCTCTGTTTCAGATATTTTGTTTGAGCTCCCAGCCACAAATAAATATAATGCACTTAAAGAAAGGCTTATCGCAGAATTCTCAGACTTTGAAAATAAACAAATTCGTAAACTTCTATCTGAACTCCAGTTTGGTGACGATAAGCCGTCACACTTGTTAAGGAAAATTCGGTTATTGGCATCCGGTGCATCTTTAAATGACGATTTCTTAAAAAACCTTATGGCTACAACGATTACCATCAGAAATGCAATCAATTCTTTCAGTCAGTCCGGTGACTTTTGAAAATTTAGCTGAGTTAGCCGACTAAATAGCCGAAGTTAGAGAACTGATCTTTTCCCAAATGTTTCCGTGATGGATAAGTCCACGAGTTCGAACCCAGCACTACCAACAAATCCTCGAGAAGATTTGTCTAAACTTTTATATCAGGAAGTGGTAGCACTTCCTCAACCAGTAGATGCGCTTAGCCAACAGTTCCAAAGATTTTCTGACTGGAAATCCCGTAATCGTTCATGAACGAGAAGTAATTTTTCACGAAACACGACCAGATCACTGTAAAGAAAAGGGTCATCCGAGATATGTGTTATTATCATTCGAAATTCGGTAGGCATGCAAAGAAATGTCGTTCTCCATGTCAATATGGCAAAAACCAGGCAAACTAAAACTGGCTGTCGCAGTTTTAGCGGCAAACAAACCAAAAGCCATATGCCAAAGCCGCCTATTTGTATTTGATAAAAAAACGCGTTTAAAATTTCTGGTAGATTCAGGTTCGGACGTGAGCTGCTTGCCGATTCCTGAAATGTTTAAAAAGTTAAGTCCTGAACCATTACAATTGTTTGCTGCTAATAATTCAAAAATTTTGACATACGGATCTAAGTTATTAAATATTGATTTAGGATTACGGCGAGACTTTAGCTGGAAATTTTTGATCGCCTCTGTACCAATTCCAATAATCGGAGCAGATTTTTCGGAAAACTTTGGTCTTTTGGTTGACTTAAAACGGCGTAAATTAATAGATAGTGTCACTACTCTTTCTTTATCTGGCATTTCTGTGGTGACTGACACTATTTCAGTAAAGTTGATTTCAGGTGATACGTATTATCACAGATTTTTGTCAAATTTCCCACATTTAATTAAATTAACTCCAAAAAGAAAACAAGCATGCCAATACACTGTCCATTATATTGAGACAACAGGTCCGCCCATACACAGTAAACCCAGACGATTGAGTCCAAAAATATACGAGGCAGTAAAACACAAATTTCAATTTATGTTAGAGCAGGGTATATGCCGTCCTTCTAAATTGCCGTGGTCGTCTCCATTACATGTAGTCGCTAAGAGCTCAGGAAGCATCCGACCGTTGGGGATTACCAAAAGTTAAACGCAGTTACATCTCCAGATCGGTACCAAATTCCCCACATTCAGGACTTCTCCCACGCGCTGTATAATAAAAGTATTTTCTCGAAAATTGATATCGTCCTTGCTTATTTTCATATCCCAGTACACCCAGACGACATAAAGAAAACTGCAAAGTGTACGCCTTTTGGACTGTTTGAATTTCCTTTTTTAAATTTTGGATCATGCGGAGTAGAGCAGACTTTTCAGAGGTTTTTGAATGAGATTCTGGGAGAATTGCGTTTTTGCTATGTATGCCTGGCCGTATTTCAAAAATTAAATGAATACGGTTTAACAATAAATGTATCAAAATATGTGTTTGGGGAGCCAGAAATTTCATTTTTAGGACACTTAGGAACTAAAAATGGTACAAAACCTTTACCAGATAAAGTAGACCGTATTTTGAATTATCCACAGTCAAAGACAATTAAAGAATTGAGGAGATTCCTCGGACTTCTAAATTTTTTTCGTCGTTTTCTAGCACGTGCGGCTCACAATCAAACTCATATAATCGATTTCTTAAAAGGTTCAAAACGCAACGACAATCGTAAGATTAATTAGCCGGAACAAGCCAAAAGCGAATTTCAAAATTGCAAAACCCTATTTAGCCAACGCTACGCTGCTCCTGCATCCTAACCCTAAATCGAGTTTAGTATTGCAGGTAAATGCCTCGGACTTTGCTATTGGCACAGTGCTCTATTTCAAACAGAGGGTGAACATCTTCAACCTTTAGCATTCTTTTCGCGCAAGTTATCCGAAACTGAAAAAGGCTATAGCGCCTATGACAGAGAGTTTCTTGCCGCGTATGCTTCGATTAAACAGTTTAGGTATATGCTGGAGGCATGAAATTTCATTTTATGCACGGATCACAAACCACTCACATACGCATTTAAACAGAAGCTGGACAAGTGCTCACCCCTCCAGGATTTTATATCCCAGTTTACAACAGATATACGACACATAAAGGGTTCTGACAATTTAACTGCAGATACGCTTTCAAGAATAGCTTCTATACATATGTCAAACACAATCGGTTATAATGAAATCACGAACGCTCAGGAGAATGACTCCGAATTGATAAATAATCCTCAAGGGTTAGAGATTAAAAAAGTAAATATGCCAGATTCAAACGCTCTTTTATATTGTGACATTTCCACTAAAAGCATTAGACCATTTATTCCAATACAATATCGTAAGCAAATATTTGACATGTTTCACAATTTATCGCATCCCGGTATTAAAGCTACTAATAAATTAATAAGAACGAGATTTATTTGGTCCAAATTAAATAAAGATTACACTCTTTGGTCTAGGCAGTGAATCCCATGCCAAAAATCTAAAATCATTCGGCATACCAAATCACCTATTTTTCCTTTTCAAATCCAAACCAAACGATTTGACCATATTCACCTTGATATCGTTGTCCCCTAGCCTCCCTCACGAGGATTTGCTTACTGACTGACAACGATCGACCAATATACCAGATGGGTTAAAGCAGTTCCCATTCCAGATATAGCAGCTAAGACAGTCGCAGGAGCTTTCTTTAAGACCTGGATTGCTCGCTTTGGAACACCTTCGAGAATAACAACCGACCAGGGTTGCCAGTTCGAGAGCCGACTTTTCAAAACCTTAGCAAATCTCCTTGGTATCAAGAGAATTCAAACTTCTCCTTACCATCCGCAGAGTAATGGGATGATAGAAGAATGGCCCCGTCCCTTGAAAGCTGCTCTCAAGGCCTACAACACAGAACATTGGTCTGACGCTCTTCCAGCTATACTTTTGTATTTCCGAACGGCTTATAAGGAAGATCTATAGTCATCATCCGCAGAACATGTCTATTGGACAACAATTCGTCTCCCTGGAGAATTTTTTGATTCTTCACCAATGGACTCGTCACCAATCCAGATTGTCGAGAACCTAAAAAGTAATTTCGACTCCATCAGACCATCTCCAGCTTCAAACCATTCTAAGAGATCAGTATTCGTTCATCCAGCGTTAAAGGATTGCAGCCACGTCTTCATCAGAAATGATACCGTGAAAAAACCCTTGCATGCTCTTTACAATGGACCTTTCAAAATACTTCACCGAACGGATAAAACGTTTAAAGTTGAGATTAATGGTCGAAAGTCAACGATTTCTATAGACCGTGTTAAACCAGCTTTCCTTGAAAGTGACCCAGTACAGCCTCCAGTGGTGACAGAGACTGTTCGGAGTAACAAGCCTTGTATTTCTGTGACCAGGGAAGCCAAAACAAGGTATGGAAGAACTGTAAGCTTTACAGAGAAGTATGATGAGTGAAACACTGCGGGGGGAGTGTGCGGTGCATGCCACTCTCGCCTACACCGGCAACTTGGCGGAATGTGGCAACTCTGTGTACCATTATATAAACTCATTCGATAGAAGACGGTTACGCGTTCACTTCCAACTAGCTCAGTTTGACTAACGACAGTTGATGATTTTGCTTTAATTTAAAATAATTATGTTATATAAATAAAGTTATGTTTTTTAGTAAATGCTTGTATAACACTCATTTTACAAATTGTTTGTTTAAATATATTAGTTTCATTTCTAGAACAGAACGTAGTTTGGCTTCTATATATATAGAGAGAGATCACTTATATCAAAATTATTAAAATACCTCCACCAAAAATAAGCTTTCTAAAATTCTAAGGTTATTTAAAAAAAACTAGGAACACACACACACAATCACAATACTCTGAATTTGTTGATTCCTTTTGAAGTTTCTAAAAATAAGCTCATAAAACATTAATATTATTATTATACATGTTTGTTTTTTCAAGTATTTTAATACTTTGAGACTAAACAGATGAATAAAACATTTCTAGAATAATTTGAAATTTCTAACACAACTGAAATTTTTAGACAAAGGCCAACATATCACAAAAGAAATCTAAAATTTCTTTAACTAAATTTATATCTTAATTACAATATAAATAATCAATATTATTCAACCTTACTACTTATTAAATAGTTTTTCACATTCCTGTTTTGTTTAAAATCCCTTATCTACTTTATAAATTGTGTTTATCATATTTTTATTTCTGTAATGCATTTTGCTGTCACTTTAATTAAATAGTTTTATACTACTAGAAGCAACTAAAAATATTATCTATATTTTTCAACATTTATTACTGTTTTTGTAAAAATAAATCTTTCATTAAATGCTTTTTGTAAGAAATTTCTGAATTAGTTGTGACATTCTAATTGCGGCATTTAATTAAGATTTTAAATATTGCTATAGATAGATGAATTTTGATTCACTTTATTAGAAGCATGCTGAATGTTATACAATATGTTAAGGAAATTATACGATTTTTATGTATTTTTATTAATAATTAATTAATTATTAGTTTGCATTAAATATTCTTTCAAATTCTCTGGGCAAAAGATCTTAATCAAGAAGGTATCGAACAAATCACTCTTAAAATAATAATAAATACAAAAAGAAAAAAGAATTAGTGCTTTTCAAATTCAATCATACAAAATAATGGTTCTCTTAGCAGTCTTAGAATATATAAGAAAAATTATGTGTTTATTTCACATGTTACCTCAATATAAAGAACAAAAAATGTGAGTATCTTCAAGCAAATTTAACATACATTATTTTTTTAAAATTATTTTCCCAGTTTGAAGCAATTTAAATTAAATATTTAGGAATTATGGATTGTTTCATTTATTACTAAACAAAATTATCGTAACACGTTATGTTTGCAAACAAAATCATCAAAATAAATATAACTGCGTTTTCTTTCAATTTCGAGTTATTGTTAGGATCCTTTTAAGTATGGTAAATAATTAATGAATGCACTCAAAGGCTCATTAGTGTTTTGTATTTTAAATGAACTACTGGCCACTTTTCATAAGTGACTAAAGGAATTATTTTTAAACGAGAGGCAAATAATATTATTTCATTTGAATATCAATGCCGATTGAAAATGTTTTAAGAAGATTACGGTACATTCAAGCTACGAAAACATACACTTAAATATGCTAATCAACATAAAACTGTGATGACAGTTATTTATATTTATATAAATAAATAAATAAAATAGTTATAGTACAAATGCAACAGATATTTTTTTCACTTTATCTTACGCAATGATTAAAATACCTGGGCATTAAATTTTAGAAATCGAAAAGATAATTTTGTAAGTGAAAATATAGTTACCTTTTTCGTCGTTTAACCATTTTTGTTCCGATTTTTTTAATTTGACTGATTTCCCGGTGTAATATATTTTTTTCCGAAATATTTTCTGTGTCCCTGAAAGTAGGTGAGTATATTTTCTCTTAATTAAATTATTAACTGGAATTGCGATTTATATCGTGTACTATAAAAATAATTATAAAAAAGGATTGGGGTGAAACACACAATAACCCTGCTTGACTATTAGTAGCGAGTGTGCGCCTGCTCCAGGGTTAAAACATGTTGAAGTCTTTTCGCTTTAAATATTAAAAATAATACAATTATTCTTCATCAGAATTTTTTTATTGTTCATTATTCAACATCAATTCTAAATGCTAACTCTTTGAGGCTTAAATTTACAGTTCGCTTAAGACTAATTGTAATTTGAGCAATCATTTTAAAAAAAATTATTTTACATTTTTGTAAACATTGCCGCGCTGTTGACTTTACTCTCCTTACAATTCAGCGATTATATCAATAATGTTTTATTTTCTTATAAATGAACTCGTGCAAAACGCAGGTACTTCAGCCGGTATTCTTTTAATATATGAGTGCTGCACAATTTCATAACTAATTAATACTAAAATAAGAACAAGTTTAATAAGTGTTAGCGACTTCCATGGGCTTGTCTTACAGAGCAAAGTTTTTCAAAGGAATGCTTATGATAAGAAATTAACTCTCTGAGTTCTTTTTCAATATATAGCTGATATCTATATTTCTTGTTTGCTTAAAAGTAACATATACAAAATTTAATACTTACGTCATGAATTTGTACGGTTTATAATAAAGATTGTTGCTTTAGCATCAAAATGCATTATTGGGGCGTCAGCATTGAAAGTTTGAGAATCAATACTTCATAGTGATCTTACTTTTTCATTTCTTTTGCTCTTTAGGCTAAAACCTTTCAAAACAATAACAATGTTTAAACGAATTTTTCAAGATTTACAGCTTAACAAAATGTTCTTTTTCAAATAGCATACTATTAAAATTAGATCTTTTACTAAACTTTAGAATCAGAAAAATGGCTTTCTGAAAATAAAATGCATAAATAATCGAATTAACTTTTGTTGCAACGGTTTATCAAGTAGCAAAAATGTAAGCTATCTAATAATCGAACAATAAATAATAATATTAGAAATTCAAATTTCCCATGTTTTTGCTCTAAAATAGAAATACTTTCGGGAATAGTTGGATATAAAAAAAACTACGACCCATTTTTGATTGTATTCCATTATTTTGATAAAGATGAACATAATTACTAGAACAAAACAAAATGCAACCGATTAATTTTCTTGCAAGCTGTACTTTACTAATTAACACTAGATTACCCAAGGAAGTCTTTTTGACTGCTTTTTAATTTCAATTAGAAAAACAATTACATATATATTCCACAATTTCTTAGAATTTCTTTATAAATGTATTTTTTTCCATGTGAAGTAATTTTTTTTATTTTGTTAATATTTACTAATAAATTGTTATTTGACTGTAAATAATATAAAAAATATTAAAAAAATAATTTTTTTAAACGAATTTTTCAATTTCTATTATTAGCTCTACTCTCTCTATATTTGTTTATTTATCTAGGTGAAATTTTCAATCGTTAATCAAATATATTTAAAGCGCTCCATTGAGATGAAATTTTATATACCGGATTCTTTTGGATGACATTACAATAATTTAATTACATTTAATAAAAATTAATTGATTAAAACTAATTAGTTAAAGAATTACAATTGCAGCCACGTTGGCATCATTTTTGGTGACTTGTGTGAAAACTTGAAAAGGTTTTTTCTTACGTATTAAAGCATTCAGTTGAACTTTATTTTAAATGCTCGATTGTTTTGGATGACATTACGGTACTTTAATGGAGTGTTTCTCAAACTGTGGGGCGCGCCCCCTTTGAGGGGCGTGACAACACTACAAGGGGGCACGAGCGTATTAATAAGTCAAAAACCAAAGATTATTTAAAAAAAATATTAATTTATGTAAAGTAAACAAACAAAATACGTTCTGACATAATAATAAATAAAATACACTTTTACACTGATATCATACATTTATAAATGTATTTTATAATTAATTGAACAAGACTAAGTTAAGGACATGTTTAATAACTCTCCATGGGATTCTCATACATAAAATTATATATAGAAATTATCACTTATCTAGATAATTTGTACGGTTTAGAATGAAATTCTGAATTTTGCCAATTAAAAGTTACGCATTTCCCTTCCCAATGCCAACGTAGGGGCGCATAGGGGATGCATTGGGGGGAAGAAGGAATGAAAAAGCAAATAGTCTGAATTAAGTAAATCCTTCGCAAACATTGTCAAGGTCTTTTATTGCATTTTAAAACCTTTGGAGTAATTTTATGAATAGCAGTCACAGAAAAGACCGTACTTCGTAAAGACGTATATATACGTGTTGGGAAATTAACGTTTTGGAGAGCGAGACGTTTGTATACGTCTGTATCACTTAAGAGGTTAAAGTCGTAGCGTAGTTTTAGCATCAAAGTAGATTATAATTGAGTTCAATACATTGTTGTTGTATGAGGGGGCCCGATGAAAATTACGATTGAATATTGGGTCACGAATATTGAAACTTTGAGAAGCCCTGCTTTAACGATAATGAATAAAACTCAATTTAAACTTAATCTCTCTCTGTCATACGTATATACATATTTATATTAATTGTAACTATTTAATAAAAAGTAGCTAAAATAAAATGTTTCATTGTTGATTTAAGTAGGAATTGATTTAACTTTTTTATATTACTTGTTTTACACATTAAACATTCTTTCACAATGCAGTCATTTTGACTGCTTTGGGGCCTTATAGGTATGTACTAAATTTCAGTCTATCTAGTGTTAATACAAAATAGAATTAGTATTCAAAAATTACTATTCAACTGCATTATTTCCTCTTTCATTTTGAAAAAAACGTTTTTTTCTTTCTTTTTTATATGTATTGGAGATAGAAAGCTCCCGAAATACTGTTTCCTTAAAAGATGTGCTGCTAGAAAAGAGTTTTTTAATCCTCAAATATACTTGAAGGAATTTTAAGTACTTCATGTGATCTATTTTTTTTTTCAAATTGATTCTCCACATCGCTATGTCCAACGGGCAAATTCCGCGTTCTTTTAAAAGACAAATCTGAAGCAATGCCCTTTATGAAACATGTTTTGGAGAGTTCATCACAAAAACTTTTCATTCCATCTTTTGCAAATAAAACATTGTTAAAATATTTTATACATCTGTTTTATACTTTTCTGGCTTTTATTTGCGATTTTATGAAAGGAATATTATACACTCGAGCAAATATGTTGAATGCATCATAAATTAAATAATTTCAAAATTTTAATATATTACTTGTATGATCAAAATATAATTACCGAGAATGATTTTGGAAAACTTTCAAAGATTGATTTTTATGCCATCCATTAAGTAAAAGAAACCTAAACAGTGCGACGTTAATATTCAATCAATCAATCAAGTAAAAGAAACGCATAAATCCTATAACAATTTTTTCTCTTTTAATATTTAATTAAAAAATAAAATTGTATCAGAAAATAATAAACTCTGCCCATGAAATCTCTGTGTTACTTTATTTTCTTTGTGGTCCGTCGCCAAAAGCCCTAGTGTAGCTGAACAGTGCGACGTTAATATTCATTCAATCAATCAATCTATCTATATTTTCTTTGCATGTACAATTATAGATGTTCAGAATTTTTGTATACTGTACTTAAGTTTTCTCTATAATATTATTATATGTTAGAACGTATTTGACTGTGTTTTTTAATTTAATCATTTGTTCGAATTTGCTTAAAAATTAAAATCTGATTTCGATTTATTTTGAAATAAATTTAATAATTCAGTAAAAATAAATGTGTTAATTATTTTTTATTTGTGATACTATCAGATGAGAGAGGAAGGCTCTATAACTTCAAAGGATCTCTAAGTTATAATTAGTGAGAAGAATTACTTTTGATTGCATAAAAAAACCCTGTACTAAAATCTTCAATTTTTTAAGGCATCAATTATATTTTAATTTTCTAATGAAGAAATTTTTCGTGTACAATTTAAAAAAATGTTAAGATGGTCAAATAAATTTGATATATCAAATTTTAATATCAAAAACAATAAAAAAAATTATAATTAAAACATTAGACATAAAAATACTTAAACATAGACTTAACATAGTCTTAAAAATTTTTCGTCTATGCATTCTCGAGCAATTGTCGATTACACTGTCGATTGTGAAGCTACCTATAACTTTTAGTTATAAGTTATAAGTAAAAATATTGTTCTTTTGCTGACAATGAGAGATCTAAATATAACTTAGTTTTGTTTACTTTTTTACGATACGTATATAAACTAAGGTTTTTTTTAAAATTAAATTTAGGGTACCTTTATTGAATAATTTACGAAGCCTCTCCCATTTAAAATGAATAACATGAATCTATGGTCTTAAGCCCGCTTCGGCATTGTCGACCCTTTGGTTTCAGTCTTTGCAACGTTGCTTCTTGCTGAGCCAGTTGTCTCCTCCCCCCCACACCTCTTTTGTTTCCCAACAACCCGAGTGAAAAGACGCAACTTATGGCATCCTCCTTCAAAGCGAGTGAGATATCAGACATGCATGTGTCAGCTGCTGTCTTTTTTTCATCGCGCTACACATATATGGAGAGAATGGCGAATTATTGGGAGGGGAAAATGGCAGGAAATGTGTACTATGTGTCGAAGTGGCATGCCGATTTTTTGACAATCATATGAATTTCGACATGTGGCTAAAAGATCATCGTGGTTCATACGAGACTTTGTACCAAAAGAATCAGTGATATTTGAACCCGTATATGTGTGTCGTGTGCAAATCCTTGTTCTTGCCAATCAGGAATAGAAGGAGGCTTAAGTGTATCTTGTCCAGAAGGTTTACGGAGAAGGGTGGGAATGTTAAGAGGAAGTCAGGGAGACCAGCGCGAACGAAAAGGTTTGATAAGAAAATAAAAAAAAGATAGCCTCTCTTTGACTATTTTGGCAGATTCTAGACGATACAAGATCCGATAGAGTGACCCTACACGACACATGTACAACAAAGCATACGATATCTATAAGTGTAAAGTAACCTATCTATAGATAGGATAGTTATATGAGTTAACTTACTATTGAAAATTGTAAATAAATAGGTAATTTTACTAAAGCTGTGTGAGTCATCTCGCTAACTAGAAATTTACGTTACACAGTGATCACTCCCTTTATACTCCTGGAAGACACGTTGTTGTAATAACAGTCGCACCAAGTCTTCATTAACTCAGATGCAATACTGATCCTTTCTTGGGCAAACTGATGCCTTTTATGCGCACGTTCCTGCAGAGTTTGGATACACTTCTCAGGTCCTCTCCGTTTCCTTACCGTCTACTTTTCGGACGACCAACAGGGCCGTGGTAGCCTTGTGGTTAAGGTATCGAATCGTGGCTGGCATGTCACTAGTTTGAGCCTAGTACCACTAAAGACTCGCAATGTAGGGGAGAGATGTATGTTAAATCTGTCAAGAGCTCAAACGTCTTTTCGTTGGTGTGATTTTGTAGTTAGGAGAGGGTGATGACAGCTCGGATGTCGTTCTCGTAACTTGATTATGGCTCAAAATGACGAGGTTCGTCGTTAAAAGTCTTCGTGTTGCTGAACAATGTGACGTTAATGTTCATTCACTCACCCTGTACAGTTGTGAATTCGTTATCGCTAATAATTCAAGTGGAGCATTAAAGTATAAAATTAATAAAAAGTCGCATCCAGCTCAATTAACCCGATGATACTTCAGAAAAAATTGTCGCATATATTTACTCGTTAATTTTCCCCCACAAAAATGCCCTCTCATGTGATGCACGGAGAGAGAAATTTCAGCAAGAGATATCTGAAAAATGAAAGGACAAAAATTCTATATTCTTTGAAGGATCATATTCCTCTCCCTAACTGACTGAAGACAGATGAGAAGCCCTTTTAGAGAATGAAGACTATTCAAGTTTTTTTTCGGATATAAAAAAGTTCATTCATAAAATTCTTCTCAGGACTTCACAGAAGACACACACACACACACATATATATATATATATATATATATGTATATATATATATGTATATATATATATATATATATATATATATATATATATATATATATATATATGTATATATATATATATATATGTACATGTATATAGTATAATAAAATAAACGTGAAAAAGTTCTACAACCTGCAAAGCCTAAAAAGAAAGAAATTGAAGTTCGAAAAACGCATCAAATGTAAATACAAAAAGAGTATTTGGACTAAACTGGAGACCTATTATGATTTCTAAAGCGGTCGCTGAATTGAGTCAACAATTTAGAGTTAAGCAATGCTTTATGGATCTATCTTCCCCGTACAGCAGAAATTTTTGACATAATAGAAAAAAGAAATTAGAGCCATGTTTAAAAGTTAAGCCTATTTCTAACACGTGGATGATAAACCTTACAATACAGTAAAATGAAATTATGCAAAGAGAACAATAATGTATCTCTCAAGGAGAGGAATAATAACAAAATTCTATAGAAAAATTAGGATAAAAAAATTTACATGTTAAAACTTGAATACCGAAAAGCAACCTTCTACGCTAAGATCCCAAGCGAAATAATGTTAAGAATTGAAACATCAACACAAGAAGGAAAAAATTGTGGGGCCACGTAGATAGTTATTTCGCAATTGAACTAACCACTAAGATATTTTAACATAAACTAAACATAAGAAATTTTAAATAAAATAATGAACAAAGTTATGAATAGTTAATATAAAATAGAAATATATTTATAAAAATAAATTTACTTGGATAACTATATACTAGATAGTTATATTGCAATTAAATTAAGAGCTTAAGATATTTTAAAATATTTTAAAAAAATAAACTAAACAGAAGAAATTTTAAATAAAATATTGAACTAAGATAAAAATAGATTTAATTTGAAATATAAATATATTTAAGAATAAATTTATTTGGAAATTTGTATTCTAAACAATTACTGCAAAATTTCACAAAATTACTGTGTTTTAATATGTTCAGTAACTAAATCTTTGCTTGTTTTTATAAAATTTAAAATGATATTTCTAAATATTGATAGGTGTAAGTTATTGCCCCAGAAAGGCATTTTTGTAATGTTAAATCAAATGTGTCTCTTACCAAAAATATTACTGATTAGCAAGTTATTCTTAACGTTTAATTGAAAATCCAAAAAGTTAGCTGACTCGTTATTATAATTTGTTTTTAATAATTTTAAATAGTGGGGATAGTAATTAAAGTTAGGAACAAAGTCTACTATATTACTAAATACAATTAAGTCATCTATGTATCTAAAAAAAGTAACAAGATTCATAACAAATACTTTCATTTTCATAAAAATGCAAGTAAATATTTGCTAAGCAGATGTTAGCTGGTCCTCCTTGAGGTAAACCTTTAATTTGCTAATAATAAGCGTTATTATGGAAATTATAAGTTTTTTTTAATACTAATTCAATGATAGAAATATATTTATCATATTTTGGTTATCTTATTCAAAAAATATTTGCTATATGCTATTTTAAGAATCTTCAACATGTCTTTTTTCTATATCTCTGGAGTTAAATAAATCTTCAAAATCATAGAAGTAAATAGAAATACATTTTTTACCTTGCATATACTTAATAATGTCTATACTATTCTTAACTATAACAGAATTAACAATTTTGTCTAATGTAGATTGAATAATATTGTGTAGCCTTTTGCCCAGATGTGTAATTTAAGTTTTAAAGCCATTCATAATAGTTCTAGATTTAATAGGATTTTTATGAAATTTAGGAGTTAGGAAAATATGAGGGGATTTAATGTCCAAAATAATTAAATCTATGTTTTTATAAAAAGCAGAGGTTCGATTGAAAATTACTCTTTTGCTTGAATTAGGTTTTTTAAAAGCAGTATGATTTTGAAAATGTGTGTTTAGCATGTTAGTATAAAGCCACTTGCAAATAATTGCATAATTACCCAGAACTTTATCAACACATAAACGATAATAAATTTCTTTTGTAGATCTGCACACGCAATTCGGTTCTTAATCTTATTGTAAATTTTATCATTATCAGCTTTATAGTTAATGTTCCGTAATTCAAGCTACAATAGGAAGAATTTATTTAATAGCTAATTTGGTAATCAAGTTAATAATATATCTTTAGAAATTTGATTTTTGATAGAATTGTTATTAATAGAGATCATTAATCTAAAACTAGTTCCTTTAACTATATTTAAATTACCAGTTACCCCATTTTTGTGATAATCGTTTATATAATCAGAATAATCTTTACAATTACAAACGATATTATTATTATTTTACAAGTCATTAATATTATTGTAATTAAAAATTGAGCTACCTATTTTTTTTATTATATTTAAAAGCTTTCTTAATGCAAACGTTATTTATGGGTAGGCAATGTACATACTTATTAAAAATTTTTCAGAAATTAATGTTATTATAAGATTTTTTCATGAATAGTATTGTACAATACTCAGTAGAACTATTTACTAAATCTATATTTTCAATATTGAATTTATGCATGAGCATATTAATAATATCCTTAATAATATGTAAGGCATAGCAGTCTTGAAAATCATTCTTTTTGAGGATATCTCAAGCATATCTAATTTCTTTCTTATTTAAACCAAACATGAAATGTTTAATTTGTTTAATGTTAAAAGACTTTTCAAATTTGTTGCATATATCTTTAATTTTAGAAACTATCTCCTCTGGAAGATTACGCGTTCTCTTTTTCCTATTTCCTCTTTTTATACAATTAACTTAATAAGTGCATTATCCCTATTATAAAATTAATCTTTGTAATCAGGATATTGAGCGTTAAGCAAAACATTTTTTCCAAAGTGAATGGTATTCAAGCCATATGGATATATAGTGTTATAATATTGTATTAAGTGGTTTTCTCACGACAATGTAGTTTTAACATGAGGTTCTATTCTGAGAATAGAAATATCAATATTATCAAAGCCATGTAGATGAAAGTGCTTAAGTTCAATTTTATTAATATTGTTATTATGTTTCGAATTTTTGGTGTTTGATCTATGTAGGTTAATACGAATATTGATATCATTACCTGTTTGGCCAATATATTTAAAATTACATATTTTACAATTCAACATATAAATGCAATTGAAGGCTTTACATAAGAAAAATTTAGATGTATTATCATATTGCTCTATATTTCACATTGGACATGTTTTACATCAACTATTATTGCATTTATTATAACGAAAACAATTTTTGTGTTGATATTGCCCAGTATCAAAACAGTAATTTTTATTATAAAAATTAATTTGATTATGTAAGTTTAAACGAGTAGGAATATAACTGATTCTGTTTATTCTGAGGGTTATTGTTGTTACACATAATTATAATTATATAAATTGGTATGCTTAATAAAATCTGAATTTCAGAAAGTTCTAGTCCTGTAGGAGTTTACCTTTTTACCACTAGTATTAATTACTGTAAAATTTGAACCCCCACATTTGTAATTATATATATATATTATTTGAGTTTTTTAAAATCCATTTATAGTTTCGAGATTTTTTTTCTAATCTTCATCACGATTTCTTAATAAATATGACAGTGTAACAAAAGGAATTAACTTACTTACCAGATGACATTTCTCCTTAAATATACATACTATCCTTGTTTAATCCAATAACCTATCTTAACTACGCATTAATTCCTGTTAATGAAACATTTCTCGGTGTTAATATCGTAGAGTAAATACTAATCCTTCTTCTGTTCACTAAAATAAATATGAAACTCAAACAACCGAACCGAAATATCATTTGACATATTCTAAGAAAGTGATAATGAAACTGCTCAGCTGACTCAAAAGATCAAATATTTCTTTGCATTCTTCAAGAGGATCTAGACTCTAAATATTTAATAAAGTAGTAAACATTATACATTAAAAAATTTCTAATTTATGCTGATATTAATTTATCATTCTTTGAAATTATTTTTTTTTCAAAAATCTATCTGATTTTATATCTACCTCTTGTTCTTATCTTAATTACATTGAAAAATATTATGTAATTTTTAAACACACAGATCCTCCTTTTAATCTCCGTTAAAACAAAAAATATACAAAAACATATTTGTTTATAATCAGTATATTTAAAGTTGTTACTCTGAGAGCTTTATATATTGATATTTTCAACTAAAAAAAACTTATACAATTGAAAAGAAAATAGTGTTTTGACCATTCGAAAAGATAAAATAATATCTAACTTACTTTTTGTAACTGAATAACTATATTCATCTTGATACATGAAAAAAAATGCACATCGTTGCACTTTTACCTTTCAAATCTTAAAGTGCCAAAATAGATGATAGTGAAATTTAATTAAATGAATCCAAATAAAACTTAACATAAATTAAATTTTACTTTTTATCTAATATTCAAAAAAAGTTTTTATTTCAATGATTGAACCTGCTTATGAATTGTCCATTTCCGCTTTTTGATTTCAGTTCCTAATTAAAACACCATTTTTTCCTTCTTTAAAAATGAAGGTTATTCTTCATTTTTCTATAATCTCTTCTACACTACTAATGAGCTTCTCCCTAATTAAAAATGTAATTAATGTAAGACTTCATTAATATCTCGGCAATTAATCGCACGTGTGCATAGAGCTTATTAAGACATAAATCTGGACCCATTTACGGGTTTTGTTTTCATGAATGCAAGAATAGGATTCGGTGTCGCACTGTTTTTTTAAAGTCCTTGTATTTCCATTTTTAGCACCTGCCTACAAGGACACTATTCGTAAATTATAATTTTTAAAGAAGTGACGGTATATAATGAAAACTCTCTTTTCAAGTTTTGTAATAATTAAAAGAAGAAAAAACATTTTCTTCTTGTTTTTACTAACTAAAGTCAAATAAAAATGTGTAAAAGCAGTTATAGAAACAATAATTTTTGCAGATTAAATTTTTTGTTCGATAATTAACTACGATGGATTGATAGAAAAAAGGACATATCTTGCATTTTGTAATATAAATATCTATGGTCAAAAATGTATGAAAATGCTTTACATTTTATTGTTTCATTTGCATTATAAATCCTTTAATTATAAAATAGTTTTAGTTTATCATTAAATAAAAAATATGTTCTAATTGATTAAAAAACAAACTTAACATTTGAGTTTGAAAACGATTTTTAATCTTACGCATCAAACAAAAATGTGAATTCTTGATAATATTTACATCATTATGATAATTGGAAACATTTTCTTTAGCTAAAACTATCAAACAGGAAATGTTCGTTTCCTTGTTTGATTTTTATCAATGAATTTTTAAAAAAGTTCCATTTTTTAATCAGATAGCTACTATATATGACAGATAATCTGCATATGAAATCCATAAAAATATTTTTAAAATATGGTCAAAAGGAAAAAAATTTACGCAGGTGTTTCCTAAAGTGAGATATGTTTATGCATATGCTTTTCTGGAAAGTTTGTGACACTCTTTTCCCTATGAAAAATATTCACTGTTCAATCCATATTAATAGAGTAAAGATTAAGTGTGTGTGTTTCACCTCTACAGCCCAAACTAAGCAAACCAGAAATATGAAACTTGGCACATAACTATTCTAGGACCTGATGATGTGCACTACAAAGCGATTTTTTCGAAATTCGCTTTAGATTTTTTTAAATTAAATTTTTAAGCGATTTTTTCCATTTTTTTTTCTTCAGCAACTGATTTTTAGGTTTGTTCGTTTGGCAACACAGTGTATTACTTTAGAATTATTTGTGCTCGAAAATTTTGATTACCGGCTTTTAGATGTAACATTTTTTTTCAGCATTATAATTTTCTACATTTTCTTTTTTCGTCACATTTTTTTTTCGATTTATATATTTTAAGTATTTAAAATAGTTTATTTTAAAGCAGTATTATATATACAGTTGGAAGATTCATCGCTATTCAAGCTAAGCCTACTTTATATTTTTTTTCATTAACTAAATCAAATTAGTTTGATATACATTTTTGTTTCGCGCATTGATCTAATTTTGTCATTTCTTTTTCAGTTTAAAAATTTCTTATTTATTTTTTGTGTAGTCACAATGGTATTCGTATTGCAATTTCTATTTTGGTTCAAGGCAGCGTAATGTTTATTCCTTTTTCATGTTCACCGATAAATGTTTACAGTTGATTTTTGTGTATTGTTTCTGCTTTTAGATTTAATTAGGTCTTCAATTTTAAAATAAAGAATGTGAAATTTTTGAAAGCAACATTAAAGTTATGAGAAATTCTTAACCTGGAAAAGAAATGAGACAACTTTAAATCTAATACTCGAAACAGTACGGAAAGTTCAAATGTATACATATAAAGGTTTAAAATGAAAAAAGAATAATAAACGTAACACAAACCTTAAATCTAAATTAGAAATTTTTAAACTGAAAAAGGAACTACAGAATGGAATCTAAAATAAGAAATGATTCGGAATAATCAAATAAAATATAATCAAAACAGAAATGTATATTAAACTAAATTAATTCAGTTATTGAAAAAATATAAAATGCGTTTAGGTGGAGGACCAATGCCTCTTCCTACGAGAAAAATACATAAATCAAAAAACTTATAAAGAAAAAAAATGTTATAACGGATTATTGCTGAAATAAAATTGCTATTTACAAGAATTCATTAACGCAATAAAAAAGAAATAAATTCTCACTTAAAAATTTAGCCCTCAAAAAAAAATTTAAACTTGAATACAAAGTTTATTCTAAGTAAAGGGCTTGGCGTCAAAAGCAGAGAGATTTTCGAGTAATGACTTATAGAAAACAAACACTTTCTTAATATTTGTGAAACATTTAATTGCTCTTATTCCATTAGCATTATTTTATATAAGTAAGCTTATAATATAAATTATTTGCAATACATTTAAATAGCTGCATTTTTTAATGTTTGTTATGTTCGCCGTATAATGCACACCCTATTTCTTACGAAGAAACCTGAAATGTACATATGCAATGCTCTCATGTTTTGAAGTCATTATTCCAAGGTTTAGAAAAAAATAGTATTCTTCTATATAGAATTACAACCCTTTAAGTTCATAAGGAGTGCCATTTCCCATATCAGAAACATATTACTGCTATTACTTTTCTTTTATAATTTTTATTTATATTTTCATCCTTTCATTTCTATTTACCTTTTTAGCATGTTAATTTTCTCTTCCATTCAAATATATATTTTTATGAAAGCATTTTCTGTGAAGCGAAGTTTCAATGTGAACACTCATTAAAAAATTATTTTTAAGTTTTGGGTACACTGTTCTGCAATGGCTCTACCCTCTTTAAATTATATTATGCTTGCAAAAAAAACTGAATTTTATTTATTTTAATATTTAAACCTTGATACCAAAACCACAAAAATTCTTAACATGTTTTGTGTAAAAAACAAGTCGGTCAGAATTTGGTGGAAAACGGCTTCAATTTGGCTGCGGTGACGCTAATACGCAAGTACTGATAATATTTACTTATTCTTCTACGCAAATATCAGTGGATTTTTTAGACAATCTTCACTTCTTACCTGTTTTTATTCTTATGTTCAAAAAATAATAGTAATCTGTTACACAAAGTTTATTTCTGTTAGAAAAAACTTTATTGCTTTTCTTTGTTCAATGACAAGTTCTAAATCCCGCTTATTGTAACAATAAAGTATAAAATCCTAGCTAGCAGTATAACAAGAAGAAAATAGTCCTAAATTAAATTAATTGCTATTAACGTATTTGCAATATTTGTAAACTACTTTCCATTTATGTCAACAATTGTTATTAAACAGATTTCTACATACTTGCTTACAATTTCTACTATATGCTAGGTTACTTCGTATTTATTCATGTTTAAATTTTTTATATTTAATAATTTCCGTGAGTGTTTGTTTGTTCTGCACTGGTTGTGGTAATTTCATCAAAATTAGGGCTTAGTTTTTCTGTTTTAGATAACATTTTAGTTTAAATTAAGGCTATAATTTCTCTTTTAGTGTCACACATTTTTATGTATGTTTATTTTCTGATCTGTAATTTTCTTGCTTATTGTACTTTCAATTATGTGATACAGTGACTCAAAAGTTAGTTTTTAAGTCAAAAAATGATTTAAGCTTTTTTAAACAGAAGCTAATTGCTATTAATGATTTGGCAATATTTGAAAAAAAACTACCTTCAATTTATGTCAACAATTTTTATTAACCAGATTTTAGCATTGTTGCTTTTTTTGACCTCATAGTTTTTAAACCAATAAGTACTCATCAAGATCTTCTCAGAAACTATGAGTGGGATTAAATGCTCTGCAAAATAATTTTCTTTTGCACTTTAAAATTCAGAAATAATGCAATTTTTGTCGTGTTGCATCATGGTTTAACTTTCCTTTTTACAATCTGTTCTTAATATAGATTTTTAAAGATTTACATACGCGCATTTCTATGACATTTTCTTTGGTTGAAAAAAAAAAGATTATTGCTTTTCTTCCTTCATCAGCAAATACTATGTTCTCTCAGGAAAACTTCATATGCTGATCTGTGTTGATCAGACTTTTTGTCGCATGGTATCTTTCATCAATTTTGCTTTTAACATTCTTCAAATGTATAAATATATTTATACCTTTTGTGATCCAAAAGTTTTTGAGGGAGAAAGATGCAGCTTGATACAATTTTTTCATATTTCTTTTTGGATTTCTCTAAAATTCAGTGTTGATGTGATTTTTTTTTTTCTCATGCATCTTGGTTTAACTTTGATTCTGATAATATATTCCTCATTTCGTTTTATGAAGATCATATACTTTGTATGTACTGTTCATATATGACATATATATATTTCAATTACCACTATAATAATCATTGTATTTCCTCATTTGTTTGTTCTTTGCAACAGAATAACAAATATTTTTTTAACTACAATTTTGCAAAAAAGTATTGTTTAAAAAATTAATATTTTATCAACAGGGTTTATTATTTCTCTCATTAGGTTCATTAAGGTTTTTAAGATTCATCCTTATTTTCTATGTCTTTTATGATACTTCAAGGATTATCTCTAAAGTTGAAAAAGTAATTTTAATTTCAAAATATTTTTTCATTGCTTTACTAAACATAATATAATTGTATTAGATTTTTGCATTTAGATACCACTTATGAAATTCATTTGACTCACATATGAAAATAATAAACAAAACATAATTAGCCATACATTATTTTTAAAAAAATATAATAAAACTCATAATTTTTAATTTTTTTTAAAAGGATAGTTTAAAATGTTAAACAAAAATAAAATAGAAACTTTTATCAATATTATTTGTAATGTTTTACGTTAATTTTAATGATGCACATATGAGTGTTAGCATATTTTAATTCTGAAAAATATATACTATTTCTTAAGGGATGTTGGAAAGCTAAAATCTTATTTTTTTGACAATTTGAGATTTTTACATTTTCAAACTGTATAGATTTTATCCTTTTTAAATATACCTTACTTTAACCTCTAGGGTATTTAGAAGCCCTTAAAACTTATTTCTAAAAAATCATTGAATTTGGGCCACGTCCATTTCTTAGGCGAAAATTGTAAACAAATTACTTTGTTTTTGATTAAAAGTGTGTAACGTTTAATATAAACCAAAACATGTTAAATTGAGCATTTTATTTTTTTATTTCCTAGTCGATTAGATGTATCACTGTATACATTAAAATCAATTTATCTCAAAATGCAAATTGTAATGTGCGATGTACCTTTTCTGAGAAACTACTGTTCACAGGTATGTAAATTTTTTATGAATTATTTATAATGTCTTTTTGTAAAAAACTCAAAAATTTATATTTTACAAATTTTTTAAGTAAAAAATGGGTCAAATTTCGCAATGTTTGATAAAATATTTCATAATTTATTAAAAAATTCAAAAATAGATAAAAGCTCATTTTAGTATAATGAGAGAGGTGTACTTTAATAGTATGAAACATTTCAAGCATGTACATAAAACAGATCTTGAGAAAAGGTACATCGAAAAGAGCCAATTTAACATTGTCAATATAGAGAAAGAGAGAGGTTTCCAACTCCTCTTAAAACTGCAATTGCCTGTGCAACACAAAGAAATTTCGAAAAAGTATATTTTACTGAAGCTTTTGCTTATATAACTACAGAAAGCCCGTGCAACGCCAGACCATACAGCTAGTCTTAAAAATAAAATGACTAAAAAAGCATTTTTTAAAAATATTAAGTCTTATATATTTAGAACATATAGACATAAACACTTCAACCATTAAAAAAATCTAAACTGAGCAAATTATATGTTATTTTTTAACTTTATTCTTGATTTTGGAAGCGCTTTAGAATAACGAAAAATTTAAATTTCATGCAAAATGAATCCATTTTCTAAAAGCAAAATTCAGAATATAAATTAAAATTAAATTTTTAAAACTTAAATTACAATAATTTCATCCTATGTCAAAATTATCGAATTTTTGCTTCGTGAATTTAAAGCAACACTCAGGTTCATCTTGGGCAACAATCAGAAGTCACCTACTAGCAGTTTTTTTTCTCCAGGGTTATCTTTCCTTTTTCTCATTTTTAATATGTTTCTTCTGGACACTCTCGGAGAAGCCTTACGACAAGCATTTTACAAGTACTGAAAGCATTTTACAAGTCAATAAATCAAGTTAAACGGAAGAAGAGTCACGCATTGATTAAAGAAGCTAGGATCAACAAGTCAATAAAATAACCGGCAAACTCTAAGGGGACACAGTACGATTCAATTTACAAAAATAGGTCAAATAATCAAATCTAATTTTTTTTTAGTTTTAATTATTTTTTATATAATTTTCTGCAAACTCACATAATTTTAAAACTCTTAAGTTTAAAAAGCGCAAAGTTATGATGCTTTTTACATTTGTTTTTATTCACATTCCAATGGCAAATTAAACTTTAAGCTGACTTATCTCAGAAAGATAAAATAACTAGTTTGTCTTCATTTAAAAGGCTAAGGCATTTTTCCCATTGTGCTAAATTCTTGGAAATTTTTTTCACTTGTTGCAAGTAGTACATGGAACAGAAGTTGGTATGCATTTTATAAGCAATACTTATATTTTAAAAAATAACTAAAATTAGAATTTACGCATTTTTTAAGGAAATTTCAATAAGTATTCATAAAAAGAATCATGTTAGCAAAACACCTATGCCAACGTTTGTTATACAAAGTTTGATGTACTTGTACATCATATTTCATATATGTACATCAACTTTTGTAGGAGGAGAGTAGCATTTTAAAATCACTTCACAAGTTTCATGTTTTTCTCTTAAAAAATCAAATGGTTAACTTTTTACGAAATTTTGACCATAAAATCTGCTTTACATAATACATACACATAGGAGGCCATCGAAAAAATTATAAAAATCATTCAATTTAAAAGAAGTTATGCAAATCGTACAATGTCCCCTTAACTTGTTGAAAAAATATAGTTCAAAACATTGTCATTGAAACATATAGTTTAGAATAGGGATTGTCAAATTGAAAATGCTTTGAAATTAGTCCTTACTAATATGCATGCTATTCCAGGCCTCTGAAATCATGGAATTAAAAAAATAAAATAGCGTGCCAGTTGTCTTCCTGTAGATCTTGAGCGGAAGCTGGCTCAGATTTGTGTCACGCTTAAATGCACCACAGAAAACGTATATGGCGAACTTGGTAGTGATCTCATCTTATTAAAGAAGCGTTTCTCGAACTGTGGGGCGCACCACACTAGGGGAGACATGATAACTCTACAAGGGGGGCGCAGGCATATCGAAAATAAAAGGTTTAAAAAATTAATTTACTGGAACGAAGCAAATACTTTCTGACATATAAAAAACGCATCTACACTGATATAATTTATATATATCAGCTAGTGATATTACAACATCAAAAATAAAAATTTCTTCTTTGATACATTCATTAACTATCTGATATATAACTAAATAAAAAAAACATTTTGATTGATTTGTTGTAATATCACGATGAGAGATTTTTATTCCTTTTTCTTTTTAAACCTAAAATTCTACTCTTTCATAAAAAAAAATCAGACCAGGAAGATAAAAAATTCATCACTGTTACTGTTATTGAAAGGCTGTATATTAGTCGTGGAAAACAAAGGAAGATTTATTCACTTTTAAACTAGAAAGCAGATTTGCGTCAGTCATCTTCGTTTGACCTTAGAACTTATTGGTATGATTAGTTCTGTTCCTTCTATTATGTTTTTGTTTTTCATTTAGCGAAGTTGTAAATAATGTATTTATTTCTGTTGCGCTTTTTCCATGTGAAAGATTTATATAATATTTCGAAAAGCACAGAAAGCTCTTTAAAGGATTATTCAGCTAAGATTTATTTTTATGGGTATTCTGAAACATTTAAAGCATGATGAAATGCTCATTTTACTCAATTCTTTTTTAGTACTAACTTCCATATTTTCATATTAAATTCGCTTATAACCCGGGAGTTGTCACGTGGGGCTCAAAATCAAAGGACAGCAAAACTACCATAATTTGAACAAAATATGACGGTTTTGCTTGACAGTATCATTCCTGTAATATTAGCGAAATCTGTCTATGATTTGTGTCCTTTATTAATGTTACGTATCTTTGAAACATTTTAGTTCAGTTTTAATAGATTTTTTCTCAAATAATCCGAGAAAAAAATTAAAAGTCCTTGAAAGTAGGTACGTATATTTTCTCTTAGTTACATTATTCACTGGATTTGTGATTTTTTGCGTACAATAAAAATAATTATAAAAAAAACATTGGGGTGACTCAAGTAACCTCTCGCGACTATAAACATTAGTATCGAGTGCGTGCCTGCTCTCCCGGACTAAAACATTTTGAAGTCTTCTCGCTTTAAATATTAATGCCAAAAATGTGATGGATATGATAGAGTGCAACATAAACTAGACTCTTTTTCTAATTACATTTATACTTTTAGAAATGGATGATGGAGGAAATATACCTTTAATTAAATATATCATTTTGCAATCTGTTCTAATTTAAAAATTAGAGAAAAGAAAAATAACAATAATTATCCTATTACTTAAAAGTAATGTGCTTAAAATATATATTACTTAAGAGTAACCAATACAAAATTTATTACTTATCTTGCTAATTTGTACGGTTTATAATTAAGATCGTGTTGTACCCCCCAAAGCCTATTATTATTGAATAAGTGGAGCGCGTTAAAAATTATGTCTGGAAATTGGTTGACCAATAGTGAAAGTTTGAGGATCACTCTATTAAAGGGAACATAATCTCCCACAGTTGGAAGAGCTTCAACTTTCAGAAACTGGAGGCGCGCCGTATAAGTGTATTGATGGTTGGAAGCATCATTGCAGTAGTTCTGTTATTTATTAGGGTTTTATGACACATTTGTTCTCTGAACTCTATCATTTCATAATATGTATTAAGTTCGATGGTTTGATTTCATTTTATTTTATTAGAATTTATTATTGTTTGGCTGTTTTTTCAAAGTATGTAAAATATGTAACTTTAAAAAAAATACTTTTCTATATTATTATGCCATAAAGAAAACATTCACAAAATACATACTGTTCTAGTCTCAAGACATTTCAAGTTTAACTAAAAGGCTTGTTTATTTATTTCCCTTGTGATATTATTCTTTTTTATTATAATTTGGACTAACTCGTATTTAAAATACATATTTATGCTCAATTAAAATGGCAATTTCTTAGCATCCTGATGTTTTACAAATGTAGATCATTATAAAACTAATTTTTGATTGCAACTAAAATTATATTTTCAACATTTTTTAAGGAATTCAAAATATTAATACATTTCAAAATTATCTGAATGGATAGTAAAGATGGTGGTTTAAATTTTTACTGCCAACATTTATTTTTAAAAACATTTAAATTGTACTGAATGGTAAAGAAAAAACCCTCGTTCTTAATATAACCATTAAGGAATACTATAGTGCAGAAAAATAAAGCAGCAGCATCAATAGGATTTCTTTTTGGTGTTTCTTTCAACAGTTCCATTACTATCCCACAGAACACACTTTTACGTCAGCAACATCTTAAAGTAATATTGATTTAAACATCCATATTTTTGGATTGCTAAATTGTTTTTATTTGAAGCTTACAAAATTTCATGCATCCTTTCTTTATATACTGAACTTAAACTGATTTAATTTCTCTCAGTATATATTTTTAATATGTTAATATTGACATTTAACTTTCTTACAAAGGATATGAAATTGTTAATGATTTAGTAGCTAACAAAAAAAAAAAAAAAAGTAATATAAAAAAATATTTTAAGTCAATTCCTACTTAGATCAATAAAGAAAATTTTTATTTTAGCTACTTTTTATTAAATAGTTACAATCAATATAAATATATATTTACATAGGGCAGAAAGAATCACAACATAAAGTGGTCATTAATTTTTATTAATTATCATTAAAGTATATTGTTATCCAAAACAATCGTATCTACAAAATTTCAGTTCAACTGAAGGTTTTAAAACGTAAGAAGAAAACCTTTTCAAGTTTTGACACAAATCGCCAAAAATGATGCCAACGTGACTGTATTTGTAATCCTTTAAATAATTAGTTGTAATCAATTAATTTTATTAATTATAAACTATTACATTGTCATCCAAAATAACCATGTATATAACATTTCAGCTCAATTGAGAGCATTAAAATGTATTTTATTAACGATTGAACATTCCACCTAGATAAATAAATAAATAAATATATAGAAATAAATAAATATATTCATCTACCTAATAGTAGATGAATTGGACAAAAAAAGAACATCTATTTTCAAATTGATTTTGCACAACGAAGACAGGGAAAGAAGTTCTCTCCGAGATTTGAGAACATAAATCCTGAAGAATTTTGAGACCGTGTGTTTTATTGACACTGATACATGATGTACAACAATTATTGAAAAATACTGTTTCAAAAAAGGATTTTTCAAAAAAAATAAGCAGCAGCATATAAAACAAACTAAGTATTTTACATTCATAATTTTACTATTTTATGTTTTTCTATAAGTGTCTCACAAATTTATTTTTCAACAGATTGTAACAAAAAGAAATGTTTGTTCTCGAAAGATAAACTACCTATATGTTAGCACTAAATATTCCCTTTTCAAATTCTCCATTATTTAAGAAATCTTTTAAAAAAGAACAAAATATTTAGTATGCAATCTTTCTTAAATCAAATTTTGAACATTTTCCAAAAATAGTCTTACATTTATGGTATAATTCTGATTTATTTCAAAGATATTTTTCATATCTAACTTTTGTCAATGACCTTGTAAGCCTAAGGTTGCGGGTTCAACCCCAACTCAAGTCAGTGGATTTTCATGATGTAGAAAATCAACAGCATCTATGTCGTATGAATATAGGGCATGTAAAAGGCCCCTAGAGTGCCTGTTTGACTTGGCGTCTCTTGGCAAAATTAAATACCTAGTGCGAAAAAACATTGCCAGAGTTCAGGTGCTTCCATCTGGGGAGGAAACTGGGTGTCAAAGTTACATTGCGGTCACCTGTACGGTGCCGCACGTCAGAGAGATAACAGCTTATCGGGCAATGATAGGCAAACTACGGCCGGCGGATGGGATTTTAATTTGCCGTCCCGAGGCAAATAAAAATAAATATAGATTTATATATTATAAATCCATCACTTTTCTACTGTGCTTAAATATTTTTTTCAAAGGACTGATGATCTTTTTACTTTATTTTTGTTCTACAAAACATAAATAGACGGAAATAACAAGAACAGGAAGTTTTCCATCGGTAAAGAGTTAGAAGTAGAGGTTCTTTGTTGGTCATAGCTGTAGATTGGAGCTAACAAGCGTTATTTTATTCTCGGGGATCAGACAAATGGGAATCCAATGTAGGTGAATTAGACCTCTCACGAAACAGACTGCACCCTTTAAGCTCCAGCCAGCATTATTTTTTCTTTTGGACCTAGTTCTAATATTATTAATTGCGAATGGAAAGATTGTGGACATATATCATCATTGTGAATTATGATGAAATTATTAAAAGTATAGCGTAGCTAATGCTTGTTTGGGTTATTTGTAAAATATTCCAACCCCAAAATGACTACTAAAACCGTTAAGTTGATTCAAAGTGACCATACTTTTTTTACAGCTGTAGAAGATAAATCAGTGTGTCTCATCTGCAATAAATGCCACAGCAGTTTTCAAAGAATATAACATTTGCCGTCATTTCACATCTAAGTATAACAATTCTAAGTACGAAGCAATGTCCAAATATGAAAAAAAAACCAAAATATAGGTCATATTGTAACTTGAATTAACTGAGTTGCAATATAACAATAATCCCAACTATACTTCTAAATACGCTTAAATTAAAGTTTCACAAATCATTTTTGAAAGTAAGTTTCCAAATTTAATATCTCACACCCAGAAAATCAATTCTATGTTTGCTTAATCATATATATGTGAAGAAGTGTTTTGAATTATGAGCCTCGGAAAGAATTAATTTAGAAGTAGACTAACAGAGATGAGCATTTATATATAGTTGAGTTTTTTAGAATCAGTACATCTAACTTCGAGGTTCAAAATAAGAACTTTTAAAAATTAAATTGCAGTTTCATTTGTTTAATTAAGATATTTAAATTGTAATACTTGCAAACTATTTTTAAAATTTTTCAAACATTTATCTTGGCCGTCAAACTTTTTTTTTCAATTTTTGACCTGCAATGGAAAACGTTTGCCTTTCCTTGTCACGGGGAATGTACTAGGACTGCATTGGAAAATAACTATCCACAGCCCTATTTGAAGAAAACAACCTGTTGTCAAAAGTATTGCAATGTTTCAAGTTCTTCATTTCCAAATGGCTAGATCATAGTGGATGAAACGATGAGAAATCACGAATATGAACTAAATTGAAAGTACTTTGGTCGAACATTTTTGTAGATTTAAATTCTATTTTTGTATCAAAATAACGAACTTATGAAGATTAAAATTAAACAAATTATAAATTAAAATACATAAATTCTGAAAAAATATTTTTTATCTATTTTAAATCATCTTATTTTACAAATTATCGAGCAGCTTTGGAAAAACAATTTACTCTTTTGTTTTCCCATCGAAAACTCTTAGTGTAGTAATACTGAATTCTAACGTTCTTTTCAACCCCAATGCAACTGAAATATTCTAGTTGTTATTCCACTTCCTACCTTTAAAGTCTTTATGTTATGCATTTTCCACATCTTAATATAAATTATATATAAAACACACTTTATTTGAATATAAGGATGCCGAATAGTAATTTGAATAGAAATAGACAATTCAATAGTTTTCAATACTTTAGACATATTTGCTCCTATATTCTTAAAAGCAACATGACAAAATTAACATTTAAAAAATAAACCTTCTTTTATAACTACCTAAATGTGACGCATGGGAAATAAATACTGCAATAATGAAGATTATTATAACTTTTAGTAGCAATAAGTAAAACAATTCATTGGTTGTAGAATGTATTTGTCCTCCTATATTGAATACTTAATTCACATTTGCAAAAGGAAAATACTCTTTGAAATTATTTATCAAATCAAATTTTTAAACTACATTCGAAATTTTAATCAAATATTAGTACACATGCTTATTTTCGTTAAAAAGGGGAGTTAGAGCGTGCGTATAAACAATTTAACCTGACATAAATAAATTTGTTATTGTAAGATTTAAAATGAAATCACACAGCGAGCGAATTTTTAATTTGTTACTAGGGAATGGTATAAAAATTATTTAACACCCGCTCTATTTTACAGTTGGAGGAACAATTTGTCTGATGCATTAAACAATAAAACAATCATATTATCTATTCAAAAAGATCATTCGATCTACATTTGAAATACATTTGGAACTTGTTCAGGTTCATCTGGAAATAAAAGTGAAATTTTACAATTCCTAAGCAGGAAATTATGCAGTGGAAAGACAGATATAAGAAAAGCTCATAGCAACAAAAATACTTGAGAAAAAATTAGTTTAATGATTCGTGTTAAGATAGTTAGGCTTAGATAAGTTGGGAAAAACCAGAAAACATAGGTGTATAGAAATGCAAAAATTCTGCTTTTCAGAATTACTACAAAAAAAAATGTTCAATTCAAGAAAGGGGATCCACTTGTACAACTAAGTACGAGCTTCAAAAATATAGCTGTTCAATAAAAACATTTTGAAATAAAATTGAAATTTAACAATAAAAAATTTAACAATGTAAATTGCTTATTTAAAATAAATAGAAAATATGTATACTACTTTATATTTACATTAAAGAGACGAATACATATTCATTTCTATAAATTTTGTTTAGTTCAAATAGTTACAAATATTAATATTCAATTCAAGACGTGAAAAAAGAAAAATTAAAATATTTCTAAGTAAATTTGAAACAGGCATATATTTATAGGTATTTAAAGCTTTCTCTTGTGTATGTATGCGAGCGTGAAATTAGAAGTGTTGCCTTTCTTAAAATGAAACTTAAAATAAAAATTGTGACTCTGTAAGTTACAATAATTGCTTTTTAAGACTGCTTTATTGAAACCTAGTAATTATTTCTTAATTTTGAAGTATAGCACATGTTAGTTTGAAAGGACAAGCAAATGAATAATAGCCCATTAAACTAAGAATCTGCTTTTCTTAAACTATTTTTAATTATATTTTAAATAAAAGTTCCTGTTTTTTCAAATAAGTTTGAATACATTTATTCCCTTATTCTTCAACTTGTAAAAAAATACCTCGAACCTTATAAAAGGGTATATGTGAATTAACATACCCCCTTTTAGAGAACAATTATGTAAATTTTATTCCTCGTGAACGTTTTTTCAATCTAATTTTGTAGATTTCAATTAGATTGTCTGTCATACCCAGCAGCCATCTGACTAACCAGTGGAACAGAACATTTTAAAACTTCATTGATAATATCAAACAAAATAGTTCTGTATAAAAAAAAAAGAGTGTCCAATTAGCATAACGATGCAAGGATTAAAATAAATTTAATGCTTTTTTAATGTCCAAGACTAAAATGTCCTTTTAAAACTACGATGTAAAAATTGATTTCATTTATATTTCATGATACATATTTTTTGCTTTAACTTATTAAGATTGCTTTTTTCCTACATTTTACAAAAAAAATTATCAAACAGTTTGATGAAATTCAAACAAAAAGTATTTTTTAAATATAATTCGTGTGTGTGTGAGCCCCGTTTACATGAAAACCCGCAAAATACCGGCAAATTCGAAATGAGAATGAAATCCTGGATTATACCAGGATATTTTTTCAACCCGTTTACATGAGAATCTGGTGATTGATTGATAGACTCACGTGATTATAAAATGTAACCATGAAAGCAACTAGAATTTTTAGCGCAATTATCGTGAAGAGGACATTTGATTATGTTTCCTTGCACATTTACATTATACTCGCTAAAATTTCGTATTTGACTATACGTGGTTGCTCGATTAAAGTAAAAGATGTCGATTGTCGGGAAAAAATATTTTTTTAATATCCCGGTAAAAATTGGAGTGTTTTGTAAACGTGGATAAGAATGAATGACATTTGCTTTCAATACCAACCATTTAGAAACCGTCGCCACTGAAGACCGAACTCCATTTTTACTATTTTTGTGTTCACATAAGAAACTTCTAAACAGATCAAATCGGCCACTGATCAGATAAATTTTGGAAAATCGCCAATTTGGCGCGTTTTGTGTGTTGTGTTTTGGAGTAGAAACCCTACGATTTGGCAAGAAAAAAACTTAGCGGGATAAGTGACCGAACAATCCAATCGGACTTTGGATAGATATCTACAGGAATGGAAATTTTTGCTTATTTTAAATTAAATTATACAGATAACATACATAAACAGATAAAATATATTTAGTTAGCTTAAATTTTTTATTTGTTTTACACATCTTCAGAGTAGTTAAAAGAAATGTTTCTGTATTTAATTGTGAAAAATTAAAACACGAAAAGCTGATATGTAATCATACATGTCATATTAAAACAAATATATATATATATATATTTATAATTTATTTAACTAAATGATTTTACGTTCTTTTGTGGGAAAAGCTTCCATGACAGAAATGGAAAAATATCTTAATTTACTTCAGGTTCATCAATGTTTATACTTGATATATAATGAATAAAATTACACTTTTAAACATTACAAATAAAAATGACCATTTGTAAAATTATATATAAAAAAATTATGCAACATTTTAAAAGTCTGTGTATTCGCAGTACTATTTTAGTAAAAAGATATAATTTATGGAGAATTACATACTGAATGTGGTCACAAATTAAGACAATAAAATGTGTGTATTATAAAGGGTGTTTTTTAGAGGTATAGAACTTTAAATTGCAATAAAACCACAATGTATTATTCAATTGACATGATTTTTTTTTTATTCGAAAGATAATCTTGTGGCATTACATTTTAAATATGATCAAGCAAGGCGTAGATTCAACGAATGGGCCCAAAACAAGATTGCCGTTGTTCCCGATTTTCATAAGCGAATTTTGTTTAGCGATGAAGCGCACTTCTGGTTGAATAGCTACGTCAACAAACAAAACTGCCGCATTTGGAGTGAAGCTAATCCACAAGTGTATGTCGAAGCACCGTTACATCCAGAAAAACTGACTGTTTGGTGCGCTTTATGGGCTGGTGGAATCCTTCTTCAAAAACGAATGAAGGCCACAACGTTACAGTCAATGGTGATCGGTATAGAGCCATGATTACTAACTTTTTCATTCCTGAATTGAACAATCATGATGTCCAGGAGCTGTGGTTCCAACAAAACAGCGCAACATGCCACACAGCTCGTGCCACAATCGATTTATTGAAAGACACGTTTGGTGACCGCCTAATTTCACGTTTTGGACCTCTGAATTGTCCTCCAGGATCTTGTGATTTAACACCGCTAGACTATTTTCTGTGGGGTTATGTAAAGTCATTGGTCTATGCGGATAAGCCACAAACGCTTGACCATTTGGAAGACAACATTCGCCGTGTTATTGCCGATATACGGCGACAAATGTAGGAAAAAGTCATCGAAAATTGGACGTCCAGATTGGACTACATCCTAGCCATCCGTGGCAGTCATATGCAAGAAATCATATTTAAAATGTAATGCCACAAGATTATCTTTCGAATAAAAAAAATATATGTCAATCGAATAATACATCGTTGTTTTATTGCAATTTAAAGTTCTATACCTCTAAAAAAACACCCTTTAGAATATAAAATTTTGTGCATATATTGAATATTAAAGTCCTGTTCTCTTGTACATGGTCAAAATAAAAAGTCATTTTTAAATCCACAATTCTTTTACAAAAAAATATAAATTATTAAATATTTATGTGGTATCTATTTATTATGTGGTATGTGAGGATTTCTTAACACATCTGCTTTCTAGAATTTGACTGATTCAAATATTTCTCACACAGATGTACCTTTTTTTAATATGGATAACAAATATGAATTAATTGGTATTTGCACAATTAAAGTGTAAAATTCAATAATTTTGATAAATTTCATATAAAGACTTTGCACATGCTTTTGAAATATCAACATTATTTGTTAAAGAAATATGTGCAACCCCAGCTGAAATGTATTAAGCATAAGGATACTCTGTGTGTGTGTGTGGATATTTTTACATAAGTATTAAAGTTTAAATAATCATGTATATTGATATTATCTTGCTAATAAAATTAAGTCCTAAATAAATTTGTTGCATTGAGTTAGTTACAAATATTGACCCAAGAAATGTACTATGATGTACTATGATGCAAGAAATGTAGATCAGTTCTGTGATATTTATTGGTAATTAGGATAATGAAACCACACAAATACGACTTTACATATAAATATTTTCTGTAAGATGTTTACTTTCTAAAAACAATGGAAATATTCAGAATTTTAATATAACCTTTTTCAACTCTCTATTTACCCTTAGATAAATAACTTGACATTGTTGTTTACATTAATCTATATTCATGAATAATTCAGTAAAAAAAGGTAATTACAAAGAAATTTTTTTCTAAAATAAGTGTTTTATCATCCAAAATCACTGATATTTTTGTGTAACATATGTTGAAATGACAAGTTTGGGGTGATTCTATTGTAAAATATCGACCAATTTATTCAAATCAAAAAATCCCTAAATGCTGCGATATACAGCCAATAGTAGAAACTGCCCCTGATAACGTTTGAACACAGTAACAATAATAGTGAAGTAATTGTTTTTTTTAATTTGTTGTGTCTTGTTGCTTGGCGAAATTAGTCGTCAGTTTAATACATGTTCCAAAATTTGTGGAATGGTACGAATACTGATTTAGCATTTCTTAAAGAAATTTTGAGGTAATTTAATATCTTGCTAATGTATAGTTTGAGGAACTGAGAAGTTTCATGAAATGTAGGATTACTATAAGAATCTTGCTTACAATTAGTGCAAATTGTGATTAATTTATTAATGATAAAATTTGGTAACTTAATAATGATTTTAATTAATTTAGTCTTAACTTTATTACATTTTCAAACATTAAATTTTGGAGCGAGAATTCTGAATCCTTTTTTTTTCTGATGTCGTTTCATCTACCATTTTTTTTAAAAGTGTTAATGTAATATATAAGAGGATACTTCAGTTGCAAATCAATGATAACGAAATAACATGTCAATGTATGTCTCCAAATAAGTTTAGGTCGGGATGAACTGAAGCATATTTAACACTATATATGTACAGTAACTGGAAGAAATAGGTATGCATTAAGTTTTGGTATGTTCAGTGTAAAAATAAATCAAATATTTCCATTAAAACAGAAGATAATGCTTTGTATATTTTAGAGGAAATATTTGTAGGAATTTTGTAATTAGTGTGAAATTAAAAAAAAAATAACCCCCCTTTGCCAATTTTACTGTGTATGTATCCATTCACCCCCTTTATTTTGATTTATTTTTAATTATATGCAATGTTTAGATTTATTTGTTTTAAAATTAATTAAATAAAAAAATATAATATAATAAGGTGGTTTAAAAATAAATATAATAAGCTCTAGTATTTATTACGTAATTTTACAGTTATTGTGAACAAATGTTATACAAATGTTTATTGTATTTTTTGGACATGAAAAAAGGCTTATCGAGATATTTTACAAAAAAATACGTGTGTATATTATTATTGTTATATATACGTATATTTGTTCCTTTTATTAAATTTCTTTCTATAAGTTGCATGATTTCAGTATTCTAATTCGTTCTATGTAAATTCTGAAAGTTGACTGTATGGAAGAGGATTTTATAACTCTACCAGTTTGTAAGATCTGAAATTTCAAAATTCTTGTGATATTTCATATATATATATATATATATATATATATATATATATATATATATATATATATATATATATAATCAGGACCCATACCATATACAATTTCTCAAAAATACTATGAAAAGTTTTGTAGCTAACCTATATACAAATGTTATAGGATTTTGCTTTCTCGTTTTTGGTATATTTCACACAGTTGGCAGTTTTTCTTGTAGATTTATTTAATTTTACAGAGCTGACCACCCAATTATTTGTTCTTTGAATTTAAGGATTAATTTTTTTCCCTTACCATTACTAAGTTAATATTATTGTTCATACATAATTTACTACGTTTTTTTTTAATTTGAGGAGAATAAAACCTCCCCCCTCCCAAAGAAACAAATTTTCAGATAAAACTTTTTATGAAATTTCTTTTTTGTAGGCATTTTTTACTATGTGCGTTTTTCGTGAAGCTGTAGAATTAATTTTTCTTGTAGAATTTAAATTACATGAATTAAGAGAAAATGGCAATTTCACTGTTTACTTTATGAGCTAATTGCTTTGAAGCAAATTAATACGCAGTAATGAGAAACCAAAATATATCTAGGTATTAAAACTATTATGTGGTGTAGAAGTATCATTTCACAACTGAAACTCTAATTATTTCACTGAGAATTAATTTGCCACCAGTACTGTATTAAAAGACTAGTTTTTGCCATTCATTTCTCTGAAAACAAGGGAAGACCTTTCCAAATCTTACTTTTTTTAAATTTATTGTATCCAAAAAAGGGGAAAAAACATTAATTGGATTAAATTAATTTTGATAGTGTTAAAATTAGAGTAAATAAAATTAGCAGAAACTTTGAAGAAAAAAATTTTTTTTAATTTTTTTGTTTACTATTAATTGCCTAATCATTAGGTGTTCAAAAATTTAAGTTTTTATGTCATAAACCTAAAGTGAATATTTTAGAAATTCTGCCTAATTTGATCTTTTTTTATCTATGAAATCTTTGATTTAAAAGATAACTTTCTTTATTTTTTTACTGTTTCATTTAATTTGTTTGGGTTAATGACATTTAATACTCTTTTGTAAATATTTTTAAAAAATAATACTTTTTTATTGTAAATAAAAATTGCAAAAAGCAATTCATAAGATTTCCAGAGAATTTTATTACATATTATCAATAAGATAAAATTGAGATATAAAAATTGCGCAAAATATTATGCATGTTGAATATTGTCAGATAGATTCTCGATTTGTCCTTATGTTACTTTCAGAGAGACTAATTTTTATAACAGATCATGAAATTCTTTATTTACTTATAGTGCATTCATGTAATGTTAAAATAAAGTGTGAATAAATGATGTATATTAAAATGAGTATTATTATTAAATAAAACTCTAAACGAGTTTTTTCACGGTAACGATTTAATCTGTTATAAATTAAAATAATTTTATTAAAAAGCCTATTGTAACAAATGGTAATATTTATTTATTTATTTATTGTAATGATTTAACCATTCATCCCAGCGTGTTAAAAATTGTAATTCTTTATTTCTCTCGTGCTTTATATTAATGCTTTTATTAATGTTTTATATTAATGCTCGTGCTTTTATTTATAAAAGTTAACTGTAATTTTAATTATGGAAAGTTCTGGAGCTTTCGATGTTAATATATAATGAGATGGAATATTCAGTTTAAAAAATAAAGTCTTGAGTTGTATGTGGCAAGAGGTGTTGAAATTTTTTTTTCGTGTTAAAACTGGCCCCCAGACACGTGGCCTAAAACTTACGACCCCGTAGAAGCAGAAACCACCGCTGTTACGTAACGCCGCAGGAAAATGAAAACTATAACCAGCTCTGTAAACCTTACTGTCCCGGAAGAAATTACTGGTATTGCGCCGCAATCCTTCTAAAGCAAGAGGAAATCCCTGGAAATCGAAACAGACAAAGTGAATCATCCTGACTTCAATTGTCTGAAGAAAAAAAAGAAAATCTATTTCCTGTTAAAAGTTTTTGCAATAGTGTTTTGTGCATTTTTCATATACAAGTGATAGCAATCCTGCTACAGTGTGTTAGTGCTAGGGATAATTTTATTATTTTATTTCAATGATTTTTGGGATTCTTATGCAATGATAATTCTTAATTTTGCTGTATATTAATTTATTTCTTGTGAGATAACGTTTCCTGATTAATATTTTGTGAATTGCACATTAATACTTACTATTTTGCTTGATATTTTACTGATTTCCTATTGAATTTAGGTAGCATTACATGCCTGATTATTTTAGTTTTGTTTAGTATTTTCATTGAATTGAATTTTTGTATCATTACAACTGATTATTCCTAAATTTTCTTTATATTATTTTATTATTCAATTAATGTTCCTTGTTGGTATTTTGAATATGTTATTAATTTAATTACCCATTTTAATTGTTTTTTGAAGTGCATAATAATTTATAAGGTTTTAAAGCTAGCCATATTTTAAAATGTATTCCCATATCTGTAAGAGCTTTGGTGGACAATAAGGCTTGGACCTTAGTTATTTATTCTATTTATTTGCAACTCTTAAATTCCTCAGTCATGTCATTTCTGGAAAAATTGAAAAAGGCTGATCGCATTAAGCTTGCTATTGAGTTAGGCAAATGTGAGTCGAATGGGGAAGAGCTAAAAATTATTGAATTAAGGACAAAAATTTTAACAAATGATGCTTATAAGGAAGACCCTGAATTTGTGAAATGTATCTTTGAGGGAATAATCGTATCAAATAGGATAGACGAGGAAAACAAAGAAAAAGAGCAAACACTGCGTTAATTTGAGCTGCAGAAAATACGACTGCAAAATGAGACTCAGAGTCCTAGGTCCACAAACCCTACCCCAAAGAAAAATTTAATTAAAAAAGTTGCTACCAACATTCAATCCTGAAGTTGATAACATGGACCTGTTCCTCACCAAATGAAGCTATTGGACCCTGGTGAAGATCTGTGGGTACCCTATATCTCATTGGTGCCCTACCTAGTGATGTAACCTCCCTCATTGCCCGTGAGTCTGAGAAGAAATTCAGGGATTACTCCCACATTCGAGGAATGCTTCTGCGACGGTTCAAATTAACCGCAGAAAAATTCCGGGAGCTGTTTTCCCGTCACAGAAAAGGCCCAAATGGGACGTGGAAGGATTATTATTTTGAAATCAAAGCATATTTTGAAGGTTGACTCAATGAGCTTAAAATTGATTCATTTGACGGATTGAATAATTGGATGATTGCCGATCAAATGAAAAAGAGATGCACTCCAGAGTGTAAAGAACATTAACTGGATATCTGGGAAGAACTTATCTCCCCAGAAATGTTAACAGATAAGCTGGAAGTTTTTGACATTATCCGACGTTCCCTACTCAGTGGACCTAGGAGACACGTGAAGGCAAGTGAAACAGTAAATGATGGAAGACAGGTATCATTCAGGAAACCTGAACGCCCTCCCAAAAGAGAATATTCCCATCAAATACCAAATAAGAGATCCCCCTATCAGATGCTATGGCTGTGGGAAACAAGGAGTGATAAAATCTAGGTGCCCCAACTGCAACCTCAAAGCCTCACAAAGAACAGACGTAGCAACCAATCACATCAATTCTTACACAGTTCAGACCAGAAGCCCTCGATTGACCCTAATCGACATAACTTTCTGTGAAATAAAGGGACGTGTATATGCAGACACAGGATCTTCACATTCAATTGCTGGGGAAAGGATGTTCCAGATATTTAAGGTTAAGGGACTCCTTTTCCAGGAAACCACATTAGCAATGAGCTTAGCAGATGGTCAACAGACCACAAGTGGAGCCCTCACAATCCAAGTAATGGTAGAAATTGAGGGGAGATCAGTCTTGACCAAATTCATAATTCTCCCAAAGGCAAAGGGAAAAAGAACACTTCTAGGAACAAATTTACTTAGTTCTGCTGGTTTGGTTCTAGATGTGAAGAATACTTGTTGGTACTTCTGGGACAATCCTACCCACAAGTATCCATTTGATGAAGAATTGGACACCCCGCCCATAGTTGAGAAGATGTCCAGCAACACCTGCCAATTAAGAGAAGGGAAGGTAAAAGTTTGACCTCTGCCCAGAAGGAGACACTTAACCTCCTGTTGGAATCCTTCCAAAATGTCTTCGAACCAGGGGGAGAAGCAGCAAATATCTTGGAGCACCACATTAACACGGGAAATAGTCCTCCTATCTCTGTATCCCCATACAGAATGTCTACTGTAAAGAACTGTCTTGACTGCATTAAATATAAAGCTTCAAATCAGTAGCCTTCCGGGCTATTACAGACACCTGTGCCAGCCCAACGTTTCGAAACCTTGGCCATTGATCTCTTCGGGTCCCTACCTGAGAGTAAAGATGGTAAGAGATGGATTCTCACCATTGAGGATTGTACCACCAAGTGGGTCGAACTGTTTGCACTACCCAATACCACAGTTAAGGAATGTGCCATTACCTTGATTGAAGAGGTTCTAATGAGGTATGGCATTCGTCGCCGCCTTATCAATAACAATGGAACCCATTTTGTGTCAGCAGTGATGCAACAAATATGCTACCTATTAAACATCCATCAATCCCTGATCCCTGTATACCATCCAAAAGCTAACCCAGTTGAACGAAAAAATAGGGATCTAAAACCACGGCTGGCGATTCTCGTCCAAGACAAGCATGACTGTAGGTCAGATAAGCTACCCTTCATCCGCTTTGCTCTCAACACAGCAAAATGCGAAACGACAGGACAGAAGGCAGCCTTTCTGAATTTTGGTAGAGAGTTACGCTCTCCAAGTGAAGTTGTTAATGATATCCGAGTCGTTATCCAGATAGATAATATTGTGCCAGAGATATCTCCCTATCTCAAAAAATTCGCTAAGTTTTCCACTCAGATTAGAGAGGTGGTTGAAGAGCAGCGGGAAAGTAGGAAGTTTTACGCTGATAAAAAGAGAAAAGCCGCTCCAACATATCAACCTGGAGAACATGTCTTTGTAGCATCACATCCGCTGAGCAACGCTGCGCAAGGAAGAAGTGCGAAACTAATGCCACGCAGAGACGGTCCCTAAGTGATTTTAACACAAAGGTCGCCATCATTTTACGAGATTGCTAGTCTTGATAATCCGGGGGAACCTCTTGAAGTTTTCCACACCTCTGCTTTAACTCCTTGTAATAATGACAAAGTAAAACCCATTATTCTTCTTCGTAAACGTGGCCGTCCACCAAAGGTCCCTTGAGACTCCTGGTTCCTCGTCGGGATGCCGTTGGAACCAGAGGGGTAGGATGTAACAAATGGTAATATTTATTATTTATTTATTGTAATGATTTAACCATTCATCCAGCGTGTTAAAAATTGTAATTCTTTATTTCTCTCGTGCTTTATATTAATGCTTTTATTAATGCTTTATATTAATGCTCGTGCTTTTATTTATAAAAGTTAACTGTAATTTTAATTATGGTAAGTTCTGGAACTTTCGATGGTAACCTATAAGAAGATGGAATATTCAGTTTAAAATATAAAGTCTTGAGTTGTATGTGGCAAGAATTGTTGACATTTTTTTTTATTTTCGTGATAAACTAATTATTTAAATGTTTCTTAATTTATTCAAAAGCGTTCATTTAATTTATTTGTGAATGTTGGAGACAGGTATTTTTAAGAAATTTCAAACCTTTTGAAGGGTAATAATTATAAAGGAAGCCAGTGTATATAAAACATATCAAATGTTTGTCTTGTATAAGATTATTTCAGATACCCCTAAAACCTTTAAATGTGGTTAAAAACAATTTTATGAATGTTTTCTAATTGTGGGATTATTTAATCCTTCAAGGAGAAAAAGTAGTATTTAGACTACTTTTATAAAATAATTTATAGATATGTGTGTATAAGGGTATGTGTGAATATATATATGCGTATATGCATATGTGTGTATATATATATATATCTTATGGTACAGTAAATCATGATTTGTTTTAATAAAAATTAAATGATTAAGTGAAAGTGGATCTAAATTGAAGATTTTAGAAAAAGAAATTTTCTTTTTAAGTTCTTATCCCCATAAATTTATGGGAATGTTAATATAAAACAGTTCATTCTATAGGTTATGTCAAATTTCACAGCAAAAAAAATTCAATACACTTTTATGGAGTTACTAACCGTTACCCACCCGCTTTACTGGATATTTTACGATGTTGCATATATGTATACTGTTTACATATATATTCATTATTGATATATAGCATTAAGAATTTGATTGTATTGAAAAATATATTTATAACTGTTACACTCTCACCCCTTGATATAAAAAGAACATAAATTATAATATCTAATTTCTATTTATGTCTAAAATCGAAGTAGAAAGAATTTTTTCGCTCACTTAACCTAATAATCAAGTGGATTTCTACCAAAGCAACTTTCAGTGGATTTCTACTCCATAAAATAAACATGCGTGCTGAATTTCAAGTCTAAATCTAACAGAGCAAAAACGGAATTTTTATCATCAATACCTCGTTGACAGCATTCTTAGCGGATTCCAATTCAACAAAAAAGAAGCATGCAAACCAAATTTTATTATTATAGTCTTAGAAGTTCAAAAACGGGAATTTTGTCTATCAATACGCCCCAATAACTTTCCCCCTGGAGTTGATTTCCGTAAAATCCATTCTTAGTGGAAGTGGAACTCTATTCAACTAAAGAAAAGTGCTCAACAAAATTCAAGTAAGTGAGTTAAATTCAAAAACAGGAATTTTTCTATAACATGCCTTGATCCCTGGCAAACTCACTCCTTTTGGGTTCCGTTTTCTAAAAATATTTGTAAAAGGAACTTTATTCCATGATTGGAACATACCTTCTAATTTTCAAGCAGGTGGTTCTATTAGTTGAAACGCGGAAATATTTATCTATTACGCGCCTTAATCACCCTCAGTGACCCTTGGGGATGAATTTTCCCCAAAACTATTTTGTAGTGGATCTCTACCCCATGAAAGGAATTAGCTTACCAAATTTTAAGACTGTACGTCTAATAGTTTAAAAATGGAAAAAATTATCTATAACGCCCTTTAAGTCCCCGCAACGCCACTTAGGAAACAATTTACACAAAACCCATCTTATTACAGATCACTACTCAGTGAATGGAATCTGCTAACTCAATTTCAAGATTTTACGTCTAATAGTTTAAAAAAGGAGTTATATGCCTATAACGCCCCTTAATTCTCCACAACGCCACGTGGGGTCGAGTTTCACAAAATCCATTCTGTAGGCGATCTGTACTTTATGAAAGGAATCCGCTTATCAAATTTCAAGACTCTACGTCTAATAGTTTAGAAATGGAAATAATTATGTATAACGCCTCTTAAGCCCCCGAAACGTCACTTAGGAAACGATTTTCTCAAAACTCATCTTATAGCGGATCTCTACTTAATGAATGGAATCAGCTTACTAAATTTCGAGATTTTACGTCTAATAGTTTAAAAAAGGAGTTAATTGCCTATAACGCCACCTAATACTCTACAACGCCACTTGGGAGTCAATTTTGAGAAAACAAATTTTGCAGTGGATCTGTACTCTATTAAATGCGTAGAAAGTGAAACAAGTCATGAAATTTTTTTTAAAGAAAAGTTTCCTACTAAAAAATTAATGAAAACTAAAAACTTAAGTCAAACACTTTATTAAAATGTGTTTCACATTTCTCTAAAATCTCCAAAATTTAAATATTCCTTCAATTTCTCTAAAAAAATTTTTGATCCTAGCTGTTGCTTGAGGAGTTCGTAGACGAATTTACAGGACGTCTTCTATTTTGCTTGATGTAGACTTTCAATAACAAATGAGGGGCTTATTGGATCCAGTTTAGCATTTATTTCAAAATTTCAACCGATATTGTCGTCTGCATTTGGCAGATAATTTGAAAGTTTTCATAATACCGAACAACAGAATATTTGAAATTAATAAGATGAAAACGATTAACTAGAAGCTGTGGCTTACATTATATATTATATATATATATATATATATATATATATATATATATATATATATATATATATATATATTATATATATATATATATATAAATACTCTCCAATATTCATAAGAGTACAGAAATGTAATTATTTCCTTTTTCAATTATCAATTTTTTGTTTTGATTGGAAAGATATGTCATGGTATTCCATAACATTTTATCATTGACACTCTCAAACATATTTATTATTCACTCAGTAACATTGAAAATAGCAACCCAAGAACGAAGCTAAGTACAATCGCAATAATTTGCAAATAAGTACAGCGTAATGTGATATGCAAATGATGCAAGTTTTGTATAAATACGCAAGCTCATACACGCCGAGGTGGCGCTACAATCAGGAAGAGGGTGTTATAGAAGCCAGCGCAAATTCGAAGTTTCATAAACGTGACGATTACCCGCCGATTGTAGGAAGACTTTGGTAAGCGAAATATGCCAGGTAAACGTGCTAGAAGACATTTCTCACAGTTAAGCGAGTTTGAGAGAGGCTTGATCATCGGGATGAAAACTGCAGGCTGGTCGACGCGCCGTGTTGCTGGCCAGGTGGATCGTTCGGAGTGTGCCGTTAGAAATTGTTGGGAGAAGTGAACACGAGAAGGTACCCACACGTGGAAATCCGGGTCTGGATCAACAAGGAAGACCACGAAGAGAGAAGATCGAAGGAACGTGCAGCAAGCACTTGTGAACCCCACAGTGACTCGCTCAACTATACGAGCAGACGTAGACGTAGCAATTGTTACACAAACAATTTCCAGACACCTTGCAGAAGCAAATCTTAAATGCAAGCGCCCTTTCCGTGCACTCCCTTTAACACCGGAACATTGGCAACTGCGCCTACAGTGGTGCCCAGATAAATCAATGTGGAATGTCACAGATTGGCAAAAGGTTGTGTTTAGGAATGAATCCCGGTTTGTTTTGGGGACAGATGATAATCGTGTACGGGTGTGGAGGCGTCCTGGTGAGCAGTACAATTCCCCCCACACTGTTTTACGTCACACTGCCCGCACAGCTGGTGTAAAGGTCTGGGGGGCCATAGTCTATGATAGTCGGTCCACTTTAATTTTGATGCGTAGAACCTTAACGGGCCAACTTTACGTTGATGATATTCTTCGACCCCATGTAGCACCTTTCCTAAATGGTCTTCCAGGGGCAATTTTCCAGCAAGATAATGCTCGTCCGCATACAGCAAGAGTTACTCAAGACTTCCTACGTCATTTTCAGACTATTCCATGGCCAGCCCGCTCACCCGATTTGTTCCCTGTAGAGCCCGTGTGGGATCAGCTAAGACGGCAGAAGCTATCGTGTTACTCTGTACATGATTTAGAGTTGGATGTTCAAGATTTGTGAGTCCATCTGCCTCAGGACAACATAAAGTGTTTAATCAACTAAATGCCGGACCGTGTGGTGGCATGTATTGCAGCTGGAGGTGGTTCAACGCGCTATTGAAGTTGCCCAGTATTTGTGTCGTTGAACACACTGTATTCGTTTAATTTTCTTGTTTTTGAGATCAAGTGAATCTCTCATTTGTGTCATTATGTGTATTAAATTTCATTTCAATCCGATGCTTTCTTCTTAGGTCGCTATTTTCAATGTTCCTGAGTGTATATGCAAACGATTTTAGAGAAAAATAATAAGAAAAGTTTGTCTTAATTGCATTCGATTAAAATATCGATATTTATTGACTTATATGCAAAATTTCAATACAACTTCAAAATATTTAAAGAAACTGATTTAAGATTCAAGACTATAAGAAACAAAAATTCTCTACCACAAGGAAAGTAATATCTAAGAATACGAGATTAATACCGCAAAAAGGGTTACAAAACGAAGTTGAAGTATATAATATGGAATGCATTGAAATACTTTAATGTAAAAAAATATATGCATGAGCATCATACAGAACTATTTTAATATTTAAGTAAACTGAATAGATTCTTAATAACTTTCTAAGAAGTTTCCAAATGTTTCGGTTTTACATCCGAAGTTGTCTTTCCTTTTAAAGCATGAGAAAAGAGAAAAGGGATTAGAATTTCCTCTATGATATTACGAAAATGATCCCCTGTCTGAAATAAATGAGTATTCGTATGTTCCCTTGTCTGAAATAAATGAATATTCGAATGTTCCCTTGCCTTTTTCTATCATTCAATACTATATGTGAAATGTGTATTCCATTCCATTCATTTCCATTTATACGCTTCTATTTAATTGATACGAGTACCTATTCAATATCAGTATAAAAATCTCTTTGACAACTTTACGCTTATCCATTGTATATAATGATGTATTTAACCCTCAAAATAACTGATTAACACTAATTTGTCAAATGAAGTCATTTTGACTACTTTTTAATTTCAATTAGAAAAACGATGACATATGTAATGAAAAATTTCTTTGAATTTTCCAGAATATATTGTTTTCCAAGTGAAGTAAATTTTTTAATTGTTAATATTTATTAATAACTTATTATATGACTGTAAATAATATAAAAATATTAAAAGTGAATTTTTTCAAACAAATTTTCTCACACATTAATCCTTCTTACACTCTGCAGTCCTTTTGACTGCTTTCGGGCAATGCAGATAGGCACTAAGTTTCGGTCTTTCTAGCGTTAATAAAAGTTTCAGTTGAACGAAAACAAAAGAATGACCTTCATTACATTAGATTATATTTTTCAATGCTTCTTAATATTTTAAGAGACTGAGTTAAGGTGAAGAATCATGAACGAGAGAGAAAATAAAAACGAAATAGAAAGTAATTTTAAAGGCTGTGTCAGTAAAATTGATACATGAATTAAAAAATACTTCTAAGTATCATATATAGTACTGCAGTGCTTCTCAAACTTTTAAATTTCGCAAGCCAATTTTCTATCATAATTTTCATGTAGTAACAGAGTACTAAAGTTAATAATAATGTACTTTCACGTTAAAGCTACAATACGACATTATTGATAAACCATATAAATTATCGATATAAGTATTAAATTCTGTATATAACAAGCAAATAGAAGTCAGTAGTAACCATTGAACAATACAATTATAACTATCTTATATCAGTAAGTGAGTTAGTGAATGTGTTAACGAAGCTCTAATTAGTTACTCGAGGCCTTTTGGCTACGACCCTTGTCATTTTGAACCATGGAAAAGTGACGAGAACAACAACAGAGTGGCACCCCCATCTTCAAAATTTTCCACCACAGCAAAGGGAGGACTTTTGCATCACCCCTTTTGCAGGGCGGGTCTTCAGTAGGCTGGAACTCATGGCACGCCGACCACGAGTCCCTTACCTTGACCACTAGGATACCGCAGCTAGGTATCAGTGCGAAGGAGTATTTTATTTTTTATTATGTCAGATTGTAATTTGTTTTGCTTCCTTTCAGTAAATTCATATTTTTTAAATAATCTTTTTTTATCGATTTTTCAATATGCCTGCCCCCTCCGCATAGGATTATCACCCATCCCTAGGGAGCATACCCCACAGTATATGAAACACTATAGGGCTTAATTAAATATTTAGGGCTGGAAGCTAGATCAAATGTCCGCAATCTATGGCAAGCAAGCCACATTTGGCAGATGGTATAGTTCTCACATTCGCACAATGATTTACTACACTCCTCTACTATCTATCAACTGTTGAGAGGATGGAATTTTAAAGTTTTGAAATGGATTTTATTCGACTAATATCTTCCGAATCTCTTGTCTCTCCCATTTACCATTTCACACCAATGGTTCACCAGAATTACATGAACTTGCCCCTTTAAGGCGGGTGGGATGTGGATTAGAAAAGAAATTCCAGGTTAAGTTGATTTTACAACCTTGGAAAAGTAAAAGCTTTTATGTTTTGTTTCTAAAGTCCTACAGAGATATCATAATTGTATCTTTTGAAACCAAAAAAGTGAGACAACTTTAATGCTCTAAACCCCTATTACCTTTTCCTGGATAAACAATGACAGAGAAATTATTCATCAGAGAACATTGAATTTTGACTTCTTTTTAATTTATCACACATCATTGTCAGCCGATACTAGAGTAGAATATCATTTAAAAATATAATAGCCGAGGGGAGTTGGAAGCAATTTCATTCCCAAACATAACCCGAATGATAGAAATTTATTGTCGTTTTTAATGAAATGTGTCATAAGTTATTTAGTAAATGTATTCTAAAGTAATGTCAGTCAATAACTATCACGTAAATACTGTTAAATATACAAAAGAACCTGTTTTTGTGCGGTCTTTTTTTATGCAATTTTCTTTTTGTGAGATTTTTTTATGCGGTGCATTACATGGCTTTAGAACCACTGTAATGTTTTCTATTAATTTACATGTGGTGTAGCGGAGAATGTTAGGACCCCCCCTTTCCACCTGAAAGTCGGGTTTCACCTTTAATATTTTATAAATTGGGTAAATACGTATCTAGCGATAGTCAAGCCTTGGACTTCTAGAGTCCTGTAGAGCCTGTCCTTCTAGAGTCCCCCATGAAAGGACTCAATGACTTTGGCTCCACTGTAATGTTTCATCTCTATTTACCAGTGGTGTAACAGAAAGTGTTAGGACCCCCTCCTGAAAGTCGGGTTTTGTCTTTAATATTTTATAAATTGGGTAAATACGTATGTTGACGCCTGCGTAATGATGACTGCGAGTATGACGTATGTGTGAAGATGCCTGCGTGCGCACCTGCCAACCGGACTATATATGGTTGGAGAAGCTGAAAGATTTCAGTATTGCTGACGTGGGTAATAACTTGTTTACATCGAAACCCACAATAACTTATGTTACCTTTTTGGTTTTATTAAAATTTTAGTCAGAAAGACTTGGTCCATCATATTATTTAAACTCGTGACACTCACGAACAACGTATTTAGTATAAGTCAGGACTCTTGGGCCCCTAGAGTCCTCCCCCTCCGTAATGCGGGGGTGTACGTTACGCCACTGAAATGTAGACATTCAAGACACTCTGTTCATATGTTATAAACAGTTTTCCGACAATGTGCATTCAGTTGCTTTCTCTCAACGCTCCAGCACTTATCTCTTATTTTATGTCGCCAAAAAATAAATAAATTGAAATTGTACCTTTAAGTGACGAAATCGATTTTGAACTTATTCATTACAAGACTTTGGATTACGATGTGTAGTAATGAATTATGTATGTGCATTTTGAAAACTTATCCGTGTATACAATGAGAAACTATATGTTTTTAAAATGTTTCCATGCGTAGTATTTAATTAATTTTTTTGTTATAGAAGTATTCTTACATACATTTCGTAAATAATTGGCATATCTTATAAATTCGACTTTTTTATGCGGTTCCTATCCACCGCATAAAAAAAGTTTTTTGTGGTATTTCCACGAATTAGTTCGTTATATGTAAGAACTTATGAGATTTTTGAATATTTTCTGCGCGTTTTCTTATGTGGTCCCTATCTACAAAAACAGGTTCGACTGTGATGTCTACTTCAGTTCAAGATGAATGCTATGATTAGAAGTTCTGCAACTGCGGAGCTATTTTCTAAAAGGTTTCAATTACCTAAAATTCTTGAAAATAACAAAAATAGGCAATGCAAAGGATTCATTAATAATACTGACATTCACGTTAAAAAACATATTCATAAAAATGTACATTTTTTAGTGATTCTTAAATTTTAAACCTGTAGAAGAAAGTTTATATTCAAGGTAAATAGAATTTAAATAATACTGGAAACGTTAAGAAAGGCATTCTCGATTTTATTTTATGGAAACATATTTTTTTCTCTCTCGCACACCAGATATAATTTACTACAACTTTTATTAAAATCTCGTTCCTCTCATAAAGCTATAGATGCACGTATTTCACTTAAAAATATTATATATATAGAAATAGGAGTTTTAACTGGATAGTAATCAGCATTTCCTTTTCTAAAATGGATGTAAATGTTTTTAATATAAAAGAAAAGTAAAATGATCACCTACATAATGGATTTAATATTGTAGATAAACTTTTATTCCGTAATTCGTTTTGAATAGGGAGAATGTACAAAAACTGTGAATCTCATGGATTGAAAATGGAAGAAGAAAAAACTTATCAATATACATCAAAGATTAAGTGCATCAGTGTATTTGTTACGATGCTGCTACACATACTATTTTTTGAATGAACATTTCTAGAGAAGGGGCGAATTATTTAAAAATAAAAGCTATGCACGCATTAGCTCTTTATTCATATAAAAAGAATAAACTTTTGAATTTTTTTCCAAACTCTTTCTCAGTATTTATGTTTTGATCGGTATAAGCAATATAGAAATTCTTCGGGTTGTCTTTCAATATCTTTACTCAAGTGGATAAAATTCTTTTCATAATATCATATGCAAATACCAACAAAGTAAAAAAAGTAGCTTAAAGATGCATATTTCAGCATTATTTTTATTTACAGAAAGAAGGAATGAAAAGTTTTCACATAAGAGGCTCCACTAACCGAAATATGTTTCATCCATTGCTTTGCTTTTGTTTTGCTGTTTTTTTTTTAAAAAAAGTGTAGAAATATCCCTCTGGACATGGAAATGGGGAAGGCCAACTTAAAGGGAAATATGTCGCAAAAAACACTTGGAATTCCTTCAAAATTTGAGGGTTAAAAACTATTTTTTTGTTTACATTAATGCTGCATCTCTTAAACAAACATCATTTCAGAACTTCATACCATCAAATATTTTCGAATAGAATTAATATCCCAGTTAGAAATGCATCCTACTTAATCAAAGAATCAATCCAAATGATTTTCACTCACATAAGTTTATCGCAAAAATAAAGAAAATAGCTGTGTTTTTAAGGTTTAAGGTAAACCAATAACAATTCGAAATAAAATAATATGAATCTAAATTAAAGTGAAAGAATTTTATGGAGTCCTGTGATTTAGAAAAATTTTTTTAGTATATTTCGGATTTTCAGAAGTAAAAAGAACTTTTTATAATTTCAAACAATTGTTTTTCACCTGATACATAGTTCATTCATACTTTTGCCAAAGTTCATTCTTGATCAAAAAGTACCTGATCGCATTATTTTACAAATTGGTCGTTTGAAATCAATCAAATGAAAATATTTAAGTTCAGACATAATTAATTTTAAGAATATGCAACTTGAATACCAAAGAATTTTGAAAACTGAAGATTTTGAAATATTTATTTAAACACGATATTTCTGAGCGATTTGGGGGAAGTTTTAAATTAAGGCAAAAAAAAAGTATTGAAGGTTCATTTAGTCATCCGATTAGTAAACTCTAAAGTAATAAATACTATAACGCAACGTAGAAAAATGGGAAAGAATAATAAAGCATAGAAAGAGAGAGAGAGAGAGAGAAAATTGAAAGAAATATTATCGGTGACAAGTGGTATTTTGGCGACAAAAATACGTTAAGAAATTAGGTGCAGAAATATCTTAAACTATAGTATTACAGTAGATAAAGAAAAATAAAGAGCATATTAAACAAAAAAATTCAAAAATTTTAGTTAAAGACTTGTTTCCTCTCCCCCCTATATACACTGAAGTGCGTGAGGGTGCTGCGATAATTGTATAAATAGCTAACTGTGGCTGTTGTTAATCAGTCCTTTCATCTGTCAATATGTGTGAAATATTCGCTTTCAATCATGGAAAAAGTAACCGGTGTCGACCATTCATTTTCCGAAATCATCAGAGGAATAAGATATTCAAGGTCGATAGTGTCAAGAGTAACCTGGAAAAATGAGATAACAGGGGAAACAACTAGCGATCGAGCAAACTGCTGAAGACAAAAATAGCCTAGAACGAGTGTGGAGTTAGAAGGCGAAGCTGAATTGTTCGTATCCAGCAAAGTCAAACATTGCATATCACCTACCAGGTCAATATGTACGCTAATCGTACAATCAGTAAGCATTCATCACCAATGATATCCGCATCTACACCTAACCGGTGGACATCGACAACCAAATGACACGGTATTGCCTTTGCAAGCTATAATCACACTTTCTCTTCCAAACAATATGATGGTGTAATTAGAATCTGGAGACAACGTGAGTAGCGGTTACATAACATTTAGTCTTATGCATCATCACACTACTTCTGTAGTAGGTAGGATGATTTAAGGTATGATATTTTGCTTTCTACTCCTGCTATCTCCTAGTACGCGTTGCTTATACAATAGCCAGCTAAAACTATACCTCTGTGGTTTTTGAACCTGTTGTCTTTGATAAGTTCATATATTAAACGTGGCCTTATTACAGCAGGACGCGGGGTCCACAATGTTCAAGACTCTTCTTCGCTCATTAGATTGCATTGCTATTTTGGCCCGTATATTCTCCCGATGTATCGCTTATACAACACGTCTGATGAATGATTGAAGAGAGACTAACCAGGCATACACTATAGTCACTGCTACACCAGAACACCATTGGTAATGCATGGAAGTATCATGGGCACCCATACTTACATAAAAAAACGCAAAGCCTCTTTCATTCAGTGGCAAGGCATGTAAATAAGATTAAAACGATGATATCTGTATAGATGGCAAATTTCAATGTCGATACTAACACCCCCTTCCTTTTCCGCTTAGAAATATTTTAATGATTTCACTAATGTAACATTCTTTGATAAACTCTATAAAAATCCAATTATAGACATTTTTTATATATTTTATTTTGTAGCATTTAAAACAAACCTTTATCCAGTGAAAATAAATTATGGACACCCAGTACTGTATGCAGCAATCATATAAATTGGAAAAAATAAATCTTAAATGTAAACATTGTAACGGCAATCCTTATACCTTTGAGAGGTTTATTTCACGTCAAATTTAATTATTCTCTGTTTTTTTGAGAAATTTAGCTATGTTATTTGTTCATTATATGCTAATATCTAACATATACTAGAATTAAAAATTATATTGCGTATATTGATTAAAAGTATTCAAGAGACCATACATTTAACAAAGAAAATTTAGATAACTGTATAAATACTCATTTGATAAGAAACTATTCTATGGATGTATTATTTTATACCTACAATACATAGTTTAGAATATTTGAATTGTGTTTGTCAGAATTTCTGAACCACAAGGAGGAGGAATCGTTTATTAACACCGTACTATTTCAGAGCAAGGGAGCTGTTGACGATGAATCTCGTAAATTTGAACCATGCTCAAGTGTGACTCCTGAGCTAGTATCCCTGTCTCTAAATTACCGAACGACGGTAAGGGGCTGATATTGAGTTCCGAGATATTTAAAATGCATCATCTCCTCTACACGGCAAGTCTTTATTGATTCTAGAGATCAAACCCATGCCTAATTAGCCACAAGCTCTACACTAGGGGTGGGTGGATTTTTTCAATGCACGGGCTATACTAAAGTTGTTAAAGTGTTACAGTGCATTCATTGGCGTAGATGTGCCCATTATGCATTATAATTGTATGTATTATTTTCTTAACACTTGTTTTCGACATGGTATCTCTATTTTAAAATATATGACTGATTACTATTTTTACTACAGAAACACAAGTAACATAATATAGGGAAGTTAAGGCTTGAATAACTATGAATGACTGCTAGACAGTGGATGTATCCAATGCAGTGAGCAGAGAGCATACGTGAACCGATGAATTTGAAAACGATGTATGTAATTAATTTGTTTGGTACGAAGTCCCGCGCCATCGCAAGACATACCATCAGCACAAGAGTCCGTTGGAAGTGCGCGGTATGGAATGGCGTTTTAATAGCCAACCCCATGCTATCGCGGGAAGAACTAATCATCAACATGTATTCTCTCATTCAGTCAGCATGTGGAGAAAAATTTGTTTATACGGCTGTCATTACAATGATTGTTTTCCCCCATACATTAACAGTGCACGTGTTTAACGTCACGGTGTGCTTTTAGTGAACGTACATGTATCATCTACACAATTATCGAATCATTTGCTTAAGTAAACACAGTTGCATCGATTGTGAATAGCCGATTCTTTGGTCTAACTTGGGTCCGTGTTTCATAAATATGTTTCTTTTAGTGTGGGCATCTTAGGTTTTACTGAAGATGGTCAGCCTGAATTGTCTTTGCGGTTCAACGATCGATTTTAACACCCGGCTCTGCTCTATACCATGAACATTAGGCTACCGTGGCCACACTACAAGAACACACAACAATCACGGGATATTTTAAAAAATATTTCACTCAATAATATGGGTTTTACTTAACAAAATTTTCTTGAAAAGTAAAAATCCATTAGACGCAAACCTGAATGCTGTGATTTTGAAGCATCAATATCTTATTAAAACATGTAATTTACATATAAAAATGAATGTTTCTATAATATATAATAACCGATCACTATGTAAATTGGTATGTATATGCATTTTTTGGTGAAGAAGGTTTTTGCGCTATCCTCTTTCTTACAGCTCCCCATCTGGGGAAGCTACAGCACATCAACTTTTACACAGTTCAATTAATCGCCAAGTTGCCAACATGGTTGCCAAAAATGAGACAAACTTGTCTCTATCGCCAGCATTTCGCTATGTTTCCATTAAATCGCCATTATAATGAAAGAAACGAAGTTGCTCTCTTGCACATATTACAATTTTAACATAAAATAAATGCAACAGAAAGAAATATTAACTTATTACACATCCATGTATAAATTATTTACACTATTTTAAACATTTATTTCACAAAATTTGTAACAATATGTTACTTTGGCTGAGCAGAGAGCAACTAAGGAAGGGGTTTTCAAAAATCGACGCACAAGGGGGTTAAGGGGGGTGCTATAAGAAAATAAAACCTTTTTAATCAGCTATTAGACTAAAAATTTAACAAATATAATTTTTTGTTCAGCCGACATATGCAAAAGGCTTTTTTGTATTGTTAATTTGAAATTCACGTAAAATTATACCTTTAAAAACTTCTTTATCTTTCAATTTGCATTGCTTAATTTTTTAGATTTAACCGTGCGAAGAACGGATATACCAATTAGTTTAATATAAATCAATACTTAGAATAATAACGTACGTAGAACATTCCTCGTTATTGTTATACTGTGGAGTTCAAATGTTCAAAGCAACAACTTTGCCTGAATATACCCACTTCGAAGATGTGAAACTAATCGTTGACTCCCAATTGTAACTACAATATATACATCTTTGTTATAAAAGCCTAAAAATTTGTATCTAATTATAATAACTGTGTTTTTGTAAGAAAGGAACGTTCTGAAAATAGCGAGTATTTTTCCGGTTTGATGCTAGAAATATTTTATTTGACACTTAATGGGAAGCAAATACTTCTGTGTTCCTTCTCCGATTATTTGCACAGTTGCTCGATTAGCAGAAAATACTGTTATTTAAAAATAATTACGAAACACACTTTTGCATATAAAAAAGGAAGCTTTTGGTGCGAATAAAATATTTCGCTTGAAGTCCGCAGAAGTATGTCTTCAATCAAGCAATTCATTTTTGTAGTTACATTGGTGCTAGCCGTTCTTCCCAAACGTGAGTTTTTATTTTTGAAAGTTTTAAAAATTATCTTGTTTAATACTCTCAATTTAAAAAAAAACATTTTCCTCTTATCCCTATTGTCATAAATTTTACTGTTTAAAGTTCATCGTTGTATCTAACCATGTGTGAGTTTTATTATTGTCAATATTTTATGCAAATTTTAATTTTTCTTTTAACTTAAGTCAAACACATTGATAATGAGGCAAAAAAAAAAAACTATTTAAAAAAATGGTTTACAAAATAATGAAAAAAGAATTAAATTGATTTAATCATCAACATATTTCTTGCAAAGGTATTAATTTTAAATAAAAATCTCTGAGTAAAATATTCAATAGTTTTTATGTCACAGAAAATTTGATTATTTTGCGTAAATTAAACTGAATATCATTAGAAGAGAAATAAATAATATTTATGTACATGGTATTCAACAAAAATAAATGGTACTTTTTTCATTCAATAATATATGTTTGTTAAGAAAACTGTGTATTAATGAACAAAAATTTGAAAAACAAAAATGTGAAAACATAGAATTGCCTTTTTAATATCTTCTGATCAATATCTTGATTGACCAATTATTTATTAATGTCGCCTTATTCCGCTACACGAGGGATTTGGGTGACATATCTCGCAAATTTGAACCATGATTAAGTGACGAGGATGTGACACCTGAATTAATACCCCCTCTTCTAACTTCCGCGCCACATCAACTGGAGGATATTTAAGAGGACTTGGTACCCTAAAAATCACAAAACTATCGTTTTTTTTTCTTTTCATTTAATCTTATTCTTTGCATTATTATCTTTCGATTGATATATCACTTGTGCATGTCGGAAAGTTAGAAGTTGAATAAAACTTCATTTGAAAACAAATTAGGCACTTCAGCCACACCCCCTTTTTAGAAAAAAAATGCTAAAAAAATGCGTTATGATAAAAAAAAATATATTTTATAAATAGAAATAATAACTATAAAAAACAATGTGTAGTATTAAAAGCAGAATATTTCCGAGGCAATACAATAATGTAATTTTTCTTCCTTGTGAAATGTGTGCATGTAAAATTTTTAAATTAAGGCATTTTATATTAATAATTTTATATAATTTCAGTTCTTATTCCTGATATATTTTTCATACAAATGTAATACTTTAATATTATAAGAAGAAAAACAGCTAAAATTTCTGTCGTGACAGAAAAAAAAAATTTTAAGTTTTTCTTGAGTTTTCTTGTGCAATTAGTACTCTCTAAAAGTTGATCATTTATAAAAATGTGTGGGTTGAAAACATATGAAAATGCAATTATTTTAAAGAAAAACGTATAAGTAATATCTTAAAGTGGTATTTTAAGTTTAATTAAGCTTATAATAATTATTTTTTCAGAATTATAAACTTTAAAGTGGTTTTTCTCAGTTTGTGTTTTTCGAAACCTTAGTGCATTCAAAATGGTACTCCTTCGACAATTATTTACCAATCACTTCAATTTTTTCCTGCGTGTTAAAAATAAAGCATGTAATAAAATTAGGGATCCGTTTTGCTATAAACTGGATATTTTTTTAAAAAAAAATAAAATGTAAGACATGTTGGCTTTTTCGTTGATTTTTAGCCTGTATATCAACATTTTATTTTTTTTCTCGAAAACGAATGAAGTTATTCTAAAATAGATCCCTAAAGTTGTTAAGAACATCCATAAGAATATTATAAAAAAATTTCAGGTCAAAAAATTAATTTTTACAAAAGGAGTAGGATTTTAAAATTTTCCCAATTTTCTTTAAAAAATTTTAATTTTTAAAATTGTGTGAATAATATATGAAAATTTTCATCTGGTAACATTTTCTTGAATAGAAACATTGTATAAAATGTTAAAATATAATTTTTAAATACGTAAATAAAGAAGTTTGCTCAAAGAGTGCCAAGTCCCCTTAAGCCTCAATAGATTTAACGTGTATTAGTTCCTCGACACGGCTGGTTTTCAGCAATACTGAGCTCGAACTCATGGTATACCGGTCAGGAGTCTATGACCTTGACCACTAGGCTACCGGGCCACAAAGTTGATCTCAGAAATAAATGAATATCTTTGAGGACGATCATGTAATTTTGAACTACACTCAATTGGCAATGGTGGTACCTCAGTTTATTGTCCACAAACTTCCACACCAAACCATTGTGAAATGTTTAGCTTCAATGAATTCAAAATCATCAGCCAAATTACAGCATACTTATTCTTTTGGCCCCAGGTCTCAAACACAGTGCTAATTATGGGATAATAACCATGTTCATTCGGGTTTCACTTCACCCCCAGTGCCATCATTTTTTTCCACAAGCACGCGTTGTTAAACGGTTTATTAGGGGGAGGAGAGAAAAGGCTTGTTTTTTCACATAAAATGGTTTACTTTCCCTTTAAAAAAAGAAAAGAAAAGCATACAATAACTATTACACACGGTAAGCAAATATGACAGCAAATGAAGAACAGAAAAGAGCACATTCGAACAAAAAAAAACAAGAAAAACTGCTTAGCTATGAATTCCATGATTTCTGGAATATACACTTTAATAATCTTTCCCCACCATTCATTCGAAATAAATAAATTCTTTGGAAGCACTGCCAGTGTCATTTTATTGTATTTCAAAGCCGTGGTGGGACTAGTTTTAAATAGAGCAGCACCATATAAAAAGTCCTCCTTTAGAAGGACGAGTTTGCACGTCTGGGGCACTAAACGCACCAGCTAAGCAGGACGTGTATGCACGCCAGTGGCACTTCAGGGGTTAATCAATTTTAGTAACGATATAAAACTAAGAATTATGTTGACTCCTCTGTGTCATGGTGTTTTTAAGTCTGTACAAGTAATAGGGTTCTAGTGACGTTGTTTTGTAATGAAGTTTTATCACAGCCCTGATAACAATTTAATAACATTGCTAAGACATGGTACTGTTGAGGTCGGATCACTCCTGTGAAAGGCAGCGTTGAAACGACATTGACGTGCTGGTTATCTAGGTCATTGTAAGTGTGAGAGTATCCAAGCGAATCTGGGAATCAATAGGGGGTGAGAGTCCGTTGGAGTATGTTGGGGTGACGTAGGGTGTTGAGGCATGCATAAGATACTATGAAGCATCGTTGAGTATATGGGTTCTACTCTTGGTGTCTATTTAAAGGTGAAATACGTCACGACTACAAAAGCGACACTTGAGCAGAATCATTTCTGTTCGAACGCCACCGTCATTACTATTCAACCATTGATCCTTGTAAACCTTCACACGGTGATTTTTGAAGCTGGATATTGGTGTAGGAACTGCGAGGTTTCACCTCTATGTCGGCTGGATAAAGGCAGATCAAAGCCCTTTGGCCAAGGTTAACTTTCCTTTGAACATAAACATCGGAGTGTCCGTTTTTGGATACTTTTCCACGCAAAACTACGTGGCCGTTGAGACGTCATTACCTTAACAAGAAATCGGTCTTTTGGTGAAGACCATCATAACATTATTATAATAATTCTTTTGACTGAATGTCATCCATACTTTTAAATGTGTAAGCATCGTGTAAAAGTTAAGACCATGATCAAGTGTCATTCTCATCACTTGAACAGAGCTCAAATTAACAAACTGAATTGCCAATAGTGTTCCTGTTACTTCACAGAGAAAATACTTGAGAGAAATCTAAAAATATTAAATTCCAAGGAATTTAATAATATTTTTGTTTAACTATACAGTTGTTTATTTTAATATGTCAGACAATATATTTATTTAAACTATACTAGATAAATATCTGCAATTAACCTGCAGAAGGTTATGTTAAATGGGAAATCGGCATCTGCATTATTATATTAATTTATTCTTTTTGAGTATTTGTTTTAGTTTAAAAAACAAAATAAATACATTTCTTATTCCGACAAAAATGCAAAAAAACGTGTTTGATTTCATTTATGTATTTAATGAATGATATTTTTCATTCAATTTTTAACTCTCATCTAGCATGGAAAATAATTTAGACATTATAGATTTGAGTTTTCTAATTTCTCTGATTACAAACACTTGTAAAAATGTGAGGTTCAGCGGAAATCGGGGTTAAAAAACCTACTGAAAAATTATTTTGCAAAGAAAAACAAATAAATGTTGGGAAAATAATAAATAATTCATTTAATTGTAAGTCATGGATTTAATATTTAAATAAATGTAATTACAAATTAGTTATATAATTTTATGAAGTACTTTGAGAATAGACAATTTGTTATACATATTTATTATTTTTTTTGTATCTTTCAGACTCAACTGGGGACGTAGAACGTAAGTATGAATTTTCCAAGTTTGCTTTAAGTAGCTTTATTTTATTGAAAAAATAATAAAACTTACAAAATAATTCAATTGCTTTTCCTATTCTCTTTTTCAGTGGCGGCAGCTTATGCTTGTAAGTAGGTTTTTTTAAAAATTCATGGGTATTTTAAATTATTTGTACTGTTATAAAATCAAATTCTCTGTGATTAAGTGTAACGCTAACTATGGTGTATTTCATTTAATCAGCGGGATGAAAAAAATTTTGAGAATTATTCTACCATTATTATTTTACATGACACATTTTCGTATTTTAAATCGGTATCATGCGAAAATTGTTAAGAGATCATGATACGATTTACACAATATATATTTTTTAAATGTAGTGTTTTTAAAACCTTTATGTATTACGTATTATGAATTTTATGTCAGGTATGTATTGACTAAGAAACTTTTTGTGTTCATAATTTCAGAAAATGCTAACCATTTAATTTTTTAAGAAAAAAGCTTAATTTAATAATTTTAAAATGCTCCTACGAAAATTGACGTACACACATGAAATTTGATTGACAGGTACACTCAACTATGCATAACGAAATTTATCGCGGATTTTGTGATTCGTACTCTTACAATGCTTCATTTTATGAATACTTTTTTGAGAAAAAATGTATAAATTCTACAGTTAATAATTTAAAGTTCGATTCAAAAATGCATACTAACTATTGTTACATAGAAAAAAATACTAAAGCATTTGGCACAATAGAAAAAAAACCCCTTAGTCCTGTCCTTCTTAAACTTTCACTATTTATGACCTATTTTTGAATTATAACTTTCATCGCGTCCCCCTTTATACTCTGTCTCAAGTTTTCAATATTCGCGACCTAATTTCCAATCATAACTTTCATCGCTCCCCCTCCCTTTATCCTGTATTGAATTCAATATACTAATGTACTTTAACGCTAAAGCTAAAATACGAAATGATCGAGATAAATATTAATGCTTTTATAGAATTTTAGTTATGACGAGCCCATTGGTAATTATTAAACTATAGTTATATACATAATATTGCTGACTTATATGCTGAAAATTCCAGTATTGCTTAGTATGCTATAAATTACGTAGCTAAATTAATTATAAATAAATACAAATATACTTATCATACATTTATAAGTGTATTTTATCAGTGTAAATGTGTATTTTATTTTTATTACATCAGGTTTTATTTTGTTTTTCTTCCTTTCATTAAATTGGTAATATTTTGAAATCATCTTAGATTTTGAACTTTTCGATATGCTCACGCCCCCGACGAAGGCCTACCCTAGGGGGAAGCACCCCATCATTTGAGAGCATTTTAAATGAAGATAAGCTAATTTTATCTTTCTGAGATAATCCATGATTGAGCCATTGGGATGTGAATAAAAATGAACGTAAACGTTATTATAATTCTACGTTTTTAAACTTCGAACTTTCAAATTTTGTGAGATTATAGAAAACTATATATAAAAGACTAATAGGCTAATAATTTAGACTAAAAAATTAGATTTGATTTTTTGATGGAATGTTGTCATTTGATTTACATATTGTGTCCCTTTAACTTTGTACCGGTCCTCTTTCATTACTAGTATGAGCAGTTTATTCAAAATTTACAAATACGACTGTAACAAAGTGAGGATTATAAGATAAACTTATCCTGAAACTCTTAGAATCAGTAGACTTTTAATAACAGCATTTGACCCATGCGCTTTGAATCTTTCCTAGTAAGGTTATTCTCTGACTTCATTAATGTTTCTATAATACCTTCATTTTTTTCTCTCATCTATTCTTTCTCTAATGACTTTTCTCAAATTGTTCCTCTCTTTCATACACTACACCTCTATTGAAATATTAATTCAGCTACGCAAACAAAGTGGGAGAAAGGTTCGTATTTCAAAAAATGTAGTTTATTAACCACATCGGTTAAGTGAAATGTGCGTAAAAGTCGAACATCATCACATTTCATCATCGAACATTTTTCTTATCAAAATTTTTAGCTTAATTTCAGCAATTGGAACAATTTAAAAATCCTCTTCTTATTCAAAAGGTGGCAATACAACTTAAAATTAAAATCCAACAATTTTAAGATTGGATAAGAAAAAATAATTAATAAAGTGTATGTTTCTATATAAATGTGTTAAGTTCGAATACATTGCATTCAACTATAGTGGTGCTGATAAATACCTCGTGTTACATTTTTAAAGGAGGAAAATTATTTTACTACTCGTATGTCCACCATTGACATTTGATATAACTAAAATCTTATTCCATTTCCTTGGATTATACAAGGTGGGAACAAAAGATGGACACGATTTTTAAAAAATCATATTATCGAAACTACTGCAATAATAATTACAATAAGTGAAACGAAAATGAAATTAAAATGGAATATGACGAGTTTTTCTTTTTCCGATCAAAGATCAAAAGGTGGCAATGCGCTTAAAGTCACTATGATTAAAAATTCAAATGCATCGAAAATGACGGAGAAAAGATTTGCGTACTAGAATATGTATGAGATGTTTTCGTTTATTTCGAAGCAACGTGCGTTTAGAAATCGCTACGGAAAAGAGGCACCAACCAGGAAGAGCATTTTGCGATGATATCATCTACATAAGGAAACAGTTTGCGCAAAAAGAAAAGCAGTGGCTGGCCTAGAGTCCGAGAAGAAGCAATGGAGAGAGTGAGGCAGAGTTTTGTTCGAAGTCCACGTAAGTATACGAGAGTTGCCGCCAGCGAAATTGTCCCAGAAAACGGTATAGAAAATCTTACTAAAAAAATTCAACTTTCATCCGTATCATTTGCAATCGACACAACAAATAACAGAGGATCTGGGCATCCCTAAGATCCATTGATAGAGCGAGGCTATAGAATGTATGGAACGAGCTGGATTACAGATTGCAATGTAACTAAAGGGTCATGCATCGAACATTTCCAGCCAAAAAAAAAACCCACTTGAGATGTTTATATTTGTATCACTTTTGGTAATGTGTACAGTAGTTTCGAGAATATGGTTTTGGAACATCGGGGGATCACCTTTTGCGTTCACTCTGTGTTACACGTCCACAACTAACTTGCTCGTCTATAGTTAATTTCGCGCGTGTTCTCCTGAAACAATGCGGCTGTATTCAGTAAATGATTTTCACGCAATAGAAGTGTAATCTGTTTCTTTAATAATTTTGTCTTACATGTCTCTTCAAAACGGATAAAACCGACACACATGATAGAGAAATACTTGTATAAGTTAATTGAAAATAAATTCTAATGAGGGTACAATTTTAGAAGAAAAAAAATGGAGTAATATTGAGATTTGCACTTCTGGTTTTATAGACAATGAATTAGAACTGGATAGGCATCAGTAGATGAAATGTTCTTCCATTCAAAAAAGCCTTTGTTGTGGAAAATAATAGACTACGCATTTGATAAAAAATAAAAGAAAAAAAAGCAACAAATCAAGAAAAACAATTTTTTTTTCAAATTAGTTTAAAACATATAGTTAAATGTATAGTTAACATGTGTTTTCTCAAGGGAAAATCACAGCAAGCTCTACTGTATTATATTATTTTCTATATGAGACCAGAATCAAAATTTCTGTGTTTTATTTTATTTCTAAATACCTACAAATTTGATTTTAATGTAGTCTGGAAATTCTGCGAGCTAAAACAGAACAATGAAAACATAAATTTGCATTTTTGTAAAGAAGCATCCATTTATTAGAAGTTGAAAGCTCTAAATTTTCTTCCACTAAAGTTGTTCTTTCCCCTATTAAGCGAAACAATAAAGACATTATTAGCGTCAGTAGACTTCTAAACACTTTTGCATTTAACTAAAAATTTATCAGATAATTTAAAAACAACAAAAATCTGTAGCACTAGTATTATTTTATATGGTTTCGATACAAATTTTGTAATCTGAATCTCATGCTGATGAACTGAAAACACACAGCCTGGGTCGGAAGCAAATCTTATGTGATATACATATAAAATAAGAAATTATAAATATTTCCAATGCACATTAAAATAATGTTTACCTTATTTATTTTTTCAAATGATATTTAATCCCCTTAAAAACAATTTCGGTTTTTTAAAATTATATTAATTATACTATTCAGAGTTAAATTATTACATCCTTTAGAATTATGCTGTACAAACCCGCTAATAGCATTAATTTCCTATGTTTCTTTTACAAATGGCATCTGTAGATAGTTTTAATATTTTTTTCTTTAATATTTTGTGCTGAAGCGCGATGTATATATTATAAATAATTGTAATATCATTTTTTATTTCGATTTGATCTATATATATAATATAATAAAAAATAAGAACACATATTAGTTAACAGTAGTTATAAAAATAAAGTGAAATAAATATGCAAATTATGTAAGAAAAGACAAGGAAATGCGTAAATTGTTTCTATTTCACAGTACAGCCCTCTTTATTTTTTTGTTGACACATTTGATTGAATTTACTTAAGATGACATTTTTGTCTATAATAATAAAATAATTTTTTTTTTCAAATTATGTTTTGTAAATACAGTCAGTGCTTGGGTATGTATTTAAGAAATGTAAGCAATTTAATACCAAATATGCATTTTTCTTTTAGGAAAAGGATAAGCTTATATTGATTGAATAGTTATGCAACAAAAAATTTCTTATCACAACATTCAATAAGAAAATCCTTGATAGCTATTCCAGAAAATGTTCGGTATATTGATTAATGGTTTCCGTTATATATCGCCTTTTCTGCGTCAATCATTCTAATTTTATAGTAAGATTAGAATGCTCGTCATTTCCTCTCCCGGTATAGTGATAAGAACTTTTTAATTTGATACTTTATGAAATTATTGATAAAAATATTATCGGTATCAAGATTTTATTTTTCAAAGTTACTTTATGCATATGCTGTGGAATATAATTGATTAATGTAAAAATATCTCATACGCTTGCCGTGAAAAGTAAACACACGTCATTTTTTTTTGAAGATTTGAAGACGATTGCCACTAAAATTTAAAGAATAAAAGTACAAAATATAATTTTAAAGGAATGATTATAAATCAATTTCACACAAAACATTTTATGGAATTATTATAACTAACGTAATTTTTGAACAGAATTCCACAATTATTATGTAGTCATATAGGAAATATGAATGCTTTTCATTGGTAGTTTATGTGAATGTTTATCTGTGCTTATTAATCTTCAATTTTTGTTTAGCAATTTTTAATTTTTCAGCCACGTTTAAGAAATGCCATGTATCCAATTTGTTAAGAGGGTGAATAGAGAAATGGGGCTATGACAGAACGATACTGCTAGATTTCTGAATGTTTTATGTAGATTCTAGGATCAACCTGAATGTGAAATTATAAATTAATAAGACTTGTTCCAGCTCTCTCTACGGAATATGATGCCGTGGTAGCTTAGTTGTCAAGGTAACGGACTAGTGGCTGGCGTGTCATGAGATTAATTCTAGTGCAATTGAAGACCAGCCATGTTGGTGGACGATGCACGTTAAATCTCTCCTCCCGTTGGTGTGGAGGTGGAAGTTACGAGAAAGGGGTGTCAGGTGTCGTCCTCGTCACTTAACCATGGTTCAAAAGGACGAGGTTCTTTGCCATCTAGAAGATGAATAGTGTGACATTAATATTCATGCACTCACTCAATGGAATGCAATGCATGTGAAAGACCGCGTTAAATATATCTCGGGCGGAAATTAAATAACACTAAGTGCCTAAACTTCTTTCCTACTATTGGAGCGTAATAAACAGGAGAATGCCTGTTAGTAGGGGAGAAAATATCTGTAGGAAGACTATTTAGCCTCAAGCAAGGGTTTTATCTAAGAAGACCCTTTGTGCCTGTCTTTTTTTAATCTGTAACACAAAAAAGTCCATGTGGTTTGGGCAAGGGGGTGTGTTATCTCAACTAGACTGAAAGGTCACTCTGTATCCTTGGCATACCTGTTTTGATTTAACATTGAGAAGCACTCAAGTCGTGCATTGATCTAGAAAGAACAAATGAGATCCAGATATAGTCAACCAAGCATTTTAAAGACACACATCTCGATTGATTGCGCGTGGTGAAGTCTGGGAAAGGTGGTGTCAGCACAGGTGTCAGCCTGGCTACTTGATTGCAAATCAAATTTACGAGAGTCGTCATCAAAAGCTATCGCGTTGTTTCAAGTAACCATTCTCGAGTTACGAGACGACACCTGACTTGGCAACGCACTTCCCAAACATCTCCACAATGTCCGTCTTAGAAGTTTGAGAATCTATAAACTGAAAGTGATTTAGGCGGATCTACACAACGTCAGACACTTTTTGAAGATCTTCAAACATGAACAATGCTCCGCACATGCCTTACCATATTCTTTTGCTGTAGATCAGTGGTCCTTAAACTGTGCTCCGTGAACCCTGGTGTATCCCTAGTGCCTTTCTAGGGGTCCACGTTTTTCATATATCGCAAAGACTTTCCTCTTTTACTGACATTGAAATCCTCGAAGAAAAATTGACAGATGTGTCATTGACTAGATCACTAAATTGCCTCCAATAAAAAAAGTTATACTAGAACTTTATTTCAAGAATATTAAGTCAGGAAATCGGTGTTCAAAATCTAGAGATCTGCGATGTCAGGAAGATACAAAAAAGGGGTCCCCAGCGATCGAAAGTTTAAGAACTACTGCTTTTGATGTTTATTTAATCCTAATAGAAAATATGATTCAACTTCTCTGAGTTAGTTTCTTGATGAATATTTTGAGGAATAGAGTATGAAACGAATAAAATAATCAGGGACTCCTTGGACCTTAATTCTACAAGAGCATAATTGGGACTATCCTGGGAAGAAAAATATCTACCTTACTTCTTCCTCCGAGATAGTTAATTGAGCCAACGTAAGAATTTTTTTCAGAACGGGCATTTATTTCCATTGCAACAAAAGGATTTTTTTGATACAATGGAATATATTTCAGCTACGCTCTGGCCTTAAATGGAGAAGGCATTTCCTACTGTCATGATGCACTGTCCGCAAGAGAAAATCGAGTGGAAAGAACCGCTATTACTTCGGCATTAGGCGAGGTGACAATTTCACCCGAGGAAAAGCGAAACGACTTGTTTCAAAAATAATTGTCTTCGATCTGCTGTTCTTAAGAAAATGTTAGAGGGTCTTCTGAGCATTGTATATCGACTGTTAGATTGTAAAGTCGGTTGGTGGAGGAGAAGAAAAATATTTTAAAATTAGTTTGATAGATGATCGTTGAATTTTGACGTGATCAGTTACAAAGACATAGAATCTTGAAGCTGGATTGTAAATATTGGTGTGAATAGGTTCTATTTTAAATAATTCGTAAAATACAGCTTTCGGCATCAAGGGGGTGCTCCGGCTGTTTTGTAAAGTAATTTTGTTTTGCATTTGATAGCATGGAAAGTAGATGTTACCAGTACACTGGGAATAGGGTCGGTCGGACATACTCTTTACATAAATATTATCTTATTTAACTCTCTTACGTACAGAATTATGATATTTTAAAAACGAAAAACGAACTTTTATAAAAAAAAATATTATTGCCATTTTTAAATCTCACTTGATGTCAAATGTACGTAAAAGTCAGTAAAGGACTATTTGAATCTCATTTCTTTCATGATTTTTGTTTGTATGAAAGTGCATTTATTTTTAAATTTTACTCAAAAGTTTATTTGTACCTGAATGTCAGGAAACCAGCATACCCAATGTGCATATTAGCGTAGTTAGTAACGTTTAGGGTTTATGGGCCAAGAGGCAATTTTGGCTCATGTACACCGCATATTTGTTGACATACATCACTCATGCAACATACTCGAAGAATATAAGTCATTTTTATTTTGTGACATGTTTTCTTTAGATTTCACCCTGCCTCCACATATGGAGCCTGTACCAGCCGAAGAGCAAGAAGATACTGAAGCAGAAGGTTTTGGGTATCCATCCGCCCAGTGGGCTAATGGGGGAATACCATACCAATGATTTCAATTCACATTGATTGAAGGAGTGAAATGGCTTTCATGGAAGAACATAAAACGATCGATTTAACTTCTTCTTTATAAGATGTACAAAATCAATCCTTAAATAAAATAAATGGACCATATGAGGCTACGAGTGAATGTATGAAATTCGAAACTTCAGCAGAGCGTTATAATAAATACATTTAAATGTCTCTGAAACTATATTCTTAAAATCTAAATTTTTCATAAATGCGATGTATTACTTGCTCATACAGACTTGAAAATTCTACAAAGAAATGAACTATTTAATAAAGAAACATAAATAAAAATAAATAAAATAAAAAGGAAAATCAAATAGCATTTTCTAAGAAATGGGGCTATAAATGTAATATTTAACAAGACTAAATTCTTTTTTTTATAACTTAGAATAAAGAATATATATTTTAAGCTGACATAAATAAAGGTAATAGATAATCCCATATTAAAACCTAGCACTTCTCACACAGGGTATGTTATACCCACCATCTAACTTTTTTCAACGCTCCTTCTAAACATTTTTTTTGGAAAAATTTTGATAGTTTCTCGTGTAGCTGACTTTAAGGTCATATCCTTTGATGTGCCTTAGCTTGTAGACAAATTCTAAATTTATCTTTTTGGACACCACCTCTTCAGGTATGTCATACCCTGCACGTGAATAGCCTTTACAGTTCGGAATGCATGAGCACGTTTTAAATCGTCCTTATGCTGTCGCGTATTATTGTAGTTATGACGAAGAAATGTGATATTTAAGTAATTTAATAGGTACAGTATTTAATAAATATATAGCACAACAGTATTTTTGGATGAAGAAATTCACTTTGCGGTTGGATTTAGCTCTTTCAGAGGAAAAAGATTGCTTGTTAGTGATTTTCCCTTTCTCCAATGCTGGCCTATGAGAAAAACGGTGGCAATGGGTAAAGAATCGTGTAATCGGCAGTTAAGGGTTTAACAAATCAGAAAAACTTAGTTTCGACTAAATCATTTTTACTTTGTTGCGTTATTCTGAGACATAACGCGAAATTTTAGTAATTTTTTTTAACAAATACTAGAAGATATTAGAAAAAATAGTTTCAAGATAGAATTTAAAACAAACGAAACATCAAAGAAATGCATTGATTGCATTATAAAGCAACACGAGTGTTTTTGCTAGAGTATTTCGGAACTTCCGCAAACTGAACTGGAACTCTAATCTCCAAACTTTTACATCAGTCCAACGTGAAGTTTGAAAACTATGAAATATTTAACATACACAAACACCCCTCAATACTGTGTATCTGCAGTGGTACGAGGTTTTAAACCTCAATTCAAAAGAAATAAAGCCATTTTCGAATTATCAAACTATGTCCAGTCAGCGACTGGGGTCTCGAAAAATGAGTAGTAAAAAAGTTAACGACGGGGCTTTAGTTGAAAATAGTTAAAATTTTCACAAGTCTTCCACCAATAAATTATTCAGATAATGACTTTATGACATGGATACAGTGAAACATGTTTTTGTGCGGTAGATAGGGACCGCATCAAAAGAAACTGCCCCCTCCAAAAGAAATGCGAACATTTCATTAATACTTACAAATAACTTTGTCGATATGCCACAGACTTTTTTAATGGGTTGAAGAGGGACCGCATAAAAAAGTAGCTCCTAAGAGTATGTCAATTATTTACGAAATTTACGAGAAGGAAAAACAAAAAAAAATGAATATTTTAATTTGACATGAAAACATTTTTAAAACATTTAATTTATCATCGTAGACATGGAGAAATTTTCAAAATGCCCATATATAAGTCACTGTTACTCATCGTAATCCAAAGTGCATCTTCCTGTGATGAATTAATTTAAAATTGCTTTCGTCACTTCGAAGATATAATTTTAATTGATTTATTTTTTGGCACCATAAAGCAAGTGATAAGCTTTTGTGACGACTGTCGTTTGGTCAGTTACTTGTGAATGTAACGATGACCAGATATACACGATCGAAGCTATTTTGTGATTTCAAACTTCTTTATTTTGAGAAAATGCTTTTCCTTTTTATTGGAAAGCTGAATCTCTGTATATACTTCCTCCGCTCTCAAAGAATACGGTTCTTATTGTTCGTCTTAAGTTTATCCAACGTTCGGAATCACATAAATTGATAAATTTCAGGATATTTAGTATCACTTAGATTGGAATACATGTATAAAATTGTTTTAAGGACATTATGACAAAAAAACATTATTTAAATACAATATTTTGGCAAATAATTAACCTTTTTTCAAAAAACGTTCTTCTTTTTAAAAAAAATGCTTCTATAAGAGTTATATTTTGCTTATATATATATATATATATATATATATATACAATGTAAAGACTTCTCCAGAGAGTCTCAACTAGGAGTTTTGAAAAATTCGCATTTTTTTCGGAGTTACAACCAAATGAAATAATTATCGGCGTTTTCTTCTTAAAATTGCTACCCTCTGTTGTAGTAAAATATAGATAAATCCATTTTTAAACGATATATTTCAAAAATTCCAGTTGAGCCTTTGTGCAGAGGTCTGAGCTATATACAGGCAAAATATTAATATACTAGAAGCATTTTTCATAAAAAAAGAAAGTTTTGAAAATGGGGCATTCTATGTTAATTTTTTATCAAAATATTGCACTTAACTAATTTTTTATAGTTATAATATTTTTAAAACAATTTTATATACATTTTCTAATCTAAGTGACACTAAATATTATAAATATTATCCAGTTATATGCTTTTGTAAAATCACGGTTCCGAACGTAGTCGGATACCTTAATAATCTATCAAAGTATTGATAATCTCACTGTCATTGAAATTTTCATCTTCAAACAAATGCGTGCTACGGGTGCGTAGAAAGACAGCAATTGAATTATTGAGAGACTCTTTATAAACAATGAACAGGGCATCTTGAAGTGTATACATGTACATTGAAAGAAAACATTACAGTGACCCTAAGCCGTTGAAATTCACACATCACATAAAAAAGAAGATTGCACAAAAATAAAATCGCATAAAAGAAGACCGCGCGAAAAAAGATTTTTACTGTACATTCATATAAGTTGTGACTTAACCCACAAACTCGTAGAAGCGTGGACATGCGCCAAGAAGGGGGGAGAGGGGGCGTTGTTGTCAATGTGTGGATTGCAAAAAACATTCGTTCCAGTTAAAAGGGTGTAGTTGGTTGCATTTAAAGTGAAGATTTTGGTTTCCATCGTTTCATGTTTTCAAAAGGTAGTCTGTGGTAGTATCTTAAATACGCTGTTGAACGCGGCAAAAATGCAACATAAGGCTATCGAGGATTGCTGGAAAACAATGTCGAAAATGAATTACCGTATTAGGGGGGATGCACGATGTTAAAGCATTTAGTATGAATCGGCATACTTTTGATGGATGATAGCATCCGATCCATCTGCAGTGGATTCCCTCTCACGCAGATCTAGAGAGAATTGAGATTTCGGGCATTTTGGCCAAGGTTGGCGCTTCCGAGGTTCCAGAGCCGTCACCACCCCTCTACTTTTTAGAGATTTTCTCAAGAACTGAACACCAGAATAAGACCGCTTGGACTGTCCCCGCTATAGCATCATCGGTATCAATCTTCTCGTCCTGGAGGCTAACTGGCTCACGGTTTTAATGGGCAGGAAAAAACTCTTTTTAGCCCGCTTTCGAAGTGGTCACTTTAAAACAATGAAATTCTCCGAAATATCGAAGAGCTTTGAAACGTGTACGAACTGCTGTTCTTCTGAGCCAGCCTCGCCTGCTCACATCTTCGAACGCCCAGGGATCACCAAGCAGGATTTAGCTGACGATCCCTTGTCCGTGCTGGCTTTTTTGAGAGTGTATGAAGTCATGGACCTGGTCTAGCACTGCTGGTCAATGGGGGCGTGCAAACACGACCACGACAACAGTTTGGGTCGGGATAATACTGGATTTGCAATGTACAGATCGGTCCTCTATTCCTCAGGATTAGATTGGCATCCTGAGTGGTCTCCTTTCAGTACGGCATCGATGGACTGTCCTGGAATTATCCATAGAGTTGGTCTCAGTCATCAAAACATGTGGCACTTAATGGCGAAATGTCTGAACGCGAAGAAATTTGATGCCCACTGAGTTCCACATCTAGTACCGAAGTACAGAAATGGCACCGGTATGCATTGCCTGAAGAGATATCGTAATGAAAGAGACTCATTTCTGCAGCGTATTATTACCATTGATGAGACGTGGGCTCCACCCTATGTGCTTGAATTAAAGTTCTGTCAAATGAATGGCGTCACGGAGATTCACCCTTCCACACTCTCGTATAATTTACATCCGTTCAAAAAATTCGCCTTGGCGATTCAGGACGAAAATGCCAAACTCCAACGAGCATAGATTATTCAGAATGGGTTCAGAAAGCATGATGACTAATTATTTTACATAAACTGACCATTCCTACCGCAATTGGAAATATAAGGGTGGTTGTACTGAATAACATTTAAGTAAAGGTCCATTTCTACTGTCGTTAGTTTGGTGTCTGGCTAAAAAATTATCAGAAATCCTGACAACAATGTGCGCTGAAGGCATACATAATCTTACTGAAAGAAATGCTGCGTCGAATACGTGCTTTAAATTTAGTCAAAGGTAGTCCAAAACGCATATATTACTCATATCTTGTAAGTAAAATTATACATACTTATAATAGCACAGTTCATAAGAAGGAATAATTTTTTCAACTTGATAAAGAACATTATAACAAGGAATTAGTTATTGGACTAATATAGAACAAGTTTATATATACATTAGTTTTTTGGATATACATAATTTAAAGCTTGAGAGAATATTTATTTTATCGTTTTTTTTATATATATTTATTTAAATTTTCATTAGAATCAATTTACGTAAGAGAATTTACAAAGAAAAAGTTATTTTTCACATACAAAGTCTTATTAAATGACTCGTGTTTTAATAAAAAATAATAATTAACAATCTTGGAATTCATTCAGGTGTAAATACTCAATATTAAGAGAGAGAATTATATAAATTGCATTCAAATATTCTTTTTTTTTAGTAACATGATGACGTGTAATAAAGACATATCTCACTCGAAGAAAATTATGCAAAATGAGAGTTAAAAGCTGTACAAATATTTTACCTATGTCAACATTGTCTCTGTCTGTCAGTTCAATGTAATCTCCACATAAGTTATGATTGTTTATCGGTACAGAAAATGTTTATTCAGGTTGAAAATTAATTTCCTTTTATCTTCTCACGAAAAAAATAACAGTACCATAAAAAACAGGAAACATTTAAGAAGCATTTCATACTAATGAATAATTATTTCTATAGAATTTTTTTGAAAGAAAGAAGTTTATGTTCCACTTAACAAGGTAAACCATATTAAGATGATATTGTGAATACATTATATTTCACAATATTAAGCACAAAAGAAAAAGAGGAAATACTTTGAAGGTTTATAGAATTCATTTTAAAAAATGGGAAATTTTCTTTCTTATAATTATCTACATTGAAAGGTTAAGCTGCTGAGGTGAAATAATTATTTAGAAGCTTACTATTGTAATCTAGGTAAAAAATAGAGGTGTAAGCTACTTTTTTTTAAAAAAAAATATGTATTTTTTGTAGTATATAATAGCAACTTTTTTTAAAAAAAATATTTTGAAACTTTTATTATGTTACCAACTTTCTACTTATGATTTAAATATAATCATTTTTTATATATGGTACTTTTTATTCAACATATCTTTCATATAAATTAAATTATCTTAGCAATTCGGAAATGTACATCACACTAAAGAATTAACTTTACATTAAGAAATTCATTAAAAAGGCACAACATAATCATAAAAAATAATATGCTTTTGAAATTTGTAAGTTATTTAATTAAAAAAATGTATTCAGAATTTATAAAAAAATATATTAATGTAATATTGTTCCAAATAGATGAGAGTCAGGTATTATAAAATATCATTTACATTTCTAAAAATAACTTTATTGGTTTTTGCTAAAAATCTCCAAAGTTCTCATGGATATATACTATAAACGATGAAGGAATTACAACTTGTCACACAAAATATATTTATTTTGTTGTTATAAAAATATTTAAAAATGATAAATGGAGGATATATATTACATATTATCGTTCCTTTAGATTATTTAAAATTTTATTATGAAATATTGCATAAAAATAATTTATTATTTACTTTGTTACATATTCATAACCATACACTTTGGGAAGCACAGTAATCAATAATATTTTTCACAGATATCAAAGCTAAACACATACTGAAATTTATATTTTAGAAACATGAGTGAAATATAAATAATGCACAGTGGCAAATTTAGAATTCAACAAATTCAATTTGCATTGAAAAGTAGCAACTCATAACACATTAACTTTATATTAAAATAATATACCGTTGCACTTATCTTGTGTGACAACAGTTCTAAGTGACATCGTTCGGTGAGGAACATGTTGTAATTAAAATAAACACGTGCTTGATTTCTTTAAAACAAAGGCTCCCAAACCTTTTGGTCTCATAGACCCATTTGTCATGTTTCTCGGTTTTCGGTAGACCCCTGCTTACCAAATATTGAATTTTTTCAAATTTATCAATTTAAATGCCTTTTTGACAGCTGGTACAGAGCTGCTTACTTTGAAAAAGACTTAGATTTCCAACTATAATGATGTATATTGTTTAAAACTAAAGAAAAATATGTTAGTTAAAAAAATTAAAATTGAATTAATATATGAAACAACTGTTGCATAAAATAATTAACAAACAAATGCTTTTAGTACGAAGGATGAATCTGGGACTTCGATAACACAATTTCAACAATTGGCATGAATCTTGTCAGGTTTAACCGTAAATTTCCTCGGTTAGTATTGTTCAGTTTTTTTCCCCTTCTCTTTTTTTTGTTTTTGTTTTGGTCACATATTGGAAGCCTCCCCGAGACTCTTTCTGCTTCAGAAAAGCAATTGCTAATATTCTCAAGACATTCTATGATTCAAGATAAGTATCAGGTATATCTTTTTAAAGCTAAAGTTGCTGACATTCATTTCTAAGTTTTACTTTAAAAACTTCGTTAGTGCCTATTCCGATCAGTTCCTTTTGTAATATGACATTTTTTATTTTTTGTTTTCAACGGGACCATATGAATTTATTACCTATTGTAGTATTAGCAAAGTCAAAGCATTCTCAAACTTAGTTTTAAAATCTGTATAAAAGGCCTTTAAATATTAAACGTAGGTTAAAATGCCATTTTCCTGGCGGATTGTCTGTAATGAATAGAAAAATTAGGAAAATTTTCGACATCCAATATTAAAATTATTCAGCTTGATTGTTTCAAGAAACGCTGGCATGATGGGCTAACGAAATTCATAGTGGCTATGGACTAGATATACGTCTGTCGTTATCAGTAGCATTGAGCACCATGCAGGTGACATAGTGACTTGGCTCAGTTTCACCCCAATTTTCAGGGAAAATACCCTGGAGATTAAACTTAGTAAATATGTCTATTAAATATGTAAATCTGGTTTTCCTTTGATTAAATTTTCTTTTAAAATTAAAGGCGAAATCTGGTTTAATAAGAGCGACTATTTTAGACTCGCACTTACACTTCATGAACTCCCAAATTATTTTTTCTCTACGTAGATCCCTTGCAGGTCGTCATAGACCCTGGGGGTCTATATATACTACTTTGGGAATTACTGGTTTAAAACAAGTATTGGCAGATTCAAAATCCTATGCAATCATTCCTTTAAACTATAACTGTGAGTAAGATTGGCGTTTCTTGAGTTTAAAATAATTTCAATTTGCTAACTGTGTTCCGTGATACACTCATCAACAGCTCAATGCTGTTTGGTAAACCTTATTCTCAGATATCACAATAATCACAAATTACCTGTGAGCCAACTCGTGCCATAAATCCGTTTTAATATCTTTATTCTGTTACTCTTGTAGGTGTACGTATTATAAATGCAAAGCATTTAAGGATTTAAAAGAAATTTTCGTCGAAAAATTGTATTAAGGAAGAGGAAGCTAATATATTTAAATTTGCAATCAGTGCTGACTGATTTTATACAAATAGGAGAGTCTGGTAATATGGAATACCATTTACAGTTTTAAAAATAACTTTTCTGTTTCTTGAAAAAAATCTCCAAAACCATCATGGATATATACTATAAAAAATTGTAAGAAATTTTCACTCGTCGAAAAAAGAAAAAAATAATCTAAATTTTATTTTGTTGTTACAAGAAAATTTATTTTAAAGAAAAATGATAAATGGAGAGTATTATTGAAAAGTCGGATTGTATGGAATAGGTATCTTTGGGAAACTAATTAGTGTTTCATAAAATGTAGTTTTTTTTCAAATACAAATGCCAAATTTTTAAGATTACGGGAATGGAATTTCTATTACGAATTTTTTAACAAAAGGCACATTTCAGTAGAGTCAAGGTAAGCCCAGAGAAAACAGCTGAAGCATTGAATCCACATTTCCCCTCGTTGATCTTTGAAGAACTTTTTGTTACAGAAAAATACATTCTGCGTCTTTGTTTTCTGATTTTTCAATTGGCATGAAACATGTTACAAACCATACGACAGAATGGAATACGCCGTGTATTATGAATATCTAGTACTCCATAATATCCGACACACCATCTTGAAAAATTAATCTTTAAACTGGTGGAAAAAACTTTTCCAGCTAAAAATCGATTACATTATTTCACAAACTACAATTCTTTTAGTGTACATTATGCTTAACTTTAATGTTCAAGTCACAATTGCACTAATAGGTTAAAATGGGGGAAAACATAACAGCAAATATTTTGAAAATCGCACAACACACTTTGTTCCGTAGCGAGTGGTATAACAACAAGTGGTCAACTATCTTTGTAATGCATCATGAGAGTCTATCTTCAGTTAGCAGCTACAAACAGAAATAAAACCTAGGTATTCCATATTACCCGAATATTCCATAATTCCCGACTCCTCCAAGTATTGGAGGACTTTCCTAGAACCTTTTTTACCTAAATTATGGCTGATCGAAAAATGGCCAACCCTTACCCTCTCCCCTTTGCAACATGAAAACTTTAATAGTACCGCATGAGTTGCAAATAGACATTCATGGATTACCAGTGGGGGAAATAAATTTTTGTAAAGTCCCAAAACCTCTGGTTGAAAGTGATATTTTGCCTTAGTTTCAGCTGAATTCTAGAAGTTTTCTTTAAATACTTGAAGTCAAAAGTAAAGGTAATATTTCTTTTTTCTTTCTTGACAAAAACCGACATCACACAGACAATTCATATCAATGTTAGAACTTAAAATATCACTCAATTGATATTAATACTTTACCTCGGGGCTGAATAATCCTGCATTTCATCTACTACGTATGATAACTGTATATAACTGCATTTACATGAACATACATCTACCAATACCTGGTTTGATGATTATAAAAACACCTGGATGATTATAAAAACACCTGCATATTTATAGAAATGCTTTTTGAGGTTTTAAGAATGCATTATACAATTAATTAAGGATTTCTTCGAAACTTGAGAACGTTTTTTTTTGTTTGAAATGTATTTTGGAGATCGGTTCAAGGGCAAAAGTGTCCAAAAAGTAATGTTTGCTTAATAACAATCAAACATTTTCGAGCCAGCTGTACCCACTCAGTTGCACTGATTTTTGGTTTTTTATTTTTTTTTTCATTTCAGTACTTCAGTGACCGAAGTTCAAAACGGTATGATCATTCTCCTATTAAACGTCAACATCAATGTGTCAGGAACTAAAAGTAGAACAAAACTTTCCTGAAAGAATTTTTTTTTCACTAATTGAGTATTTATAACATTTCTCGTACAAGAGCATACTTCTCTCACAAGCTTAAATCCCTTCCCCCCACACCAAACATATATATATATATATATCGTTATGAAAACTCGAAAAACTACTTCCCAACTTCTTTTGCCTATAAGCCACATTTATTAGGTGAACCCAGAAAACAATGTCAGGGGGTGAGGAAAAGGTATTCATCGAATCTGTCGTTCTTCTTTTTGCCTTGTACCAATGAGCTTTATCGAATGGGGGTAAACGAAATGAAAAGCAGTCAATCGATATCCTCAAATCATCATCGGTCAGAAGTTTCATTTTCCTCTTCGTTCCCTTTCTCGGTCTCACCGGAAGGGTTTCGGACGCGGGGGAAAAAGATGAGTTGAAATGGATGCGAAAGTCATATAAGACGCGAGAGCGGAGTTTAAAAAATACCCTCAAACTTTGAAACCCTTATATTTGCCAATACCAAATTAAACTTTATGTAACCTTCAAATATTTTGCTATGGAAGCGAAAATGTTGCCAAGTGCAATATTATCTAATCAAGTTGCTTTAAAGTATAACGTCAAGTGTAAATTGTTTTATTTTTAATAACCTCTAACGCATTTTTCTCATTCATTTGTTATTTTGTACATTATTTCGTCTAGTCATAATTTCTGTCATTTTATTTCTTCTGAAAATGAACGAGAGAAAGGATATACATAAACAAAATACTCAACTTTGGGAAATTTAATCCGTTAGAGCCAATTAATGAATTAAAGATATTCAACTGTACAGTTAATTATATATTATACAGTATTCACTTAAGATAAATAGTCAAATCGTTTTCTAAGGTATTCATTAACATACAAAAAATAAGAAACTCACATTTTGACATTAACTATTTTTTCGGAACAAAAATGACAATTTTCGCAATTTGCTGAAAACGCCGTCAACGCAATTTCTGCTATAAAACTATTCACCTTTCCTACTAAAATACTCATCATAGAAGCTGTGCTGCCATATATCTTAGAAGAGTAAATTTAAAAGAATATTCCTGCTAAGTATATTTAGATTATTCGTAAAAATGGTTATTCTATGTAACTTTAAAATGAGTGGTACTTATAAGTACCGTCGGTAGATAAAAAGTTACAAGGTTGAAACTGCTTGCGCATGACTAACGGGCAGTGTAAAAATATAAAAATAAAAGTTTTTCCAAGTTGTTTCTTTTCCTATTGGATTCGTTAATAATCCGACTCCTTATTTTAACCCTAAAACAAGTTCCGAAAATTATTGTCGTATGCAGGGAAATATAGGGTTGTTGATATAATTGCTTTACGGATCTTTTTTCCGGAAAACAATACTCTCACAAAGTGAAATTTAACAAAATTCAGTACAAAAAGAAGATCTTTGAAACACTGATGCATTTATATGGGAATGTTAAATTTCAAAATTGAAAACCCTAATGCCCAGATCTGGCTCTTTCACCATTGAATACCACAATTATCCCAAACCAGGTTTGTCTTTGTTTTCCTGTTAAAACACAAGAAAATAAAGCCTTCAATGAAACAAATATTATTTAAGAGAGATGTAATCAGTGTACCACTGTCTTGTATTATTATTTTAATTTCTCGTTTAGCAATTATATGAGGGCCATTGTCGACATTTCTCTTTATTTTAAAGTACATACGAGGTAAAAAAAAACGTAGACCAGAAAAGCACCCTATAACTGACATTCCGTATTAATATGAGGACTGGGATTACAACACCACACTAACCGAATAAATTAATTATCCACAGATTTAATGTGCATGATCCCCTCTACACGAAAGGTTTTCAGTGACATCATTACTTGAACTTAGGAATTGACAGGAACAATTCAGGCCACGAAAGCAAATTATTACAGCTTTTATGTATAAACAAGGGCTCCTCAAACTTTCACATTTTTTTGTCACACAATTTTCAGTCATAATTTTCATCGTCCCTCTCCCTCATTTAGTAGCAATGTTTTTTTTACTGGAAACATTTATAAATTCTTGTGCACCCTAAAGTATTACACGGGGCCACAGAAGTAAGTATGAGACACACATTATACAAAGGAAAGAGAAAAAATTAAAGCCACGGAGGAAAACAAATGTTTATAATAAATATACAGAACTTTTCCAAAAGCACTTCTGGTGGATATAAATTGGTAAAAGTCTAAAGGCCAATTTATATGAATGCCCTGGAGTGTGCCATAAAATCCAGCCTAGAACGCGCCCTTTGAACACAAAAAATGAGATCAAAATTTACGGGATATAAAAATTGAACTTTAAAAAATAAAGAAAAAAGATAAGCATAGAATAGATTGAAATGCTGTTAATTTAAAAGAAAAGAAACTTAAGTAGTTGTAGTTCTAGAAGTATATACTGTTTTTACAAAAAACCCTGGAATAATACCTCGATTAAATAATTTTAAAACACAAGAGCATTGCACAAATACATTTCAGATTCCTTGAAAAAAAGAGTATGCTCGTTGTAAGGCGACTATACCTAAATATTAAAAATTGTAGCTTGAAAGTATAGGTAATTGTTATACGCCAGATTTTAAGGTACGTACAATGTATCGAATGCAATAATAATGTACTTTGGTGCTATAGCTACAATATAACCTTAATTATAAACCATATAAATTATCAAGATACGTGTTAGATTTTGTACATGTTAATTCTGAGTAAAATATGTTTTAAGTAAGTTACTTTTTTAAGTAATTGGACACATATTATGTTACTGTTCCTTTCTTTTGTTTAAATTGGAGCAGATTGCAATAAAAATGCAACGTGTATTTATTTTTCATTGTGTCAGAATGTGTTTTGGTTTGCTTAATTCCAATAATTTGCATATTATTTTTTATTATAATCTTTTTTTCGACTTTTCGATGTACTCGCACCCTTCATATAGTGTGATCACACACCCCTTGAGAAGCGCCACCTACAATTGGAGAATCGCTGTTATAAGGGCAACACATATGAATTCGTCTTAAATTGCAGATTAAATAATCTCATTTAATAAGTGAAGAAGAAAGATCTTTCACATTTTGTCTCATTATTAAGTGTTAAAAATACTCCTTCTAACAAAAAAAGTCGAATGTTTCATACACAAAAAACAGAGATATAACGCATATTTCATATTTTATCGCAATTTTTAAACATCCCTCATTGCCATTGTGGCATCATGCCAGGGTAGCGATTACTGTACCAGATCTAATAATTTAAAACCATTTTATTTCTAGTATACGTAAATATTCTCTAAATTTAAGTTATAACATCTCAAGCAAGGCCTTACTCATTCAATTTCTCGCGGGGAATAAGGAAACTTAAGTCCCGCCAAGCCGTTGTGCCGCGTCACTTCGTCTCTTTCAGTCGTCGGGCATCGCCATCCAGAAACGGAGTACTCAGTATATTTTTTATTCGGGTGCTCGCCCCACTAAGTGTTAGCCCAGCGTGATCAGGAAACAGGAGAACATCGAGCCTTTTTCTTTTTTCTTCCGAATTGACCCTTTTAAACTCCAGGGGCGGGTAACCTATACGCCCCTCACCACCTCTCATTGGCGGACCCCACATTTTACACGCAGCTCTTCAGGCTTCATTTACACACCACTGGTTTGGACCGATTAAAGACCCGGTTCTTCCCGATCTCTCTCGCGAAAAAGGTTTGTCCAATATCTGGGTCATAATTCGTCTCAGCAATATTTTTCCGCCAAAAGGTACTTCTGCGACACTCCTTGGCGTCAGAAGTACCTATTCAGATTGGCTCCTTCAAGTGGACACACAAAATGACAATGTCTATTGTGTTTTCGGACACGCAGGCATCCGTTTGTCATGAAACAAAGAAAAAGCTTCAAAATTACTTCTAAGCCCAAAGAGTTCACATGTGTTATGCCTCCGGCCTGAGGGGCGAGTTACATGTGCCTTTTACAGACAGACTCTGTCCCATGCAGCCAACTTCCATCTGTCAATCTTGACATGCGTATAGGGGTGTGAGTTCTGTTAATGAGACGACGTTTCACTATAAAACTTTGAAATATGAATGAGATTGTTACTTGGCATGAAATGACATGTCAAGCAGATAGGTAAATGGTTAGAATGAAGCTTCATTGCGCCTCGTGGAATGCCAACAGAGGAAGTTGAACTTGGCTCTAATTGGATTATAAAATAAGTGAACAGGGTTTGTTTGCGTGTATTTAATCTCATGCCAGGGCTCCCAGGAACAATGTTAAACACGACAATGATTGCTACCCGCAAGGCTTTTATGTGACTGCGTAAACCCTATTTTCACCCTTCCAAGGCTTGCACGACGATCCCCAGATTTGTCATTTATCAAGTATATCTGGGATTATTTAGGATCGCAAGCTGAACAAACTATGAGTTTCATCGAATGACAGGCGTGTTTAAACTTTGGAATAAGGTGTCGCAGAACATCAATGCCCGAACGTATCACATCCTACATTCATATTAGTGGTGTGTGTGGCCGGTCCAACAGGGGACTAAAACTTCCATTCATTTGGGATTTCTTTAACAGTAAATGATCATTTTTTTTAATTTTCAATCACTTAATTACATGAACGTTGTACTTACATATGTAATATTTTGTTTTATTCAGAAAACTCTTCAGTAATGTGCACATTTTAATTGTAATGAGTGTATGATGCAGTGCTATTCTTATTCATATAACGAATTTATTTTCGAAAAAAGGTATATTTTCTATTATTAGTACGGATTTTTAAAATTAACCGTAAATTGAGTTTGCTGATGTATTCATTTATTATTATTATTTACACCGGCAAAAAATTTGTCGCACAAGGCTATTTTGCATTTTGGGTACTTATACATAAGTTTTTCAGATCTCTGTTTAAAATTAAATATTATAATTATGCAAATACACTAACTTTTATTAAGCGAATCTAATTAGAACAAATAGAGGCTTCATTTATAACGGAAGTGTCAAAATCCTTACCGGCACTGTGTGGGAATTTTCGGACAAGTTATACTCATGAAGTTTGTATCAGTAGGAATATTGATACACTTGTTCTTGTTTTCAAATATTATATTTGTTCGTGAGTGTCACGAGTTTTAATAATATGACGGACCAAGTCTTTCCGACTAAAATTTTAATAAAACCAAAAAGGTAACAGAAGCTATTGTGGGTTTCGATGTAAACAAGTTATTACCCACGTCAGCAATACTCAATCTTTCAGCTTCTCCGACCATATATAGTCCGTTTGGCAGGTGCGCACGCAGGCATCTTCACGCATACGTCATACTCGCAGTCATCATTACGCAGGCGTCAACATCCCGCCCGGCCTTGCTATGTCCACATGCAAGAACTTAACAATTTGTATCTTAACAAAAAATACTCAATAAATTTTAAACATGAATTAATACTAATAAATATTAAGTGAATATCAAATTTCAGCAGAGAGAATTAGCTTAAGTTCTCAAATAATAAAAATACATAATAATACATAGTAAATAATTTGATATACGAGAATACCAAAAATTCTAAAAATAAATTCCAAGTTAATAATATAAATAACCATACACATTTAATTTTCAATAGGCAGTAGGCTCAACCTATTGATAGACCTTTTATAAATACCTTTACCAGTTTTAATATCTACAACTCTAACTTTCTTATCTTTCCCCATGTATATTTTAACAACACGTCCCAATAACCATTTACAAGGAGGAAGATTTTCTTCTCTTATTAAAACCATATCTCCCAATTTGAGATTTTCTTTATTAACAATCCATTTCTTTCGTTGTTGCAGACTATTTAAATATGAAAGGCTCCACCTTTTCCAGATCGTTTGAACTGATTTAGTTATTCTCTGCCAAACATTTAAACGATTTGAATCGCATTGCAACAGAGACGGTTCCACTATAGCTGTGATCGGTCTCCCGATTAAAAAGTGAGCTGGGGTTAAAACCTCCAAATCATCTACGTCAGATGTAAGTGGCGTAAGAGGTCGAGAGTTCAAAATTGCTTCAAATTGCGTTATTAAAGTCAATAATTCTTCATAACTAAATTTTGAGTTTCCTGCAACGCGTTTAAAATGATATTTTAAAGATTTTATATTAGCCTCCCATAGACCTCCCCAGTTTGGGCTTCTAGGGGGAAATAAATGACCATTCAATGCCTTCTTCTGCGAAAAACGCAAATAAAGACTCTTCTCTATCTCTTACTAACTTAGACAAAGCTTTTATTTCTCGATTAGCGCCTATCATGTTAGTACCATTATCCGAAAATATTTTATGACACTTACCCCTTCTTGAAATAAATCTTTTCAATGCAGCAATTAAAGCTTGCGAAGTTAAGTCGCTGATTATCTCTAAGTGAATGGCCTTTGTTACAAGGCAAATAAATATACAAACATAAACTTTAATTTCAGGACCTTTCCTCTGATATTTATTTTTGATAAAGAAGGGTCCACACAAATCAATTCCAGTTGAATTAAAGACCTTATCGGGAGTTATTCTTTCTTTTGGCAAATCGCCCATTTTTTGAGAACAAATTTTAGGATTGAATTTAAAGCAATTACACAGTTATGCACAACTTTTCTGCAAATATTTCGCCCGTGAATTGGCCAATATTTAAGTCTAACCTGATAAAGTAAATGTTGGGGCCCAAGATGAAAATATTTCTCATGGTAGTATTTAACAATAATTATAGTTAGTTTACTTTTCGCAGGAAGCAATATAGGATGTTTACTCGAATAAGGAAGTCGAGAGTGTTTCAGTCTTCCACCTACTCTAATGATTCCCTTATCATCTAAAAATGGGGATAAATTTAAAATCTTACTTTTATTACAAATGTCATCACCATTTTGCATAGCTCTAATTTCCTTATAGAATGAGCTAAGCTGTACTTGTTTCATTAAATAAATTTCTGCTTCTTTCATCTCATCTGAAGTAAGAGGTCCCGTTTTCTTGTTAGTTGGATTTCTAATGTTAAATAGAAACCTGTAAAGAAAACTTAACACTCGAACGATAGTTAGAAACTTATTACTACGAGAAAGTAAATGATCAAAAAATGTTTGATTAAAGTTTAAAGTCAATACAGTATGTTCTTTAGAGTCCTTTGATTTTAGTTCAGGCAAATAATCTACTTCATTCAGTTCCGGGCACTCAGAGACAGTTTTGGGGAGTTCGTCAGTTCTTAGGAAGGCTGGACCAGTCCACCATTTGTTGTTGGAAATAAGTGTATCAACACTAAGTCCCCTAGACAAGAAATCTGAGGGATTGTCTTGTCCTGAGCAATGAAACCAAGAATCAGGATCAGTTAGCTCGGAGATCTCCTGCACTCTGTTAGCCACGAATTGTTTCCATCTTTTAGAAGAGCCTTTAATCCAGAATAGGACTATTTTGGAGTCTGTCCAGTGGAACACTTTGCACTCCTTTTTCTTGCGGACGATTTCTTGAACCCTTGAACTCAATCGAGCTGCTACTAAAAGCTCCCAGGAGTTCAAGTCGAGGCAAAGTAACTGCTTTCAGGGTGCCACCCTCGTTTTTGAAGTGATGAGATTTACGAGCTCTTCATTTTGTTTTCTTACTTTCACGTAAGCTGCTGCACCATAAGCGAGTTTAGAGGCATCGCAGAATATGTGAATTTCAATGAGGTCACTTACCTCATCATTCGTTGAATCAAGAACTAACCTTGCAATTCTAAGATTATCTAATAGGGGCAGTTCTTTACACCAAATTAACCACTTTTCCTTTAACTTTGGGGGTAAAATTTCATCCCAAGTTATTTTTATCCAAAGTTCTTGTATGAGACATTTTATTCTTATAGTAAAGGGTGAGAGCAATCCCAGGGGATCAAATATCTTCCCTATTGTTTGTAACATAAATCTTTTAGTATTTTCGTTTATCGAAACGAATTCCAGCAAACCTTTAGTATCCAACGTCAGACAGTCATCTAGAGTTTGCCAAGCCATGCCTAACACTTTTGTTTTGTTTGTTCCTAACCTGATGGATGCATCCATAGGATGTGTGTCGAAACCTTCAGCCTCCCACTGAGCCATTAAAACGGTATCATTGCTGATCCATTTTCGCATCTCCATCCCTGCTTCTTTCATAATATTCTTAGCGTGGCGAGACATGAAAAGAGCTTCCTCTCGAGTATCCTGTCCCGTAATCCAATCATCCACATACATGAAAGAATCTAAATGTTGTACAGTTATGGGATGAATTTCGTTATATTTCTCAATGTGATATTTGATTGTTGCTGCTAGTAGAAATGGACTAGAATTAACTCCAAATATCACCCTGTTAAATCTATAAACTTGCAAAGTGAGCTTTTCCCCAATACGTGGATTACTATCTGTCCATAAAAACCGTACAAAATCTTTATGTTTATCCGACAAGCAAATTTGAAGAAAAGCCTGACGAATATCCGATGATATTGCAACTCGATTTAGCCTGAAATTAATTAAAACATCTAAAAGATTAGGATTCAAATTAGGTCCAGGCCACAAGCAATCGTTCAGTGATAGTTCGTTAGCTTGGTGTGAAGCTGCATCAAAAACAATACGAGTAGAAGTAGTAACACGACCCTCCTTTTTATCGCTTGGTGTGGTAAGTAATACATTGGTTTGTGTACATTAATTTCAGTATCATTGACCTTTTCTATGATTCCTTGATTCAAATAATCTTGAATCGTTTCTTTGTATTGAGTGTAAAGGGTTTTATCTCTTCGTAACCTTCCCCATAAACTCTGGAAACGTTGCTTTGCCACAGAAATGTTATTCGACAATTCGTTCTAATGTTTACGAAAAGGTAATTCAACCACATACCGATTATTATTTTATTGTACAGTTTCCTTAAAAATATTCATAGCTTGGTCATCTTTCCGATAGCAAGGGTCATCTTTTATGCCAAGGGATTCGAGCTCAAAAAACAGCTTTAATGTATCATCAACCGAATCATTATCTTTAAGAAAGTAACATGAGAAGTTATTAGTATTGGTTCCTGGAGTCGTCCTCCAGCAATCCATCCAAATTCAGTTTCCCTAAACAACAATTCTTTATTTACTTTATATACGTTATCTTTAATTATTCTAAAAAAATATCCGCATTCAGTAAAGCGTGAATTTCCTTAGCTTCGTAAAAATAGGGATCTGATAATTCTAAAAATTCAGGAATTTTTATTTCCGAAACATCTAACGTAACACTTGGTGTTAACCCGGTAATTTTTTCAGTCACAAAAAATTCTAGGTTTTCTCTAAAAGTACCACTTTTATTAGAAATTAAAGTATTAGTTTTTCCCTTTAAGTTTTGTTTTAATGAATTGAGTCCTGAAACTGAGGAATTTATTTTTTCTATTGCAATACCAAGAAAATCACACATTTTTCTGGATATAATATTAATGTTAGACGCTGAGTTAAAAATGACGGGACATTTTAGTTCTCGGCCTTCATTATTTCGTAAGAAAACGCTACCAGTCGATATTAACACGTTCTTTCTATGTTGAGAAGCAGTGCTACTCAAAACTGTGTTCTGTGTGAAAGAATCCACCACATTCGATTCCCGGTCCTCCGGGTTAGTTAGTACTGGAAGTTCGGCAGAGGGAATAACCCATTTTTTCGGTCATCTATTGCCGCAGTACAGAGGGAGCGAGAATGTTTTTTGCCACATGGGCACACATACGTCGAAGTACATTGCATCCTTTTGTGGTTTTTTCGCAAACACAGTTCACATAACTTATGCAGACGGACTAAATCTAATCGTTTTTCGGGGTTCAATTCTAGAAACCTTTTGCATCGAAATATCGGATGTAAAGTTTTATTCTTACAAACTATGCAACTCTTGTTTTCAACAGATCGATTCATTAAAAGGTTGGTTTTTGTCTTAAAGGATAAGTTAGATTTTCTTAATATCGTTTTTGTTTCGACAATACAATTTTTATCTACGGATAAAAGAATGGTTTCGCGTTGTTCAAAAATGCAATAAATTCATCAAATGTGGGAACATCTTTTGCTTTTAAACTCAGTTCGAAATTTTTCGTGATTCATTATCCAATTTCTTTAGCATAATATTTAATAAAAATACATTAAATAAATTATTTTGCTCATAGTTCAGTAATTTTAGAGCCCGTAAGTTTTTTTTTAATGCAATCAATCATTTCACGAATTTCTTTCGGATTCTCACGTTCTATCTTCTTAAAATTTAATATTTGTTGCACATGAATATCGACAATTAATCTTTTGTTATCATATCGGGATTCGAGTGTTTCATACAATGAAGAAATTGTATCGAAAGTGGAGGCAAATTCTTTAACTTCATTTGATAGACAGGAATTCAAATAATGCAATTTCTGTGACTGAGTCAGTTGTTCGTTAGTTGTAATTAAATCGTCAAATTGGGATTTAAAGTTACTAAATTGTTCATATTTTCCCGAAAAGGTGGGAAGTATTATAAGTGGAATTTTTGTTTGAGCAAAAGTTCCATTTTCGTATTTGTTTTTCAACTGCAGTCACAGACAATGATACATTAATTGAGTTAATCAATTTTTTAACTCTTACCTCCAAATCGTCCAGACGCGTTTCACATTTGTATAAATCTTCTTCGAATTCCGCTTCTTCTGTTGGTTTTGCGGTTTCTAATCCAAAAAGTAGCTCCTTCAATTCTTCAATTTTCCTCTGAGTTGGTCAATTTTCTTGAGTTTGACCTCCAGCTCGGTGATGTCAACATGTTCGGACGCGTTGTCCATGAAGGTTGCAATTCTAGTAATACTTCCTTTTAAGGAAGTTTTAGCTTTGTTTAATTTTAAAATATCCATCGCGCTTTAGTTCGTGACTCACGGGCCGACAGGACAAAAAATGTTCGTGAGTGTCACGAGTTTTAATAATATGACGGACCAAGTCTTTCCGACTAAAATTTTAATAAAACCAAAAAGGTAACAGAAGTTATTGTGGGTTTCGATGTAAACAAGTTATTACTCACGTCAGCAATACTCAATCTTTCAGCTTCTCCGACCATATATAGTCCGGTTGGCAGGTGCGCACGCAGGCATCTTCACGCATACGTCATACTCGCAGTCATCATTACGCAGGCGTCAACAATATTTAAGGAACATACAACTGTTAAAAATTTTAAAAAGTAAAACATAAAATTCCTTTTTACCATCAATGTGAAAGCGTAAGTCTAAGAAAAATTTACTGCATTATTAACTCAAAAAATATCTTTATGATTTTTATGTAAAAGACGGAAAATTAAAAATACATGTTATACAAATATTTAAAAAATTATATGAACTGAAATTCAGTACATTTAGTTTAGTTTTGAAATATATGAAAATAAAAAACGAAATTCCCATACACATTTTAGAAAATCAAAAATTCATGGAGAATCCATTAAATGTATAGCCTCTTACAACATCAAAGGTAACAACACTACATTAAATTCCTTTATTTTCTCAAAAAGACGAATGACATCATAATCAGTTTCCAGCATGAAGACGACGCATTAATAAACACTTTGTAAACCTGCGAAACTTTTTAAGAGTTACCAGACAGTGAAACCATAAATATAATAACAATGCATTTCCTTGAATAAATGTTACAATAATAAAAAAAATCGAAATTACTCTTCACGGTATTTGGTTTTTATTTAATCCTAAGTTATGTTGTCTATCTTGTAGAAGAAAAAGAAAATTAAGGGTTTTTCCCAATCTTGTGGTCATATCAACACATAACGTTTTAGAGAAAAACGTTTTTGGAGAGAAAAAAATGTTGTCACTGAATTCATGATTTTTGCATCTTGTGCCAGAAAACTTGATAATAAGTCAGTGTTTATTAGCGGCGCAATAACAATTTATTTATCGACGGTACGTATAAGTACTCACTTTAAAATTACATAGAATAACCCTTTTTACGAATACTCTGACAAGCAGAATATTCTTTTAAATCCACGCTTCCAAGATATTTGGCAGCATGGGTTCTATGATGGATATTTTAGCGGGGAAGGTGAATAGTTTTATAGCAGAAATTACGTTGACGGCGTTTTCAGCGAATTGCGAAGATTGTCATTTTTGTTTCAGAAGATCAGTTCATGTCAAAAGAAAAGTGTCTTATGTTTTTTATATGTTAATGAAGACCTTAGAAAATGATTTGGCTCTTTATTTTAAGTGAACAGTTTATATAATTAATTTTATAGTTAAATATTTTAAATTAATTAATTAGCTGTAACAGATTAAATTTCTCAAAGTTGAGTATTTTGTTTAGGCATATTCCTTAAATTTTCAATGTAGTGATTCAAAAAAAAGTATTGCAAGTAGAAAACTGTAGTACATCATAATGCGGTAGATAAAGGGTTAAAATGCAACAAGAGGGCTATTGGCAACAGACCTTGTAATTTTGAGCCTCGGTCAAGTACCAAGCTGGCACCTCCATCCAAACTACCATATCACGCCAACAGGAGTATTTGGAGCCTCAACAAATTTAACGAGTAGGGGGTAGCTCTACACGACACTTCATTGATTTTTTCGTCATTTTTTAAATGACTGAAATTTATGTTTTTTTTTCTTTTTTGCGTATTAATAACAATTCAAATATAATCTGTTTTTAAGGAGAAAAACGTGACTCACTCATCATATCCACGGAACTAATAAATCTATTGGCTTGAAATTTGGTAGACATGTTCCTTTATATATATAATGCAGCAGAGATCCTCTAAGAAAGGGTGGTGTGAAAATCGACCTCCAAGGGGAGTTGCGAGGTTTTAAGAGGCATTATAGATAAATATTCCAGTTTTTGAACCATCAGACCTACAAACTTGAAATTTCGTAGGTACGTTCCTTTCATAAAATAGAAATTCTATACAATAGATTATTTCCGAAGACCGACACCGAAGGGACTTTTAGAACTACAAACATGAAATTTGGAAAGCATTTTTATTTCATGGAGTTGAATGTCTCTAAGAACGGATCTTGTGAAAATCAAATCAAAATCAAATTTTCTGTTTTTGAAATGTTTAGCAAGCAAGGGTTTTGTTGAATATGGGTTTTGCAGGGATCTATTTTGAGGGAGAAGGACACGGGCGAATTAAAAGATAATTCTACTTCAATTTTAGAAACTATTTTTCAATCCTGTTCGTTTTAAATAAAGAGGTGAAAGATAAAATAATATTTCTCATTGCAATCAAACGGTTAATGGTAGTACTTAGATATCAATAATTTATGTATGTACAGCATATACTTGTACAACATCATGAAATACTCGGCGAAGTGGGAGGGTAAAAGCTAGTATTTTATAATCATATTTCGCATGTAAAACCGATATTTAAAATCCGTTGTATGGAATTTAAGAAGACAACTAAAAACCTAATACTTCATGGGGAATTTATAGAATAAAATATTTAATCGCTATGCTTCAGAACATACAGTCGAATCTCTTTATAACGAACCTCTATATTGCGAATTTTTTCATATAGCAAACTTTTTCCTGGAACTTTGAACATTTCACAATTTTCTTCTTGAAATAACCTCTTTATAGCGAAGTGCATTTTCTATATAACGAACTTTTTCTTTTGTGATCCAGTTTTTGTACTACCTTCTTTTACAATATTTCTGAAAAAAAAATTAAGTTATTCTCTCTTTAACACATTTCATGGTGGTCATAAATTTCGAACTGGTTTTATTATATCCTAACTTGCCGAGATCAATAGAATTCTGCATGTTTCATCCAAGAAATGCATTGCCCAGTTCACTAGAAACATCTTCGATATCCTCTTTCATCCTCAGTGGAGTTGTCCGTATCCCCATGTTCTAATTATAAAATAATGTATGTTTAATACTACTTGTATGCTTTTAATTATAAAATGTCCTTAAAATTCATTAATTTTAGAATAAAATTATTTTCTTGATACTGAAAATACAGTGAATTCTTCGGTTTTCTTGTTCTTGCTTTCCTTGCAGTTTTTCTTTCTTTCTTTTTTGATGTGTAAGATATATAAAATAAACATACATTAATTTAAAAAAAAAGTGTGAATAAAATTACTTTTTAATAGAAAGTGCTTATGAATTTAAAATGTGTTTTATGTGATTTATAAAGTATATTAAAAGATGAACCTCTATGTAATGAATTTTTCATATAACCAACTTTTTTTCCGGGATTTAGCGACTTCGTTATATTAGAGGTCCGACTGTATGTTTAAAATCATCTTGGAACCCTATGAGCCCAATGAATGTCAAAAAATACGGATATTTATCATGCGTTATTATTTTGATACCCAAGTGATTTTTGGATTGTCAAGTACGACACTTCCCTCTCCTAAATGCCGCATCCTTCCAACAGGAGGACCTTGAGTTTCAACATATTTAATGTGCCTTAGGCCCACTAGAGTCATGTCTTCAGAGGCACTTTCAAACCCTCGATTCAACCATGCCGGCCCCGTGTAAAGAAATCTTTCATATTGAGAACATTCTTTACCAATGTCCTTGTTAGTATCTTCCTATGGGGTTGGTTTCATGGGAACGAAACTGCATTTGCCAAACATCTCACTCTTTTTTTGGAAGGGACAAACTTTTCCTTACAAGTTACTTGAGGGGAATGAGTTTCCCACGAGACCACTTTCGTTCCAAAATATTTTCTGTGAACAAGCTGCATTTTTTTGCTGTGTGTGGTTTTGGTTATTGAGTTGTACGATTCATTAAAGCTAATAAATGTAAATGAACAGGATATAAAAAAGAAATGGCCATATGTGATCTCTATTAGATGAAGTTCAAGTGAATGAATAAGTGAATATATTAATGTTGCACTATTCAGCTACACGAGGGCTTTTGGAGACGGACCTCGTCATTCTTAACCTTGGTCAAGGGACGCTTGAACTGCCACTTGCCTCTCCTAACTACCACACCAAATCCACAGGAGGACGGTTGAGCTCTCGACAGATTTAACGTGTATCACCCCCCTACACGGTGCCCTACGCTCGAACTCATAACACGCCGACCCCTAGTCCGTTAGCAATTGAATGAAGTTTAAACACACACACACATAAAACAAGGTGATGACCGGATAAAATAAAGGGTATTAATCATGATACGAAAGTAAATTTTAGAAAAGTGATGAACATGAAACTTTTGAGTTGAAAAGAAATTTTTTAAATACTACCTAAAAAAACTCTATCAATAAAGATGTATAGCAACAAGTGTACCACAAGACACTGCGCCGTGTCAAAGAGACACAAGCAAGAAAATTTCCACATGCTATTTGTTGATCATCAAAGGACAGTAAAACTACAATAACTTGAACAAAATATGACTGAAAATATAATTGCTGTAATGTTAGCTACAAGTGTGTGTTCTTTATTAAAGCCAAGCGCATTTCAAAAAATTTAGATTAGTTCAATATAATTTTTTGGAAATAAAATTCTTAAAAGTATGTAAATGTATTTTTTCTTAGTTCAATTATTCTCTCGCATTATGACTTTTAGGGGGTAAAATAAAAAAAACTATAAAATATATAAAGGATAGGGTGACTCAGACCCCCACCCTCGTGGCCAGTAACACTAACATCGAGTACGGATCTTCTCTCGCGTTAAAATATTCATTAAAAACAAGAAATAATATTTCCAGGCATTAAATACTATTTTTTGTAGCCTTAGAATTTCCTTGGTAAACGTCTTAAATGTAGGAACAACAAATTAAGCTGCAAATCAAATAATTTTCCCTCTTCAGAGAAACAACTAACTGAATTTATGTATCATGTTCACACAATAATGAAATTTGTAATTGTGTCTAAATTTTACAAGTACAACAAATGCAAGTTTAATCTTACTTTTAAATTCAATGAAGAGGTGTCTGCATTTATCACGTGACTGTCATTAAGCATAAATAGAACTGTTTGCCCCGTATTCAAACAATTTAATTGATATGAAGTATCACACAGCTACTAGAGATTTTCTAAATTGTGTCTAATAACGCCTACCCTCTAAATCTGTAATTTTCTTCAGTTATGGCTTTAATTCCATGTTATAAATAGAGTCATAAAACATAGAAAATATCAATATAAATGACGGGAAAGGCTCTTGAAGGGCATACATTGATTCTGGGAAATCTCGACGGAGATCATAAACGGAACCTCTTCAATGTACATTGAAGGAAAAGAACCAATTATATCAGCTTTATGCCCCACTCGATTATTAAAGAACCTCGAGAAAAGAGGGGTGACGGTGTGATACTAAATGTTTTATGATACTTCCCCAGTCTCTTGGGAGATTTGAGGAACATGAAGTGATTTAGAAAACAAGTTAAGATCAAAGGTCTTTCTCTTTTTATAACATTTCGTTTTTTTCCCTTACAGAGATAGCATCACAAACTGAGATATTAGCAACATTAGTACATTTATGATATTTAATTTCATAATGTGAAAGTTTTAAGCACGTAATTTATTTACATAATAACTTTTTGATATTTATGCGAAATCGTATATTATTAATATTTGAATACTTCAGCTTACTTGGAAAAAACTGTATATAATGAATTAGTAACGATCTTGAACTTGAAAAAATATTTAGATACGACGATGTAAAATTTTGAGTAAATATTTAAAGGTTTTCTCATAATGCATTCAAATCAAATGATAATATCAAATAAGTAATTTATGTATTGAATACAATTAAATTTATTAATAATTTCTATTATATAATGCATCAATATATAACAGAAGTGATTCATTGATTTGGTAGGAGATGGTACGATTTAAGCAAAACTTTTTAATTTCAGGATTTCAAAATTTTTTTTGGTAACCTTCGATGTGTATACTATGTAAAACAGATTTTGTGGTGAAAGTTTCATAAAAAGCTTGCCATTTAATTTTTCAAGGAAAAAACTTAAAATTTGTGTAGGGATTTTAAAATGCTACTCTTCCTTCAAAATTTTACGTACACACATGAAATTCGATTTACAAGTACGACAAACTATGTATAACAAAAGTTGGTATGGGTTTTGCAATAACATCATTGGTATTCATACAATACTTCTTTTTTATGAATGCTAAATGAAAATTCCTTAAAAAATGTATAAATTCTGAGTTCAATTATTTTTGAAAGAATAAGTATTGCTTTGATTCAAAAATACATAATAACTTTAGATGTACTATTAGCACAAGGTAATAAAAGTTCAAAGCATGAGGCAAAATAGAAAAAATGCCTTAGCATTTTTAATGAAGAAAAACTAGTTATTTCATATTTCTGAGATGAGTAAGTTTAAAGCTTTGATTTGCCATAAGGATGCGAATAAAAACGAACTTAAAACTATCATAAATCTGCGTTTTTTAAGTTGAGAGCTTTCAAATGTTGTGAGGTTTTAGCAACGTATATAAAGAATATTTTAGGCTAAAAAATTAGATTTGATTTTTTGACCGATTTTTGTTAATTGGTTCGTACTGTGTCCCGTATTAAATTCGTATTCGATGATGAATGAATTGGTGAGCAAAAGGGATTTTTTTTTCTAAATTAACTGAAAAAATCCAGTTAAATGTTGTAGGAAAATACTTAAAAGTGGTACTAAAAATAGGATAATACTAAGTAATGGTACCCCCTCATGATATCTATTTAGACCAGCATTCTAGGACTTCTTCTATGGTCAAGAGAAGCGTTTGATGTAGGAACCTCCCGGTCCTTAATTTAGGACCTCACCATTTGAATATCTATAGATGCCTGGAAGATACGTGGCATTCAAGGAACCTTCTAGAATGTGAGGAATTCTTTGAAGTGCCACTGTCAGGCCTCCAGATGACTTCTGGTCTTAATTTCGAACATCTATTGTCGTACAACCTTCCAATAAAATGTTGATGTACTGTTAATGCGTTGCTCTTTCTGTTCCTTTTCTCTGATTTTTGCATCATAGCTCGTAGCCACGACATTTGCGACTCTGCCTTCCTATGGGATTCCGAGTCCCCTCTGTACCTCCTACACACCCTGCAAGTTTATCAGTTTGGTAACGAATCACCTGTGTATATATACCATAAAATCCGGCGAATAACGAGCACTTTAACACAAAAAGTAAGATCTAAATTTACGAGTGCGAATTATACGCGTGATTTTACGGTATATATATATATATATATATATATAGCATTTCAAAGTATGGTATATATATATATATATATATATAGCATTTCAAAGTATGGTATATATATATATATATATATATATATATATAGCATTTCAAAAGTATAGCATTTCAAAGTATGGTATATATATATATACACATATAGCATTTCAAAATATGGTATATATATATATATACAATAGTGTGCAAAAATTAAGGACGAGACGAATTTTTCAATATAACTTTGTACAAAAGCTTTCCAAATCAACACATTTAATACCGTAAGATCCCCAATACGTAAGGACATGTGGTGTAATGTAAGCAACACTTACTAAAAGAGAAATCAGAGGGATAAAAAGAAGCTTGATTGAAAAAGTAGCATGGACCGCAATGCGACTGAAGGCCGAAACATCCCTGTGATGGGTGTCCAGCAAGAAAAATCCGGTCTTTAGTAGGGGATATGATCTCCCCTGACTGCTAGGCAGGTTTCACAGCGTCTGCCCATGCTGAGAATGAGGGTGTCAATGAGTTGTTGAGGCATTGCTGCCCATTCGTCTTGCAGCGCCAATCAAAGCTCCCGAATCGTTACTGGTGGTAAGTTACGAGCTGCCAAGCGTCTGCCTAGAAAACCCATACATGCTCGATGGGATTGAGATCCGGAGATCGTGCCGGCCAATCCATACGTTCAGTATCCTCACTCTCTAAGAGCTGTTCGGCAGCTACTGTGCGATGACATGGTGCATTGTCGTCCAAGAAAAGGAACTGCAGACCCAAAGCGCCTCTAAAAAGACGCAAATATGGAAGAAGAATCTCGTTACAATAACGGGTCCCGTTGACTGAACCTGCGTCGAAGATGTGAAGGTCTGTACGACTACCAAGCATGATGCCTCCCCAAACGAGAACACCTCGATCTCCATACCTGTCCCTTTCAATGATGTTCGAGGGATAATTGCGGCTTCCCCGCTCTCTCCAGATGAGTATGCAATGAGAATCGCTACTCAAACTGAATCTGCTCTCATCTGTAAAGAGTACTCGTCCCCATTCATTGTCTCTCCAATTCCGGTGTTCCCGGCACCACAGAGAACGCCTTCTCCGATGGGCAGGCGTTAAAGGTACACACCGTACAGGGCGGCGTGCAAACAGACCACCACCGTGCAGTATTCTGGCCACGGTAAAAGGCGATATCGGTCGTCCAGTCACCTGTGTCTAGAGATTTCTCCCGCTGTCTGCCGCCTGTTTCTTCTGTCCTGTAAGACAATGTACCGGTCATCTGCGGTTGTGGTTCCTCGTGGATGACCACTACTGAACCCTCGGATAGCTGTTCCTGTAGTTTGAAATTGTCTCCAAAGTCGTGAAACGATGCTGTGAGCAATTCCGAACTCTGCAGCCACACTTGTCACACTGCGGCCTTCCTCCAACTTCCCAATGATTCGACCTCGGGTAAAAGCATCCAGATGTCATCTAACAGATTGATTATTCGCCATTTCTCGCTGAGGTAGCAATTCGGTGTGATTTTAACTGCTATACGGCGTGCAATCTCTTTGCCAGGAATACTGATCTTACACCGACAACATGCTTTATACTACTCAGACACTCCCCCATTACGTCTACCTGCATATCTGCGCATGTGCTACCGTACATCACCTTACTTAATCTCCTGATTGGTCTTTCTGTCCGCTATGCCTCTTCTTTCAGCTGATATGCTAATTTTTCGACCTCGTCCTTAATTTTTGCACACCACTGTATATACACTGCTGGACAATTGCTAAGGACGGATCACAAATTGCTATGTAGCATAACATTAAGGGAGACATGAGGCCTAGTAGGATAAAATTTAGTTGCCACACTGTTCAGACATTAGAATAAAGAATATTTATTGTTCTGGAAAGTACAAAAGCTGTGAAACATCTGAAAGAAAAAAAATGTTCATTTGATCTGCATACGGAGAAATAGAACAATGCATCTAAAAATCAGCAGGCACCTTAAAGAAAGGTATCAGTACGGGATATGTCCACCGTGGAGTGTAATGCAACATTCCACACGTCGTACCATACTTTGCACAACATTATCCAGCAGCTGTTGAGGCAATTTATCCCATTCCTCTGTGAGTGCACGGATGAGGGTGTTCTTGTTTGTCGGAGGATAGCTTCGACCAGCAACTTGCCTCCCCAAAGCATCCCACACATTTTCAATGGGGTTTAGATCTGGAGAACACGCTGGCCATACGTGACGTTGAATACCCTCGCTGTCTAGACAATCCTGAACAGCGAGTGTTCCATGACATGTTGCGTTGTCGTCCATAAAAACAAATTTATCACCGACAACACCACGGAAAAGACGAACATGAGGAAGTAGAACTTCATCAATGTATCGTTGGTCCGTCATAGTCTCATTCGCAACAACATGTAGGCGCGTGCGGCCATTGATCATGATGCCGGCCCACACCATGATACTGCATGTCGGATATCGGTCCTTTTCCTGGATATTTTCTGGACGATAAGCAGTTCCACTATCGCGCCAGATCAGTTGGCGTCTACAATCCGATGACAGACTGAACCTACTCTCATCTGAGAATAGTACGCATGCCCAGTCCTGTTCAGTCCAATTGTGATTCACACGACACCATTGCAAACGGGCAGTACGGGGCTGCCTGGTCAATGGGACACACACAATAGGTCTGCGTGCGTATAGTCCTCCTCCCCTCAAACGTCTGGCAACAGTTTTTCGGGAGATCTGCTTTCCTGAAGCAGCAAGAAACTGATTTACCACCTGCTGAGCTGTGGTGCGCCTGTTCCTTTTTGCTGATAGGACGATATATCTGTCTTCTGCATGCGTCGTACTTCTAACACGACCTCCCCGTGCCGTCTACTACACATTCCAGTAGTTTTAAATGACTTCCACCGCCGTGAAACAACGCTGTGAGCGACGTCGAACACCCTGGCAACATCTGTTATTTTTCGCCCTTCTTCGATCTTTCCAATAATTCGTCCACGCATAAAATCATCTATGTGATGTCGGGAAGACATGTCAAAATTTTTAAGTTCGTCTAATAAATCTTTCCTGTAAAACTTTGACTTGAAACAACAACTGTCCATACGCGTCAAAACCTTTAAAGCTCTTATGAACGCTATCACGTGATGAACAGACGTGGAAAAAAAATTTGCGTAATCATACTTCTTACTAATATCCCGCACTTATTCTAATTTTCCACATTTTGCTTCCTTTCATTTTGTGGTTGCTATGGTTGATAGTGTTATCCGTCCTTAGCAATTGTCCAGCAGTGTATATAAATATACACACATATATATATATATATATATATATATATATATATATATATATATATATATATATATATATATATATATATATATACCATTTCAAAGTATAGTATTTTTGCTTTAATAGTTAGAAATTCAGGCATCATTCTTTCAACCTATGACCTTTATTACTTTATATTTATATTAATTGTCCCGAAGCTCAAACAATTGCTAAGGAATAAAATTGAGCGTGATATCATTGTCTTTATGAAAGTCATCCATCAAGTCTTTATGAAATAATTTTCATTCGTTTCCGATTCATTTCAATTGATTAAAAGCTTGATTACAAGCAGCAATTTGGAAAGTTTTTTTGAGTACGTCGTTTATTTAGAATAAAGAGCAGTTTTTTTTTGTAAAAATCCAAAAAATTGTATTAAAATAATGTCGTGATGAAATGTCAACATGTATGTACTTTAACATTCTACGATTAGTTTTGATTTATTGGACTCACTTTATATACGGGTCTCGTAGTAAAATGCTTTAATGGCTTAGCAATTTTCGTACAATCCATAAAAAAAGCAAACTACGAATTATTTACATTACAAAAACGTTTCCTTTATCTTCTATAAAAAAAATTCTTTCAAAATGGAAGCATTTCGACTTTTATTTCCATTTTGAGTATTATTGCCGCTTCAAATTGTATTTTCTATTTCAATTTGCATTCACCATGTCAAATAATTTTTTTTTCTGTTTGGGCAACTAGGGCAACTATAAAAAAGGAATATTTATGAAAAAAAATATTCTTTTTGCGAAGCAATTTGTGAAAAGAGAAACTCATCCGGTGTGTATTTACTTCCTTTAAAATAGAATAAAAATCACATGAAAAAAATGCACAAAATATTGTGTAAGATACATAAACAAAATCATTCATGCTTAGATTACTCAACCCATATTTGAAATTACCTTTTCATTTTGTTGAAATCCCCTATTGTGCCTCAGTTCTATCTAGCGAATTTATTGAAAATATTCAACCTCATTATGGAAAAAAAGTATGTAAAAAAATGCTGTATTCCTTTTGTGTTCCACCCCCATACTTATTTCTTCTTTCACCGATCGTAACTCTTCAATATGATCTTTGAATTTCAGAAAAGGGTTTTTGTCATGTTTTTCATAAATATTATACTAATCTTCAGGAAGTGGTTTTATTGTTAAATTCTCGTATGAATATAACAGCTCCCTAACTGGATGCAGCAAATGAAATACAATTTTCAGAAACAACTGTCAATGTATATTTTAAACTAAATGCATAATATCACTCAAAAGTATCTATAACTATACCTTTAAAAAATAAAAATCTGTGCTTAGAAGCAATTCTTTAACCATTTCGCGCCGACTGTCACCTGCACGTGCCAGCAAGAGACGCACTCACTTCCCGGCCGACACTCCGGCGTTTGCTGCTTCACCCCCGGTCGTCACTTATTAGTGCCAGTGTCCTCTAACGTTTTAAAAACTAAAATTTTTGGCAGAAGATGGCATTGTATGACCATATGGTTTCAGATACATGTAGATTTGACCTTCTACTCAAAATGAGAGGAGTATGACTCACATACACGTGGTTTTTGTTTTATAAACATAAAGGGAAGGGAATGTTTCTGAATTGAATGTTTAAGGGCATCTCTTGAAATGTGCACGTGGTATTTGTTTATAGTAAAGAGGAGAGATTTATTTTCGCTAAATCATTTGAATGGACTAAATTCATGTGACGTCATTATCACGTGATTCCGTCAACCGGTGAATATGGTGTCGTTTGTTTACTATTGCGTATAATTATTTTGTTCTTAAAGATTTACGTTTTACTTTCTAAAATGTCTTATTGTGCTGAAATGGTTGCTCGATTAGTTATAGAAAGGATAATTAGAAAGAAAAAATCATTTTATAATATCATTATAACAAATCAAAGTGCTTTGATAGCATGGTGAAGCGTGATGATTATATAGCATCTTCACAGTGTTTATATGTGTTTGACCACTCTTTCAAAAATGTTTTCAACACCATAAGACAAATGAAACTTCTTCAAAAAGGATTTTGGATAGATGTAGACTTATAATATTTAAAAGCAAATATTTGTTTATTTTACATCAAGCTATATTGAGAACATATTATGTTTAGTTAACTTAAATTTTACTTATGATACACATCTCAGAGTAGTTAACAGAGGTACTTCAGCATTTAATTATCTAAAATTAGATCACAAGAATCTGATATGTAACCATACATATATCAAAAAGAAAAATATATATATTTATAAAACTTATTTTACTTAGTAATTTTACAATATTATAGGGAAAAAGAAAAAATAAAAAAATGGAAAAATATCTTACTTTATTACAGCTCTGTTAATGTTTATACTAGTTGATGAAATAAGAACCACTTTCAAACATTAGAAATCAAAATTATAATTTACCATTTGTAAAACTACACATAAAAAAATTGTGCTACATTTTAAAAATCTTTATTCGCTGTACTACTTAAGGTAAAACATATGATTTATCGAGAATTGAATTCCAAATATGGTAATAAATTAAGGCATTAAAATTTTTAAATTAGAATGTGTATATAGTAGAATATAAATTTGTGTCCATATATTAAATATAAAAAATTCCTGATTACTCCTACATGACCAACATAAAAAAAAAGTCATTTTTGAATTCATAATTCTTTTAGAAAAAAATAAAAATTGTAATATATTTGCGTGGTTTCAACACATATGTTTTTCAGAGTTTGACTGTATGGCATAAAAACTGTCTCACACATATACAATTTTTTTTACTACATATGTGTAACATATATGCATTTATTGGTATTTGCACAATTTGTAGATTTATCATTATAGATATTAGAGTTATTTTATACTTTTGCAAAAATAAATCTCATGATATATGTCCTGAATAAATTTGTTGCATTGAGTTTGTTGCAAATATTGACCTAAGAAGAGTACTTTGATCCATTTTATGATATTTATCGAAGATAATTACAGAGAATCTTTTTCAAAATTATCGTTAAGAGGTTAATTGGTCAAAATCACTGATATTTTTGTGTGACATAAGTTTCGAAGATAAATTTTGGGCTCTTGTGTATTATAATGATCAATTTCCTTTTTTAAAAGTATAATTATATATAAAAGGACACTTTAGATACATATTAGGGATAACAAAATAAAAAAAATGCCAATACATTTCTCCAAGTAAGTTTTAAGTTTGCATGAAATGGAACTCAAGTGTTTAACACTAAACATAAATATCTGGTCAAGAGACATAACTTATAGAAATTGTGAATGGAAATTTTATGCAACTATTTATTTCCATATTGTATTAAATTGTTTCTATCTTATTTGCAATTCATTGTGTTATAAAAATAAGATTCATTTTCATCAAAGGATAAATATTTATTGTTAATCAAAAACTTTCATATTAACTCTATCTAATATGAGATGAACAATAGCTTAAAGAATTATGCAATTCAATTAGAAATTAAATTGAATTTGTGAAAATTATAGTATTTTTTCTGATGAAATATTTTTTAACATTATGCAATTATTTATAACAAGTTGTTCAACATGTTATATGCACTTTATACAAAGACAATTAAAAACAATTATTGAATTTGTAATGTAAATTTTCAATATAGTTCATACTCACATTAATAATCTGAATTTGTGATCCAAGTGTCGCGTATCAATGCATAATATTTAGTAGCCGAGATATAAAAGTGAAGTTCATATTACATTGAATATTTTTTAAAAATTATATATTAATATAATTTATTTCTTTAACTTAATAGTGAAATTGTATTTTCTTCTATTACTTTATACAATCATTTCTAAAAAATTTCCAAACATTTTTAAAAGATAATTACTAAGTAAATCAGACAGTCAAAGATAGGAATGTTATTTTATTAGAAATATTTTCAAATAGCTTTAAATGCTTCATAACATTGTACAAAATATATATGAAGTATTTATACGCAATACATTGTGTAAACAAAAAATTAATTTTCAACAAATTATTGTTCCACAGTGAAATAAAATATTCATTTGAATTTTAAGTGTAGGTAGGTAAACTCTCGAGTAAATATAATATATTTTTTAGAAAATTGTTATTTACCATTCCTAAATAATGAAGTACTGGGGCGGGGGAGAGAAATTTCATGCATAACATTATTTATATATATAAATTCACACCTGTGTGAAGAACAGGTTTATCAGCTAGTAGCATATAAGTACAAAGGAAAAAAAATTAAGAACTTCCTATAGTATTGATAAATCAAACCAAAATTACGGGATTATTTCAAATGTCTGACACTTATAATGCTTCTCATAGAGTGTTTAATGTCCCCATTGGTAAGCCATACTATTATACAATTTGCAATTTATGAAGTAAAAAAAAATTCAATTTTCATCACAGGAGACATGTATATGAATCATATACTCGCATCCTTAATTACCTTTACATGCATAATACTGAGTTTTCAGGAATTAAACTATTTTAAGGATTTGTGCAAAAAAGGAAAATAGTTAAATCATGGATAAACAAATACTTACTTCTTAAGTAGCCACTGAGATTTCAAAAAAAGATGAAAAAAAAAACATTTTTACCAAAAGATAATTCTCTTCATTTATCTAAGACTTTCATATTAACTAATGCTCTATGTACACAGGCTTCAAGAAATAAAGTTTTTTGCAAGTTTGATATGTACTTAAAAAAAAAAGACAATAACATATCAAATTAAATGTAATCATTTCTAAAAATTGTTACCCATTTTGTAATGGTTTCATTCCCCTTAAGAATATTGTATTTTAATTTATAGAAAGAAATGACATATATATTAAATTTTAACAGCAAATAATAATTATAAATAATTTAGAAAACGATAATTTGTGTGTGGAAAATAAAAATCAAAGAAACATTTCTTTAATTTTTGTAAACATTCCTCCCACAATTTATCATCAAATTGAAAAAATTCAGAATAAATATTTTCTTCTGACTTTGAATTATTGATTGAAATTACAAACAGACATTTTTTATATTATTCACACCTAACTGACACTGTGTTGTATAATAATAGGTGTGAGCTCTTTTTAAAGAAATGATATCAATGTTATTCGATAATCATACAATTTTAAAAAAGTAGTTTTAATTCTATACTGTCAACCATTCTTGCGCAAAACTATTTAATAAATAACTACTAAATTAATTAAGAGCTAAAATAACTAAGAGTCATACCTAAGTGTACCATGAACTATAAATAAATGCTAGGATCCAACCGAACTAGGATAAATAAATATGCCAGCTAACACAAGTCGGAAGTAGACAATTACCTAATTAGATAAATAAATTAGAATAAAACAAAAATTATATCAAAGAGTTGTTAAAATTATTTCCTAACAAATATATATACTAGAATATTGCAAAAAGTACAATGATATCATATGTTTTTAACTAGATAAAATTAAGATACAAGAACGGCGTCAACAAACGTATAGGAAAATCAATCTTATGAAATCGCACGTGCTGTTTATTGACGTTGGAATCACGTGATTACTGACTGGCGTCAGTCTGTCCATGAAGTTACTCCATTGGGTTTGAAGTCTATAGGTTTAATGGATAATTAGATCTGGTAGACAAAATTTGTCTTTTTTTCTAATTTTTTATTTTCTTCATAATTGGGTTTCGTTTTACCGTCTAGTTTTTATTATATACTTAGATCGTGCAGACGAAACTTCTTTTTTTTGTTATAATGTAAAGCGTTTAACTGAACTGGAAAAAATAATTCTAAGTGTAGTTTTAGCTTTGAATTGTATTATGTAAAAAATACTTAAATATGTGTGATACATAAATAATTAATATAAAAGATGTAAAAAAAACATATTTTTAAACAAGAATTAACTTATGTAAATAAATAATGTAATTCTTTGAAACATCATGTGTAAAATCTTGTTTTTAAATTTTTCATACTAAAAAAAAGAGTTTTAAGTAACAATTTTGGATTTCAAATACATAGTGTTAAGAGTCATTAATGATAAATAAATAATGAAAAAAAATGTTTAAAAAACTGTATATGAGCAAAAAGTTACTTAAATGAATGGAGTATGTAAATGCAAAATATAGAAAGCATATGTTTATTGTGTATTCTACAGAACTATATTAAGTAACACATTCAAGTTTCGGTATTTTCACAGATTTAGGCTTAGCTACACAAAATCCTCCGGCCTGTGAGTGACACTTGCGACAGAAACCTCCGGCCCTGGCGTTACGCACGCGTTTGCGTCTTTCGTCCCGAAAGGGTTTTAAACCTTTCAAATATATGCCCTTATGCATAATTTTCTCTAAATAAATAAATTTTTTTCGTTCCTTATTTCAGCATTTGTGAACTAAAAACTTGTGCATTTTCAGGACATCATTAAATGCAAAGAATCATATAAAATCTAATGGAATGTATACTTAATCCTTTCAAAAGCTAATCTTTATTATAAACAAGCCTCTAAAATGTTTTTTAGATGTGTTCGATTCAAAAATTCCTTGTAATTCAAACATCACTACATTCCAATAACATATTACTAAATATTCTTTAAAAACACACACGTTTATCATAATCTATTTGTATAATGTATTCAAAATAATATATATTTTCTTTATCAAAACCTTTACAAAGTATTAAAAGTTAAGCTTTTAATTAAAGAAACGTCTTGGTTGGAGATAAGAAATGTATTTTCCTGTGGCTGTAGTAGAAAAATATATGAGCCACAAAATTTATGAATATTTAAACGCTTATAAAAATATCTGATATAATGCCTTATAATGTATAAAATTCTATGTAAAACGTTGTTTCTAATTTCAAATGTTAATTTTTATGATGCGTAATGAAAGATGAACGGAGAAGATGTCTTGTCATTAAAACTTTCGGTAAAATATTCGAAATCAACCCAAATTGCTTTCTTAATGTTAATAATCTTTGATCTTTTACAAAACTGAACATTGATTTTGATTCAAAACTCAGAGTAACATGTACAATATGGAGAGATATTTTTCAAAGAAGTGTTTGAAATTTTTTTCCGTTTATTCCCAATTGCAAATAGATTTAATTCGAAAATTGTGCTAAAAATTTTGGGAAATTAAATATCAGAAAAATCTATTTAAAATTGAGAAAAAGGTACATATATTTTATCCAAAAGATCTCTAGGAAAAGCATCGCATATTCTGATTTGAAGAATTATATTTTAGTATAGATAAGAAATATTTTTAATAATTTACTTTCCACAAACTAAGATCTAATTCAAAAAGTTAAACAATATCAAAAGCTATTATTCCTTTTCAAAAGATTTATATACTTATAAGAGTCAAATCAAATTTTTTTAACTCTGATAAAAAGATACGTTCCCCGATTCCCTTAGTTATACAGAAACAAAATTCTTTTTATGAATGACAAGGTTATATATATATAATCCATAATTCGATCTCAATTTTTAAAGTTGATTTAATAATTCATAATTTGATAAACCCCGGGTTTTCAATTAAAATTCGACATTTTGCTAAAGTAGAAGTTGTATTTGTTTATGGCTAAACGCTAAGAAAACTTATTTAAATTGAATTAATAACATCTTTGACAAATGAAAGAAACTAGAACAAGAGTAAAAAATTTATTCTGATCTGAAATCCTAATTAGAAAATGACGAAGTAACATATTGATTTATTTTCATTAAATATCAGCACGGAAAGAATTATTAATTATTAAGATAGACTTCTAACTGAAGAAAATGCAAGACAATTAAAGTTTAACTTGAGAAAAATTAAACAAACCGACCACAAACAAAAATTATTGCGGAACTTTTATAATAAGATTTTTTCTCTCCAATTCGGAAATTTTTCAAGTCCTTAATGTGATTGAGGGATGGAATTAGAATAGAGTCCCCCTTTCACATTTCTCCTTTAATCATGAGGGAAAAAACAAAAATTAAAGGACAAATTGGGTGATCTATTTTTTTTCCTTTTGCAGAAGATTTAGGGTTTACTTTTTTGAATAAATACTCTGAACGTGAGCATTATTCATTAATTATTGTATTTAATTTGTAAAAGAGTTAATGGAATGTTTTCTTAGTTATTCCATTTTTCGGGATTACGAATTGCATTTTTAGTGTACATAATACTTTGTTATATACAGGGTAAACCAAAAATTTTCCCCCGATTACAAAAATTCATTACAGCATAACCGTTTAATATATTGTAATTTTTGTATCATTTTTAGTTGTTTAGTTTGTGTGTGTGCGCGCGTGCGTGCGAATAGTACATGGTGCGAATACTCCTTCAAGAATGGCTCAGGGGAACACTTTAAAGTCTTGCTATGCTGCATCAACGTGGCAAGAAGTGACCCTGGGCAGAATATGTGAAGTATGAAGGGAGCCTATCTCCTGGTACGGTCATCCTAGGCGTGAAGGCCGTTCCAATTTATTCAGCTAAAGCGATCTGAGGAATCTTTTGGAGATAAAAGTACTTTTACCTCCGGATCTTTCGACCCACAATAGGTGTAAAACTTCCTCTTTTATCATGAGTCCAGATTCTTTTAGTATTCCAATTGCATCCCCGTTACATAGGGCTTAAGAAGATATTTAACGGAACGAGCCCATAGAGTTGAAGCAGAAGTCCGTTCAGTCTCCACCTTCTGAAAGCAGGTCTCAAGATAATTCCATGTAATATCAATGAATTGAATATTGCCTACAGGGAAATGATGATGGACCAGATTCTGGTTTTGCAACAGATTATTGCTTTACATCGCATCAAACTTGGGGAAAACTTTCTATTGAATTTTAAAAGGCTACAAAACATCATTCGATTCGATGAACCTAACAAAAGATGATGCAGTCTGGCATTTATTATCAGGAATGTGGTTTACCACAATATTGATATTTCGCCTTTGAACTCTGATCTTGAAATGCAGGATATTTTGGTTAGTTGGAACATTAGGCAACTGAAAATCTTTAAGCGTCAGTAAAGGAAGTAGAAAAGTAACACGCGAAAAAAGCCGCCGGAATACGCCAACATGGCGTTGAAAATGAATGATGTGGTTTTATAAAGGAAAAATACTCAAAAAAAGGATTTTTTAGCATTAAATGCAATACTTATTGTTCATAGTTTTTCAGATATATATCACCAGTTCATAATTAAGTTAGAATGTAGTTTACTTGTAAAAAACCCTAGCAACCAATAACGATTAAGATGAAATTTAATGAAATTTATTTAATATACTACCGAGTAATTCGTAACATGAAAAGACATCGCCAAATGCCACAATATGCAGTCAATAGAGGAAAATCGTTCCTCTTCATTTACTGACACAACCTTGTTATGCATACGGCGACGCATTGCATTTGGCGACGGTTTTTGATTTAAAGAAAGTCTCGACGGTTTCAATGAGCATAAGAAGTCCTAAATTTTATCTTAATCATAAAGGATTGCTACAATTTGATACATTTGCCTATATTCTAACAAGCATAATTTGATATCTGAAAACTATAAATAAAAATGAAATTTTGCATTTAATATTGAAAAAAAAATTTCGATGCCAATTTTTTTACGAGAAAATTTCTTTTCTACTCCTTTTTACCCCAAGATTAACTCGTAGCTTGGTAAATCTCTAATTTTCATATGCATAGCTAAAAATTGTTTTCTTTTAAAGGAGAAGTTTTTAAAGCGCGCTTGTGTGAGATATGGTTGAAAATACAATCATAATGAGAACAGAAACCTTGGCAAACTGGAAATCCATCGGTCGGGAAAAAATTCGCCAAGACAAAAGAAACAAAAAAAAGAGACGCCAAGCCATATGATTTAAATGGGCAAGCATGTTACATCGGTACAAAACAATTTAAATTTTAAAGGTAAAGTTTTATCACACAGAATTCATAATCAATTCAAATTGAATGTCATATTTTATGATACATAATGATGTTTTTATTCAATTAATAATTTTTGTATAAAGAGACAATAAACAGAGGAATATTCAGAATTTCAAATTTTAAATTTTTGCTTGTATTTGATTACTGGATAGATGCATTTATTGTTTAAAATTTTATGAAATATGTAGTTTTCTATATTTGGAGAGAGAATAGTTTTAACCCGAAAAAATATTCATATTTTTCCCATCTATGGATACATTTGAATCTGTAATCCCTTAAAGTATTACTTTCAATATTTTTTTTGTAACAGGATCATGGGGAGTAGTATGATCCAGAATAAATAAAATGTCTAGATACATCCCTGAAACTTCTGAGGGATTTCTTCATGTTATACTCGTCTCATTAAGTTTAAAGAGATGAATTCATGTTTTTGTAATATTTTTCTAATCGCTCATTAGTATCGTAAAAGTCTGCGTACGTTTATATTTTCAATATACACTCAGGAACATTGATAATAGCGACCCAAGAAGGAAGCTAAGTACAATCGTGAAACTTTGAAAATAAGTACTGCGTAATGTGATATGCAAATTATGCAAATTTTATGGATACGCATACTTATACACGCCGCATACTTACGCATACTTATACACGCCGAGGTGGCGCTACAATCAGGAAAAGGTTGCTATATAAGCCAGCGCAAATTCGACGATTGATAAACGTGACGATTACCCGCCGATTGTAGGAAGACTTTGGTAAGAGAAACATGCCAGGTAAACGTGCTAGAAGATATTTCTCACAGTTAAGTGAGTTTGAGAGAGGCCTGATCATGGGGATGAAAATTGCAGGCTGGTCGACGCGCCGTGTTGCTGCCCTGATGGATCGTTCGGAGTGTGTCGTTAAAAAATGTTGGGAGTAGTAGACACGAGAAGGTACACACTTGCGGAAAACCGGGTGGGGAGAGACCAGGAAGACCACGAGGAGACAGGATCGAAGGAACGTGCAGCAAGCACTTATGAACCCCACAGTGACTCGTTCAACGATACGAGCAGGCGTAGGCGTAGCAATTGTTCCACAAAAAATTTCCAGACACCTTGCAGAAGCAAATCTTAAATCCAAGCGCCCTTTTCGTGCACTCCCTGTAACACCGGAACATCGGCAACTGCGTCTACAGTGGTGCCCAGACAAATCAATGTGGAATGTCACAGATTGGCAAAAGGTTGTGTTAAGTGATGAATCCCGGTTTGTTTTGGGGACAGATGATAACCGTGTACGGGTGTGGAGGCGCCCTGGTGAGCGGTACAATTCCTCCCACACTGTTTTACGTCACACTGCGCGCACAGCTGGTGTAATGATCTGGGAGGGACATAGCCTATGATAGCCGATCCAATTTAATTATGATGCGTGAAACCTTAACGGGCCGACGTTACGTTGATGATATTCTTCGCACTCTTGTACGGCATTTCCTAAATGATCTCTCCCAGGAGCAATTTTCCAGCAAGACAATGCTCGTCCGCATACAGTAAGAAGTTCTCAAGACTTCTTACGTCATTTTCAGACTATTCCATGGCTGGCCCACTCCCCCGATTTGTCCACTGTAGAGCACGTGTGGGATCAGCTAAAACGGCAGATGCCATCGTGTCACTCTCTACATGATTTAGAGTTGGCTGTTAAAGATTTGTGGGCCCATCTGCCTCAGGACAACATAAGGTGTCTAATCAACTCAATGCCGGACCGTGTGGCGGCATGTATTACAGCTGGAGGGGGTCCAACGCGCTATTGAAGTTGTCCAGTATCTGTGTCATTGCACACCCTGTATTCGTTTAATTGTCTTGTTTTTGAGATCAAGTGAATCTCTCATCTGTGTCATTATGTGCATTTAATTTCATTTCAAACCGATGCTTTCTTCGTGGGTCGCTATTTTCAGGGTTCCTGAGTGTATTTAAAAATAAATTTTAAAAATAAAACTAAAAAAAGGTGGTGTAGATATTTTGTTAATGTTTTCTATTAACATTTGTAATATGTTTGTACTTATAAGTATTTATCACTGAGGTGCGATCGTTTAACGCAACTTGAAATATTTAAGCATGATTAACTGGGATTATATACTGATGGGAGGTCGCCGGTCCCCAGGGATTGCAACTGTAATTTTTATATCTGCCCTGTTGTTGTTTACAAGAAAAAGAATTTCTTGGGTGCGTCTCTTACCCCACCGAAAAGGGTGACGTGTTCCCACGCCTGGAAGAAGGCAATGTACCCATAAATACATCATGATATTGGGTGTTTTGGGGAATTTCCCGCGCTTGGGGGATGTCATTGACCGGAGAGGATATCCTTCCGCTGACTCTAGACCAATCAGAAAAACTGATTGAATGACTGTAAAGAATCCGATCCAGAATACAGGAGCAAACCGCCTTGGAATAAAAGCTAATGCACCCCGAATTGTGGCACTTTTTGACACTCTCGGGGGCAACTTCACACACCGACTTGGTCTGACACGTCCCTATCTGATAGTCACCGCAGTAAGGGACTCTCCGGGCACCACCGTCATGACTCCTCTCTCTCCGAAATTATTCAGTTAAGTAATCATGTATATCTTTAGTATTTAACGTAATTTCAATCTTATTGTTAAATAAATTAAGTGTTAATTTAAAGAACGGCCTTTTAATTTAGTGTCCTGTTTTATTTGTCTTTAAAAGATCTAATGTTTAAACTTAAGCTATAGTGTGACGCCAACTGAAATTTAGAACCGGGTTTTATTTAAAATGGATCTAACGAAATAAATTAATCAATTTAACTTAAGTTAAACCGGCGTCGCAATATCTGGTGGCGTCACTAGGATTCGAACCTGGGTTATTGCGGAAAATTTAGAGATTGAAACGATGGGTGTGCATAGGTGGAGAAAAAAAAATATAACCTCGGAGAATGCTTAATAGCCTAAGAAATTAAAAAAATTCACTACAAGCATTGGTTACAAATGAAAGTTTAAAAGAAAATTAACGTAATTAATTAAGATTTGCAAATTAAAATTCTATAAATTAACGAATCGTATAAATCAGTGCTTCTCAAACTGTGGGGCGTGCCCCCTGGGGCGCGATAACCCCCTTCGAGGGGGCGCGAGTATCTTGAAAATATAAAAGGCTTAAAAAATTATTTTTTTGGAATGAAGTAAAACAAAATGCTTTCTGACAAAATAAAAAATACACATTTTTACACTGATATAAATTATATATATCATCTGGTTTTCCACTTTTAAAGATTCCACTTCAAACGCTCATTAGCTATCTTTGATCCCAAAACCAAATAAAAAAGATATTTTTGTTTGCTTTTGCTGTAATCCGCGATGAGAGATTTTTTTTATTAAGTTTCTTGTAACCTCTAGAATAGTACTTTTGATTATCATCTCTTTGACCTTCAAACTTACTGGTATGCTTAACTCCGTCTACTTTTCTTTTGGGAAAGTTGTAAATAATATTTTTCTGTTGCTTTTTCCCCCATGTAAATTAGTTTTATGATGTATGGATAAGCATATTGAGCACTTTGAAGGATTAATTGGCCAAGATGTATTTTTATGAGTAATCTGAAATTGCTTTATAAAAAATGTTTTACACAATTATTTTTTATAACTGACATCGATGTTTTTGTATCGAATATTTTTTTTTCATGGGAGCGGTCGCATGAGGCGCTGAATCACTCCAAATTCTGGTAAAACTGTTTATTCGTTAACAGTTTCTTGACAGTATCCTCCGATATGACAGTCTTAATGGAAACTAAAATGAATTTGTCACATTTATGCCTCTTTTTTGAGAGTGGCAAACGCTTTTTTACAATCAAGGTACTTGTTTTGATCGAGTTCCCTTCACGACCACTTTTGTTCAGAAATATTTTCTATGAATATGCTATCCTTTCCTCTACGATTAACTTTGTGATTTTAATTGCTGTGTTGTACAACTTATTATGGTTTATAAATGTAAATGAGCAGAATATAAAAAAATGGGCATTTGTGATCTCTATTGAAGGAAGATGAAACTGATCAAGCAATTGAAGAGAACCTGATGTAATAATGCATATTAATCGTGATATCGAAAGTAAATATTACAAAAGTGATAGACATGACACGTTTGAGTTGAATTGTAATTTTCAAATGCTGCCTAAAGAACTCTATCAAGAAAATTAAGATATCAAGAAGCCTTAAATGTAACACTTCGCCTTGTCAAAAGACACAAGCAAGAAAAGGTTACACATGCTATTTGTAGATCATCAAAGAATAGAAAAATTACAATAACGTGAGCAAAATATGACAGTTTTGATTGCAAATAACGTTCTTGTATTGTTAGTGAAAAGTGTCTGTGATTTATGTTCTTTATTAAGGTCACGCACATTTGGAACAGTTTCTTTAGTTTTATTGGATTTTTTCTCAAATCATCAAAGAAAAATTAAAAAGTCCTTTAAAGTAGGTAAGTATATTTTCTCTTAGTTAAATTATTCACTGCAATTGTGATTTTTATCGAGCACAGAAAAAAATAATTATAAAAAAAAAAGGATTGGGGTGACTTGGTGAAGTGATCGCGCGACCATTAACGTTAGTGTGGAGTGGGCGCATGCTTCCGGGTTAAAACATTTTGAAGGTTTCTCGCTTTAAATATTAAAAATAACACAATTATTCTTCATTGGAATTTTTCATTCGTTTTCCTTATTTAATATTAATTCTAAATGCTAATTCTGTGAGGCTTAAAATTACAGTTCGTTTTAAACTATTTATAATAGGAACATTCATTTAAAAAATCATTTTATATTTTTGTATGCATTGTTGTGCACTTGGTTTTACTCTTCTTACAATTAAGCTATTATATCAAGAATAATGTATTATTTTTTAAAAAAATAATGGCAGAACGGGTACTTCAGCCAGTGTACTTATAAATGTATCAGTACTGCACAATGTATTTTATAACTAATTTATCAATACTAATTTAAGAGCAAGTTTAATTATTATTAAGGACTTCCATGGGCTTGTCTTGCAGAGCAAAGGTTTTCAAATGAAGGCTTAATATTAGAAATTGACACTCTGAGTTCTTTTCTATATTTAGCTGAGATCTATATTTTGTCTTCAAAGCAGCCACCGCAGAAAATCCGGTTTCACAAAGGTACGATGTTGAAAACGGTAAAAGTATACGAAATGCTTTTGTTTTCAGTTCAAAAATTCATCATCTACTTCTGCCCAAAATTGAAAGAGAGTTTTATTACAAAATTGTCTTTTAATTTCGCCACTAGATGTGAAATCTATGAAAACTTTCTTCTTCGGTAGTGGAGAGCCCTTCTGGGGTATTTTTGAAATGGATCTCTCACCCATTCGTAACTTGCTATCAAGTTGTCCTCAGCAAAAAAAAATTTTTTTTTTTTTTTAATTTTTTGCTAACATAGCTAAATGATATTCAATAGTTTTATAAACAACTTCCACATGTTGTTCTTTAGTTTTGTAAGTTTTTACACATTTATCCGCATTTTCAAACATTTCTAGGTTTTTTTGCTTTAAATTTCGGCTCCATAATTCTAATTTTCTACAAAAAGCATTAAGTTTATCACTCGTGTCAAACATATGTACATTTGATCCTTGAAGTTGAAGATTCAATATATTTAATTTCTCAAATATATCGACTAAGTAGCTCAACTTCATCAGAAATAAACCATCTCGAAATTTCTCAGCTTCCGGTAGGTTTTCCTCTTCTAGAAAAATGGTAATTTCATTTTTTAATTCATACACACGTTGTAAAAATTTCTCGCGTGATAACCATCTTGCTTCACAATAAAATAGCAATGATGAATGCACTGCGCCCATGTCTTTGCAAAGTCCAGAAAAGATTCGTGATTTTAGGGGTCTCATTTTTATGTAATTTACTACAGTCACAACTGTCATTAGCACAATATTCAGGCCAGGACTAATTTCTTTGGAAGCCAGAGCTTCTCTGTGGATCATACAATGTGTCCAGATGCACAGTGGAGATTTTTGTTTCACAAGTGCTTGTATACTTTTAAATCTTCCTGACATTGTACGAGCACTATCGGTGCATATTCCGACACAATTTTTCCACTCTATATTTGCCTCGTTTATAAAATTATTTAAAATATCAAATAATGCTATTGCTGTTGCTTTAAGTTTTATTGGTTTACAAAAAAGTAGTTCTTCTACTGCTGACATACCATCCCAAAATCGAACATACGCAATGAAATGAGCATCTTTATTGCTATCTGTGGCCTCGTCAAGCTGAATTGAAAACAATTTATCACGCAACTTACCGAAAAGCTGTTGCTTTACATCTTCAGCGATATCATCAATTCGACGAGAAACAGTATCATTTGATAGGGGTATGGACTGCAACTCTTTGGCAAAATTGTCTCCAAACATAGTTTCTACAATCTCAATTGCTGCACGCAAAATAAGCTCTTCGGCAATAGTGTGAGGCTTTTTTACACCTGGCTATTTTATATGATACTTTGTAAGAAGTAAGTAAAGCTTTTCATTCACTGACAAAGTTTTTTTTTTAAAAATGTTTTTTGTTTTCCATATGTTTTTAATTTTGATTCAAATAACTCTCGAGGTTTGTTAATGTACTCACCATGAAGCGTTTCGAAATGCCTTTTAAGTTTATTAGGTTTCATACTGTCTGCTGCCAATATTTTTGAGCAAATAACACACAGGGCTTTTTCTTCTCCATTTACTTCAGTAATGAAGAATCCAAAATTCAAGTATTCTTGAGAATAATTCCTTGATTTAATTTTCGGAACTATGCACGTCTGTGCACTTGTTGATGCTTTATTATCTTCGAATGTTCGCTTACGACTTAAAAATTTATCCATGATTTTTTTGTTCCAATTTTCTGCAGTAATACTTAATAGTGTGAATTACAACTAACGCGCAAATTATAAAATGTACATTCAAGATAGATTTGGTAGCTATAGAAGCATCGAATGGACCAAGACTGATTGGAATTGTACGAGGTACAGCATTATTACATGTTTTGCGCAGACGTCCGATAATTTGGCCAAACTCACCGATACGCCCGCGAGAATGTCAGATGTGATGGATATGAGAGAGCGCAACATAAAGTAGACTATCTTTCAATTTCTACTATAAGTTCACTCTCTCATATATATCTTGCTCAAATTTTCAATCGTTGATAAAATACTTTCTATTCATTCATTGAAGTTCAAATACATTTTTTAAAACTTGTAGTGGGTGACACTTCATGTTAATACAGTTCTTTCAAATTTTAATTCATTAATTAAATTTAAAAAAATGAATAAATAGTAACAAACAAAAATTATAGTCCAAAAGCATTTATAGAAAGGAAAACTTTTTCGTGCTGTCCCCTGTAACGCAATGGATAGCGCGCTGGGCTTCTAATCTGAAGGACGGTAGTTCGAATTCCATCCGAGATGGCCTAATTTCTAAGAATGTGTGTGATTTCTTCTCTACTTTACTATTTTCTTACACTAATTAAATTTAATTAATGAATAAATAGTAAAAAAAAGAATATTCCAATACCCCATATATAGAAAAGAAAAGGAAAAATTGCAAGGAAAATCGCTTTCTCTTTTTCGCTTAACATTGTGATTCTGTCATATGTATTACATATTTGTATTAATTGAAACTATTTAATAGAAAGTAACTAAAATAAGTTTTTCTTTGTTGGCCTAAGTAGGAATTGACTTAAAATTTATTTTTTTATATTACTTGTTCTAATGACATTTGTACTTTTAGAAATGCATGATGGACGAAATAAATTTTTAATTAAATGTCATTTTGCAATCTGTCCCAATTTAAAAAATGAGAAAGGAAAAATAACATAACATTATAATTATTACTTAAAAGTAATTTGCTTAAAATATATATTATATAAAAGTAACGTATAAAAATTTAATACTCAAAATGCATTATTATTGCATTTAATACATTATTATTGGGGGGCGATGAAAATTATAATTGAAAATTGGGTCGCCAGTAGTGAAAGTTTGAGAAGCACTGTCTTACTTACTTAATTTATTTATTTTGCAAAAAGTAGTATACAAACTGTAATACTTATGCTATTAATTGGTATGCTTTATAATTAAGATCGCGTATAGTAGCTTTAGCGTCAAAGTGCATTATTATTACATTCAGTACATTATTAATGTGTAAGGGGGCGCGATAAAAATTGTGATTGAAAAGGGGGCGCCAGTATTGAAAGTTTGAGAAGCACTGGTATAAATGATAAAAAAAAATTATAACCTGTAAGAATGCTGAGTAGCCTAAGGAATTTTAAAAGAAAACTTCACTACGAGCATTGGTTACAATTGAAATTACGAGAAAAAAAATTACTGTAATTAAATTTAGAATTGCAAACTATGAGTGCGCATGTGATCAGTATGCACCTCCACTGTTTACAAATGCAACACAAAAAAAAAATACATGCCATTCCTTGCGCAAACGATTTGCTGCATGCCGCAAACGCCAGCACAAGAGACAGAATGAAATTAAGATAAAAAAAAATTTTCTTTGCAAATCCGATTGTAAAAAAAATAACTATAGCGATTAATGTCTTTAATTTAAATTTGAGAGGAAAAAAAAATTCTTCCACATTCAATACATTCGAATTTCCATTTGAGAAATGAATTCCAGAAATCACAAGTGCAGTTGAAAATTTCAGAAAAAAAATTAAAAACATAAAATTGATATGCAACCCAAGTCATATGAGGCGACACATACAGAGTAAAGTAATTTAACTAAAAGAAAATTATTGCAAGTGTTACACGAAATTAAACATAAATTCCAAAATGAAAAAAAATATCGCTTAACTAATCAACATAACTTTTTACCAATCTTCGTAATACAATGTATCAAGTCCAGATAATATAAAAACTCAAAATGTTTCACTATACGCGCAACAAATATACAAACACGAAAAAAAAAGAAAAACAAGATCCTCGATTTACAACAATACCGTTAACTCAATTCATCGAAACTCTTCTAATTAATAACTCAATTGTAATTCTGTAACACCAACCCAAAATTCTCAGTAACCTTAAAATGATTCCTCGATAATCCAAAATTGCCTCTTTCCTCAGATCGTTCACATCTTATTCCTTAATAACACTAACTAAACTTATCTGCAACTTCCAAATAATCAATCGATTGCTCCACAATACCATTAACTAAAACCATCTATGCTAATCAACTTATGTACACAAAATCTCACGTACTCAATAACACTAACTAGACTTATCTGCAATATCCGAATAATTAATCGACTTCTCCACAATACCAATAACTAAAACCCATCTTTGCTCATCAACTTATTTACACAAAATCTCATATACTCAATAACACTAACTAGACTTATCTTCAACTTTCAAATAATTAATCGACTTCTCCGCAATACCAATAACCAAAACCCGTCTTTGCTGATCAACTTATTTACAAAAATCTCACATAATCCTCAACTCGAACTTTACTAAATGCATCTCAAAACATTATTAAATATACCACACAATCATTAATTAAACTTATCTATGTTCATCAACTTAATTACTCGAAACCGTACCAAATCATTAACTCAAATTACCCTATCTACATCAAAACAACGTTCTCAATTATACCGTATAATTATATCAACTCAATTTCATTTGCCCAAAATCCTTAAATCAAAATATTCTTCTGTACATCAAACAATTTTCTCAAGTAAACCATATAACTTTCTTTTCAAATCAATTATCCGTTTCCACAAAAAAACAACTATCGAATAAACGTACTTTGAACAAACTTATCTATCTCTATGAAAAAAAAACTTTCCCAATTCTTCAACAAATTCTTCAGTGCAAACTTTATCTATCTCCTTCAAATAACTTTCTCAAATATTCCACGAAATCCCTATAACTCAAACTTATCTAACTCCTTAAACAAGTAGTGAAACAACAAAAAAAAATTCACACCCAATCCTCTTCCAACAGTTTCAAATTCTCATAGCAACAACGCCAGCATCCTACGTAAAAACAGGAAACCGAGGGGGGAAGGAAAAAACGAACACCCTTTGGAAAAATTTTGCTTAGTCTCTTCCCTCTGTCGCGACAGCAGTGGGGGGGACGAGGGGAAAACCCCTCCTAAGGCAGCAAGAATCCGACATCCAAAAATTCCGCCCCTGAATTATGCTGCCCGTGGGGAGGAGATTCCCTGCGACAAGGAGTAACTAAGAAACAGAAATTCCAATCAACAAACAGTGTCCCGCCCTAGACCGGATGGCGTGCGGGGGGGATTGCGGACGAAAAAGGGTGCGGACAAAAGCTCACCCCACGTTTTCGAAACGAATGGACGAAACATTTTCAACATCATTAGCTGACCAACAACAAAAAAAGGCTTATTACCAAATAACAAGCAGAACTGCGTATTAAAATCTAGAACAAAAAAAATTGAATCAACATCAACACTCGGCTAAATAATCTACCCGCACTGACATCAATCAACGCATGTAAGCCTAGCATCAACGAGAGAAAAAAGTACAATATCGACCGACCAAAACATCAAAATTCTTAGTAGTTTAGCACACAACCGAGACACAATTATTAACTGCAACTTCATTTAACAACCATAATTAATCTAAACCAACAGAAATACCATCTCGACAAACAAGACCTTCAATTCCTAGTACAGTTTAGCACACAAGCGAGACACAATTATTGACTGCACATTAATTTAACAACCACAATTAATCTAAACCCCTGAATAAACCACAACAAAAAAAATTCCAAATCTATAGCAAAACAAACAACGCAGAAATTAGAAGAGCATTAAAACACCTAACGGGAACACCCGAAAATATTAAGTCAAAGTTAGCAATCATCTCACATAAAAAAAACATGCCCGAGAAAAAAAGTTATTAAAGTTTCAACCTAATTTCTTATAGAAAATTTTCAAACAACCATCTCTATCCATATCCTAACAAGCATAAAGTCCAATGTTATCATCATTTAGTAATACACAACCACTTAAAATTAATACACCAACAAAATTTAGCAATAAATTAATTCTAACAAAATGCCGTTACCAAAAAATCTTAATCTTCTATGCAAAATCAAAATTTAACCATAAGTACAAAGTTATACACAATCAAATCATCGTAAAATAAACTATTCAATAAAAGGAACCTTTTGTATGAAAAAAAAATTAAATTTACTAGATAATAATCACAACACAAATTATGTAATAGATGAGAAAAAAATTTCAAATATGTATGTGTGTGTGTATCGCAACAACATTCAAATTTCATGACAGGTGTCCAGAGACCCCAATATTTGACCTTTGCCGCAAAAAATAAATTAAAGCTTAAAATTTTTTTAAAATTAAAATTGACGTACGTACATGATTATCATTGAATAACACTTGCATTACACAAAATTTATTTAAGATATTGCACAAAACACACAGCATAAAAATATTTTATCTAGAGTTAAAATTGATATTAACCACAACACTATGTCATTTAAGCATAAAATCAAGACGTAAAACAAACTGCATAAAAAAAATTTAACTGGAATTCACTAAATAACAGGAAATCATTAAATAAATGAGTACAAAATTTGATCTAACAAAAAAAAAAACATAAAACATAACATGAAACAAGGTGCAACTATGAGACAGGTACCATTCAATGCGTGCTCTCGAATTGACGAAGCGTAAAATTGTAAAAAAAAATTAAGTCTCCCTCAAATATTTTAGCGCGGAAATGTATTAACGAGCCGAATTACCTGCACGAGCCCTTAAATTATACCGTGGACCTGGAACAATACCCTTAACCTCCGTCTCGTCTGGTTGTAAATCACCCAAATTTTTCAAATGCAAATATGAAAATCTCTTAATAAATGGAATCATCCAATTGACATGCGTGTTAAATCTTTTCCTCAATTGTTCTACATGTTGCACCCTATAATTGACATTAGAAAAACGCTCTATCACTCTGTAAGGACCTTCGAACTTAGGTCTGAGTTTTGGAGATAAATTAGATTTAATGCTAGGCGTCTTTATAAAACACAAGGACCCGATTTTGTAATCGTAATGATGTTGTTTTGTCGCTCTCGTACTCAATTCAACATGTGATGCCTCCTGATCCTTTAGATTATTTAAAACTTTATTGAAAGTATGCTCCAAAGACGGTAAAAGTTTCTCAACATATTCATACTTATTTTGTGGTGTATCAGAATTCTTTTCGTAAGTGTAAGATAATCGAATATCTCTGCCATGTTCTAAGAAAAAGGGAGATGTGTATGTAGCTTCATGATACGCTGAATTTAATGCTAACATGGTGTGCGGGAGTTGCTAATCCCAATCGTTTGTGTTTTGTGAAATTGATGCCAGAATATTGGCTAGCGATTGATTGGGTTTCTCTACCCTACCGTTGGCGTGAGTGGAATAACTTGATATGTGCCTTTTTTGAATACCTGTCATATTCCGATCAATCCGTCCACGACCACTCCCAGAAATTCATTGAAAAGAACTTTTTTTTGGCAACAAGCCAGTCGGACTAAAGGATTTGCTGAGTACAGACTGATAGAACTCTCTTCGCGGCCCATTTTATGGGATACATGTTTTCTTTAATTTTTTAATTTAATTGTCATATGTCGTAGTGTTAGTTTATAGTTTTGTTTTGTGAGTGTGTGTCGATAATTAAAAAACTAAAAAAATATTTTCAAGTTTCATTTTTTGAAGATTGCGCATTTTCTCTTTCACGTCGCCAGCAGAGAGGATATACGGCAAAGAGGCTCATCCCCGGAAATTTTGAAGGTAAGAGAACATTTAGTTTTCTTACCTATTAGTATCGTTTTTCACTAAATTTAGAAGTGAATTTAACAACTGGCATCCCTGCCGGGATTTTTGAGCTCTTTGATTTTTTGAACTATTTGCTATGTGATATGTTATTTTCCTAATATTGTGATTTTCATAAAAAGAAAAGAGAAATACACACACACACAATGGCTGACGACGCTATGAATAAATTAAAAAGAAACGCGCAAGTGTAAGAACGACCATCACAAAAACTGTGAAAAATATAGAAACCGAAATCAATAAACCTGAAGTTTCTGTAGATGCTTTGGAAGAACTTTTAGAACACATTAAAATTTATTCTGAGGATCTAAACGCTATAAACACTGAAATAGAAAATGCCGTCGATATTACGGAGCTAGATAATGAACTAAAAAGCGCTACAGAATACCAAGACAAAATAATAACATGGACATTTCGAGCAGGAAAGAAAATACGGGAGCTATCAAAAAACAATTCAACGGAAATTTCCACAACATCGAAAGTAGCACCTGAAGTGTTAACTCAGAATTTCGTTCCAGAAAAAGCTAATGTTAAATTACCGAAGCTGACAATTAATCATTTTTATGGAGATAATTCTCAATGGCTCACCTTTTGGAATACATTCGAAACCGCGATACATAAAAATGAATCCCTAGACAAAATTACTAAGTTTAATTATTTGAGAACATATTTGAAAGGATCTGCCCTTAATTCAATAGATGGTTTGTCTATAACACCCGAAAATTATGATGCTGCCATAGAAATATTGATATCCCGTTTTGGAAAAAAGAATATTTTAATTAATACCCATATGAACAATTTATTTCGAATCCCCCTTTAAAGAATGCAAGAGACCCTGTGTTATTCAGAATTTTTTTTTGATCAAGTACAAAGCGAAATCAGAAGTTTAAAATCTCTGGGAATTAATTCTGAAACTTACGGTAATATTCTAACGCCTATGCTGATAAAATTACTACCCCCTAATTTAATTTTTTGAATTCAACAAATTGACTGGTGATTCTGAATATGATTTAGACCAGTTGTTACAGTTTTTAATTGAAAGATTAAATGCAACAGAACGCTCACAAATCATGACTCACTCTGAAATACACTCGGCCTCAAAGACAAACAAATGTTCTCTCCGAGAGCAGCCACCGCCGCGGCGATTCACATATCCGGTATCAAGCAATAAAAAAGAAAAAAATGTATTCACTGCTGCTGAATTATTGACAGTTGAAAAGAAAGACAAAACTTTATCATGCATTTTTTGTGAGGAGTATAAGCGCGATAATAGTATGCATGACTCTTCCAAGTGTCAATTTGTTTTTCGTTACCATTGCAAAAAAGAAAAGAAATTTTAATGAAACATGGTTTTGCTTTAAATGCATCAAAAAAGTTCACATCTCTCTCGAAATTGTCCAGAGCGAATAACTTGTAAAAATTGTAAGAAATTTCATTGTGATATTTTATGTTATGCTACTGAAATAAAAACTGCTGATCATAAATCTTCAGACAGTAATATGCTTAATGATGAAATTAGTAGTAGCTTACTTGTAAATAAATCATTTATGAAACAAGTGTTTTTGCAAACTCTGGTTGTGTGTATTAATGTAAATAAATCAGATTATTACGTTAGAGTGCTAATAGATAGTGGGTCTGTAAAATCTTACCTAAGTAAATTCTTGGCTGTTACCTTGAATTTAGAGTGTACAGGAGAAGATACAATTATTCATGGATTATTTGGCGGCATTGAAAAAGGAAAGATCACAAAAAATACCGCGTAAATGTGAATAATATAGATAAGAGTTTCTCTTTTGATTTAGATGTTATGGATCAAGAAAAATTTGTGTATCTATTCCAAAATCAGTAACCCTAAGATTATCAATAAAATTAAAAACTCTGGTATTTTGGCAAGTGATATTTGTTGTAATGAAAATATGTGCTTGTACGAAAATGATCCGAATGAAATACATATGTTAATTGGGGCTAACTTTGCAGGAAGATTACTCACGGGTGAAATCAAACAAATAACTGAGAATCTAGTCGCCATACATACACGTTTAGGCTGGACGCTGATGGGAGAATCTGGGGAAAATACTCGTAGGTGTGAAACATTGCTTTCTCTCCATGTTAGCGATTTGGATATATCAGAATTATGGCGATTGGACACAATAGGTATTAAAGATTTAGGGGAAAATCAGTCCAAAGGGAATTAGAAGAAGCCGCTAAATTGCATTTTCTTGAAAATGTTAAAAGGGATCATGAAGGCGGATACATGGTAAATTTGCCGTGGATAAAAGATCACCCCCTCTTACTAGTTGCAGAAAGATAGCTGAAAAAGACTCGCGAATTGCGTCAAATCATTAGAAAAGGTTGGAAAATTAAGTGATTACGAGGAAGTGTTTAATGAGTGGGAGAATGAAGATATAATTGAAAAGGTTGAATCTCATCAAGAAATAGACGAAGAACACTATTTGCCGCACAGGCCGGTATTCAAAGAAAATTCAACTACTAAAGTTGCCCTGTTTTCGACGGGTTGGCAAAAGAGAAAAATTCCCCATCGATCAATGACTGTTTGGAAAAAGGTCCAAATCTTATCGAACTCATACCTTCTTTGATAAATAGGTTTCGATTCGGCAAATTTGGGGTGATTGCCGATAAAAAAGGCATTTTTTGCAAATTGGGTTACAAGAACGAGATAGAACTTTTCTAAGATTTCTTTGGCGGGAAAAGGGAAAAAACGATAATATAACTGTTTACCAACACAATAGAGTAGTATTTGGGATATCTTCAAGCCCATTCCTTTTAGGAGCCACAATAGAATTTCATAAAGAATGCCCCTGACCACTACAAAGAAACTGCGCACACCCTCTTAGAGTCATTTTATGTGGATAATTTAGTATGTAGTGTCAACAGTAAAGAAAAGCTGGATAAATTGATCGTTGAATCTCAAGAAATTTTGGAAGAAGGTAAATTCGAACTAAGAGGATGGGAGCATAATAATCTTGACCCACAAACAGAAAACACCGTTCCTACAGAAAGACGCAGCGTCCCGTCTTAGGGCTAAAATGGGACTTAGATCAAGATTTACTCTCTGTAGACATAAAAGTTCACGAATCTAAAAATGAAATCCTAACAAAACGAAAAAAATATTATCGCTGGTACATAAGATACTTGACCCTATTGGTTTTACTTGTCCGGTAACTTTAATACCGAAAATAATGCTGCAAGAGTGTTGGACACTCAAAGTCAAGGGGATAGCGAACTACCGGCATCTATTTGGCAAAAATTCCAAAAATGGAAAGATCAGCTCGATCGCTTGAAATCTATTGCTGTTCCAAGGTGCATGATAGAAGATCCTGAGATTTCGCAAAATTTAAGTCTGCACGTGTTCTGCGACGCCAGTAAAAGCAGCTTATGCTACTTGTATATTTCTTAGAAGCGAAAATGAAAATTCAGCCTCATGTCAACTTGTACAAGCCCGATCTAGAGTAGCTCCACTGAAATCCATTTCAATACCCAGACTCGAACTCCTTGCTTGCACAATTGGGGCAAGGCTTGCCCGTACTGTGAAAGAAGATATAAAACTTCCATCTTTACCAGTTTTTTATTGGTCAGATTCAACTAACGCTCTCTATTGGATAAAGAAATCGGAGAACTGGGCTGTTTTTGTATCAAACAGAGTCAAGGAAATACGGAACCTCTCAAATCCGGATGATTGGTACTACGTTCCGGGATCGAAAAATCCAGCAGACCTTCCCTCTCGAGGATGCAGCGTGGATGTTTTGGCAAAATCAAAATGGTGGGAAAGCCCTGATTGGCTCAGAGGTCCTCCAAAAGACTGGCCGATCAAAGAAATTTATCCTGACTTTGAAATCGTTAACGCTGAAAAAGAAAGACAGTCACTTCCGCCACCAATTCGGAGACAAACAAATTTAAATTCTTCAATGACGTATCATCTTTTGGAAAAATTGTTAGAATCATGGCATACGTGTTACGATTTTGTAACAACTTGAAGAAAAATCGGATCGATCCCAAAAAAGGAAAATTAGAAGTTGCTGAACTCTATGAAGCAGAAAAAGTTATTTTGAAAGAAATTCAACTAGAGACTTTAGCTGAAGAAAAACAGATTAAATTGAACACAATGAAAGGAGACGATGGATTGATTAGAGTTGAAACCAGAGTTTCCTGTAGGAAAGACCTAGAAACCTTCAGATATCCGATATTACTACCGAATACACATCAGTTAGTTAAAAAACTGATTATGGAAAAACACATAGAACTTGAGCATGCTGGTACTCAGACGTTAATGTCAAACCTCAGAGAAAGTTATTGGATAATCAAGAGTAGAAAAACGATTCGTCAGGTAGTAAGAAGTTGCATAACTTGCAAGAGGTTTTCGGCTCGCCCTTTAGAAACAGTCAGTATTCCTCTTCCAGAAGATCGAGTGAGAGACGCGGCTATTTTTGAAGTTTGCGGAGTTGACCTATGTGGTCCACTTTTTTAAAGGAAAACAAGAAATGTTGGATTGTTTTATTTACATGTGCGATCTATAGAGCAGTCCACCTGGAGTTAATCACTTCTTTGTCGACCGATAGTTTCATCTTAGCTTTCCGCCGGTTCATCGCGAGAAAAGGGCGCCCTACTACGATTTATTCCGATAATGGAAAAAATTTTGTCGGCACATTCAACGCTCTAAATTCTATTGATTGGGATAAGATTCAAGATTTCGCTCTTAAGATAAAAATTCAGTGGAAATTCAGCCCTCCATCAGCCCCTTGGTGGTGAGGATTTTGAAACGACTAGTGGGAATGTTGAAGAACGTACTTAGAAAAGTTCTTGGAAAAGCAAGCTTAAATGAAGAAGAACTAAACACCTTATTATGTGACGCAGAAAGCATAATTAATTCCAGACCCATTACTTACCTTTCAGAAGATCCTAAAGATTTAGTTGCCCTAACTCCAGCCATGTTCCTTCAAGAAATTCGCGAAATTGGAGTTCCTGATTTTGATATGATAGATTCCAAGAAATTAGAAAGAAGATTTATTTACCGAGTGAAGATACGCAAAGACTTAAGAAACAGATTCGAAATGAATATTTGGGTTTGCTAAAAGACTATTCAAAGGTCCGCAAAGAAGCATCGGTTAAAGATGGAGATATCGTGCTAATCGGAGATAATGATGTTAAAAGAATCAATTGGCCAATGGCAAAGATAATAAAATCTTTTCAGGAAAAGATGGTAGAATTCGCGTAGTAGAGGTAAAAACACCTTCTGGCAACTTCATCAGACCAATCCAGAAACTTTACCCTCTAGAAGTCAATCTTCCTGAGGCAAGTGACTTTCGTGAACGAATTCAAAAGGATCAAAAGAACCAAGAAATTTCTACTTCTCGACGAGGACGAACTCTAAGACCTCCTAAGAGACTTGAACTTTAGAAATTTTTGAGTTGTCAACCTTAACAACTCAAAGATAGGAGGATGTCATATTCCGATCAATCCGTCCACGACCACTCCCAGAAATTCATTGAAAAGAACTTTTTTTTTTTTTTTGGCAACAAGCCAGTCGGACTAAAGGATTTGCTGAGTACAGACTGATAGAACTCTCTTCGCGGCCCATTTTATGGGATACATGTTTTCTTTAATTTTTTAATTTAATTGTCATATGTCGTAGTGTTAGTTTATAGTTTTTGTTTTGTGTGTGTGTGTCGATAATTAAAAAACTAAAAAAATATTTTCAAGTTTCATTTTTGAAGATTGCGCATTTTTCTCTTTCACGTCGCCAGCAGAGAGGATATACGGCAAAGAGGCTCATCCCCGGAAATTTTGAAGGTAGAGAAAATTTAGTTTTCTTACCTATTAGTATCGTTTTTCACTAAATTTAGAAGTGAATTTAACAATACCCATGACTGTGCAAAATTCAACAAACTCGGAACTCTTAAAGTATGTAGCGTTGTCTACAACTAATTTATGTGGGCAACCCCTGTGTACAATGTAATTATCAAAGAAAGCTTTTGAAATCGTACTCGACCTAATATCCGGAAGTGGAACAATGTGAATGTATTTTGTGAATGCATCTATCATAGATAAAACATAGCTATATATATTACCTTTAAGCGTGGTTTTTAAGGGACCGAAAATATCCATATGACACGTTTCTCCTGGTTCAGTACTTTGTTCAACAAGTTGGTGGGGCGCCGGGGAATTTTAAAAGCGTTTTTTCGAGATAAGCATATGGTACAAGAACGAACAAAATTTTTAGTATCTTTATACATATTGTGCCAAAAGAAGTTCTCGCTGAGTCGATGATATGTTTTAAAAAAATTAAGATGTCCTCCATATTCTGAATGAACGGATTCGAGAATTTTAGCTTTTAGACAATGTGGAATGCAGACCTGCTTTCTAGTGGTGTTAGACCTGGGTGATCTCGAGGGGCGCTTGGACAAATGACATAACAAACCTTAGGTCGCCGGTCCCCAGGGATTGCAACTGTAATTTTTATATCTGCCCTGTTGTTGTTTACAAGAAAAGGAATTTCTTGGGTGCGTCTCTTACCCCACCGAAAAGGGTGACGTGTTCCCACGACTGGAAGAAGGCAATGTACCCATAAATACATCATGATATGGGGTGTTTTGGGGAATTTCCCACGCTTGGGGGATGTCATTGACCGGGAGAGGATATCCTTCTGCTGACTCTAGACCAATCAGAAAAACGGATTGAATGACTGTAAAGAATCCGATCCAGAATACAGGAGCAAACCGCCTTGGAATAAAATCTAATGCACCCCGAATTGTGGCACTTTTTTGACACTCTCGGGGGCTCCTTCACACACCGACATGGTCTGACATGTCCCTATCTGATAGTCACCGCAGTAAGGGACACTCCGGGCACCACCGTCATGACTCCTCTCTCTCCGAAATTATTCAGTTAAGTAATAATGTATATCTTTAGTATTTAACGTAATTTCAATCTTATTGTTAAATAAATTGAGTGTTAATTTAAAGAACGGTCTTTTAATTTAGTGTCCTGTTTTATTTGTCTTTAAAAGATCTAATGTTTAAACTTAAGCTATAGTGTGATGCCAACTGAAATTTAGAACCGGGTTTTATTTAAAATGGATCTAACGAAATAAATTAATCAATTTAACTTAAGTTAAACCGGCGTCGCATTAATACTATTTTAAAAATGCTTTGTCACAAACATGCACTTAGCTTAGCGACTTATTGCCAATAAAAAATCACAGATTTCAATAATGAGCGTCATTTGTTTCCTATTTCAGTTTGAGAGTGAAATAGAAATGTTTATGAGACTCGACAATAATTTTTATAAGTTTTATTAAAAACAATTTTTTAAAAATATTGTATGAATTTTCAAACTTAACTTCGTTTTTCTCACATCAAAACATAGAAGTATATAAAGGGAAATGTAAAAGGACTTGAAACATAGAAACAATCGCTAACGAATTTATAGACAAGCAAAAAAGTATTAATTTATTTAAACATTATTTTTATATTTAAAAGTTATAAATGGGAAATTAAAAAATAAACAGATTAAAACATATTTTCCTAAAAAAATTATTATTTATAATACATTTCAAAAGGTTTTCTATTTTATTTAATTAGGATTTCAGAAAAAAGTAAACTTAAATTCAGAGAATGCAGTAAATGAAATTTATGAAATTTAAAGTAGTAACATAATATCCGGTACCTATTCAAAGTGTTTTAGATGCAGTCTTATGTCAGTATTTTTTAATTAAAATAATTTTAAAGCATAATTAAATTAGATTTTTTTTAAAAAATCGAATCAAATACTAAATAAAAATACGAAAAACTAAGCAAAACTAAAGTTGTTTAAATCGTACTGATAAAAGATGTGGACAGCATCTTCCAATACAATTCACTTAGATCAGAAACATCCATATAATTAGAATATGATGTTTCAAACAGTTCTTCTAATTGACTCGAATGTAAAGACAAATAAATTAAATAATAAAAGAAATTAATGCAAAAAAAACAAACTTTTGTTAGCACTGAAAACTGAGTTTTAAAGATTAAAAGTAAATTTCCTGAAAACATCATATTCATGAGAAATAGTTTAAGAATGTGTTAAGATATCGATTTACAAGAAATGAAAAGGAGAGTTAAAAAGATTGTCAGAGATTAGCATGGAATTATTTAAAAATAATACGTTCATTTGATTTTTGATGGTATACTACAGGAAGCAAACTTTTCCAAGAAATTAAACTAAATACTGAAAAATTTCGCACAAAATAAATGCCAATTAAAACAATTTCAATAGAAATATATATTATTTGCTTCGAACTAAATGCTTGGTATTTTTCGAAAATATTTTTAAAAGGATCATTGAATTATTGAAGTTAACTACTTATGGCACGGTTTGGAGAAATTTCCGTTACGCGTTACCAGTTACGGTTAGCGATAAGCGTAAGGTAGAAATGAATGAAGTTCCGAATCCCCCCCCTTTTAAAAAAGCAATCTAACTCATACTTTCTATCTCAGACAAAAAATAATTACAGAATCGGAAATATCCTTTTTTTCGCCATAATATGGTATTTTTTTTTTAACAAAATAATGATATTTTCTATTTTTTACGATTTTTTTTTAAAATAAGTAAAATTGATACGCTTTTATAAAAATGGTTTCTAAATCATTCCCTTTAAGTTTCCTTTCGAGTTAATAGACTGATATTTTATTCTAAACAAGTTCATGCTTTTCTCTTTTAGAATCAGTCATAAAAAAAAATGTCGGAATCTTTTTTTTGCGATTTTTCAAAATATATTCAAAATTTTAATTAAATATTTAATAACTTCATTATTTATAAAAATAATCTAACGAAACTTACTCTCCGTGTGTAGAATAGTATTATCCGTAATATGTTTAAGGATTGAATAAATAGATTAAAATTACGGCTTTTAAAATTTCTTTTGTGTTTTTCGTCTATTAGCCCTGAGCTAGCACCCACCCTCTCTCCTTATTCAACAGCAGCTTTAACAAGCCTTTCCTCTCTTAGCTTTGCGATACATACTTTGTTTTTTTTACGTTACCTAGAAGTCAAATTATAATCAATTTTATGAATTAAAAAAATCGGAAGTGAGTCCTTAATCTACCTGAAGTGGGCATTTAAATGGTTCAAAATCTGTCAAAAATTAGTTTAAGGAGAGTTTGTTGGATATACAGTTTTAAAATTCTTTTATGAAAATAATACAACCAATCTATTGTTCTAAAATTTAGTGGCAACACAACATTTCTTCCAATAGTTTGGCAATAAAAGCTTGTGTTTACTAAATTTTCAAACGAATGGAATTTCTAATTCCAGTTTAAGAAGTGAGTTTTTAAATCATATATATGCTTTGGTGTAATTAACTTGATTGTTGTGAAAGTGTCATATAATGCTTTATTAATTTTTATTTTAATACTACAGTGGGCAGTGAATTTTTTACAAACATGTCTTAAATTTTTACTGGATCTATGTAACTTAGAACTAAAATCATATAATAAAATTGGTGAGAAAAAAATGAGTATAGTTTTTAAAAATTTAAAAACTTTCCATGCCTTTTGAGTTTTTTTTAAATTTCATATTTTCACCTGGTTTAACTTCTTTAAGCAATTCTTTACAAATGTATGCATGCAATGTAATGCTTTATAAGATAATTTACAAAATATGGGTAAACGCAAATTTTATATAAAAATTTCAAGAATTTTAATGATTTCCTATACATAAAAAACTTTAATTTCTTCTTTTACCCTATCACTATTATTACAATGCATCCAAGAATTTATAACTATACATTAGATGAATACTTCTGGAAAGTTTGTTTTGTTATAATTCGACAAAAAATGAAACGCATGGAACATTTGGATTTTTGTATCGAGGCAAATTTTTGATTTAGATTAATAATGATGATACTTTTCTCAAAATACATACAATAAAAACTTTTTTAGTATTTATGTATTGAAAATGAAAATTTTGTCTACACTTATACCTTTTCCATCCTAATTATTTTTTTTGAAATACAGTTTGAAATAATAATGATAATAATACATTTGTTATTTATAAATAAAAGATTACTTCAAAATTAAACTTTATTATACAATTCAAAACATGTAAGCCAAAGAAGTTAACTTCTAACGCATGTTCACGCTGATACGCGCTTTCTTTTTTTATTTGTTTTATATTAAGCTGATCTTATAGTATTCCTTTAATTGTTTCATCCTTAAGGTATCCGATTACTTTCGGAACCGTGATTTTAAAGAAGAGCATAAATGGATAATTTTCTTGATATTTAGTGTCCCTTAGATTAGAATATACGTAGAAAATTGTCTTAAGAACATTTTGACAAAAAAATTATTTAGATACAATATTTCGGCAAAAAATTAACTTAGAATAACCTTTTTTCAAAGCGTTCTCCGGATGTGAAAAATGCTTCTATTATAATAATATTATGCCTGTGAATAGTACAGAGGCTCAACTATGAGTTTTGAAAAATGCACGTTATTTTCAGAGTTACAACCAATTGAAATAATTATCGACGATTTTTTCTTAAAATTTCTCCCTCTGTTGTCGTAAAACATGGATACACCCACTTCTAAGTAACATATTTCAAAAATTCTAGTTGAGCATCTGCACAGAGGTCTGAGCTATATACAGGCAAAATGTTATTGTAATAGAAGCATTTTTCACAAAAGGAGACTATTTTGAAAATGAGTCACTCTATGTCAAAATATTGTACTTAAATAATTTTTTTATTGTAATATTATTCTTAAAACAATTTTATATACATTTTTTAATTTAAGTGACACAAAATATCAGAAATATTATCCATTTATACGCTTTTGCAAAGTCACGATTCCGAACTTAGTCGGATACCTTAACTCGTCTTTCCTTTTATAACGTCACAAATTAGGTGTTTATTAAACTGCTTTTTCTAAAACTTAATTTATATAATTATTCTCAACATTAATTAAATTTTGAAGGGAAGTAAATTTTTAACAATTAAAATGCTCTACCAAATTTATTTATTTAACAAGTCAATCCCTTTTGAGTTTAAAAGTATTCAACTGAAATTTTGGAAATTATTTAATCTCATATTTAACCAACATTTTAGTTTTAATTTATTGCCTTTTAAAACCATTTCAAAGAATATCAAGCGAGAGGAAGCAATAAATAACTTATAGACCAATAAAATACAATATTTTCACACACAGAGTTAGGCACATGAGATTCTTTTAAATATATAAATTCAAATTTTATAGTTAAGATCTTCAAGATGATTAGGACTGGCATAGAGGATGAATACGTCCCAACGTAATTTTGATAACTGTGACGAAAATTTGTGACCAATCAAAAGAGGCAGCGTTGGTCCACTCTCTTTTACAAACGCAGAGTCCAGGTTCCACCAGTGATCTGGAGCCGAAGCCCCTCCAAATGGGTGATGAAGATCCTCTTTTTGCGAATGAAGCAATTCTTCATTAAGTTGGTTGCGTGGGGTTTCTCTGGTTCCCCCACGTGTCACACGAATGTGGGCCAGCAACCATCAAGTCCTCCCATCCAATTGTACCTCTTTAGTGGATGGAATAGCATGTTTATTTCACACTAATTTCAAAGCCTCTTCTGTGTTTGGCATTCCCCAATCAAAACTATTTGTTGAACTATTTGAGAAATGTTTTTAATTTTTCAAAACACGGGCCGGGTATTTGTTGTGGACGCAATTATCGTCGTCCTTCTCCCTTCAACGTCAGATGCTTCTTCCCAATCTTCATACATGACAGATGGAGCCATTTCATGTAAGATTGTGAGAGAAGGGGTTGTCCAGAAGGTTAGATCAGAAATGAAACAATAAGAACAGCCCTGAGGAGCTATAGGCATCCGGCCTCCTCACAGCGGCGTTCGAATGAGAACACATTTCAACGCCTCGAACCTCACCAGTAAACAAATGCGTCGCTTTTCTCTCATCACTTAAGCTGGGATCGACACTTTAAATTTTTACAAAAAGAAGAAAATGTTAAATTCATATGTTCAGTCAGATCATGTATTTTAACTATACATCGTATTCTAAGAAGAACTTTTAAGTATATTTTGGAGTATGTTCAATGAAGCCACGAAGACTGGGCTGGAATATTATTTACTGACGAGTCCAGATACAGTCTGAACACTATTTCTGACGTGTCGGATGGAAATCACCAGTTCATGAAATATCCCACAATGAACTGCATATCTCTCAAAAGGGTTTTGTAACCACTCAGATAAATGTGGGCGAGATATATGAACGAAGGTCGCCTGTTTTGGGGGTGTTTTTGGCCGCGAGTTTTTGTTAATGGACGAAAATGCTTGGCAACATCAAAGGTATGTGGTATCGGAATACTTGAAAATGACTCAAGAGAATTTCAATTCCAATTCGAGAATTCCAAGTAAAGTCTCCAAAGTCAGAGAAGACACCAAAGTAATTACATTCCCCAAAACCTTTATCATTTTAATTCTTATAAACTTTGAAAGCACATTTAAAGGAATCACCTTAAAAATTAATTATACATTTCAATTATTAAATATAAATATTTATTAATCCGTTGTAAGAAAAGATTTGTTACAGGAAACCCCCTTGACAATGTGTCAAGAACCTTATCTAGTATATGAAAAAAATATTTGATGCATTACTTTCTTTACTAGTAATAAATTTAATTTTGAAGAATAAAATCCACTCATGAAAACGTCTTTTTTAAAAATTCTTTTTAGATAACAATAAAAATCACTTAAGAAATATAAATAATTTTTAACATATCAGTTAATCGACATTCCGATTTACATGTGAACACTACATCGAAAAAGTAATTGAAAAAACAATTAAAAAATAATGATGGGTGCTTGATTATCATATAATAGATGCAGCATATTACGAAGCAAAATAATACATGGATATTATACACATTATGTTTCTATGAAATAGTATAATTAAACATTATTTACCTATCATTTTCCTCGAAAAAATTTTATCTGCATTTTTTGGTACCCAAAAACACAGGCACAGCTATCATTTGTATAGATATCTTTTACTTTGCATAAAATTCCGGTAAATTGGTTAAAGGGAAAATCAACTTCCGTTCACAGAAATATTCTAGTCTATTTAAATACTTTTTTAGAAAATAAGTTTCTGTAATTTCATCTAATTTTCATAGAATATCAGAGATAGGCTGTAGTGGTATCTGTTTTCCCAAAAGAAGGAAAATAAATGAAAACGTATTTATTTATTATGTTTTAAAGCTGTTTTTTTCTAAAAAGAACCATGATGTCAGCAATTCTGGTAGATATGAATGTACCATCAAATATATATTTGACAATATATTCAACTACATGAAACATGCTGCAAAATGCAGGCATTTATCAACTTTAAACTAGGCATTAGGCCGTTTAGTATTTAATATTTCAAAAAAGAATTTGAAATATTTTTCAAAAAGCAGAAACATGGATTTATCTAATAAGAAGTACAAGTACTTTTATTTGAGAAGATAAGAGTACAGGAAGTTTTAAAAAAAAAAGAATTTCTAGCTACTCATATCCTTTCAAACAGGGGGATCATTAAAAATTTTTGGCCGAATGTATATACTACAAGTTGTGATGTACCTCCCCTTGGAAGAACATCCCTCGAAGTATCAGCGTGAGCTAGAGGTGTAGGGTTAACGTAAGAACTAGAATCAAACATTATCTTAATATGAATTTATTAAGATATTCATTTTAAACTTTGAACAAATATATAAATGAGAGAATCTACGATAACACAATGCGCAACACATCATAATATAATACAGACCTATATCCATAATTGAATCGCCTAATCTTCAAATATAATTATAGTAAGTAATCAATCCTACCTTATATTATTCTGTAATAAACTTGTCTTTATCTACAGCGGTATGCAGCCGAACATTTAACTTCTAATCAATCATTAATATGTTTATCCACGACACGTAGAACTCGAATCTTTGAACAGCGAACTTCAATTATCATCCAATACCACAACGCACTTTAATTGTCGAATGTGCCTTTACACTACCATTACATTGCAATCATTGCCCGCATTGCCATTACGCTTACTCTAATATCCTATATTTTTCCTATATTATTTACATCTCTTCACTTCTCGTTTCTTGTATTTGGTTGGAAAAGAGTTGCCATTAATTCTGGCCCAAAGAACCCAAAGGACTTGTTAAAGAAAAGACGCGTAAGTCGTCACAACCCCTCCAAGAAACAAAACGTGATTTATTCGAGGGTCTTAATGGACCTTAAGAAATTACGTGCTAAAATTTTATTCTAACCGTTAATTTCCAATGCTTCACTTAAATTTTAATTTTTACTATTCATCTTAAGTTTAATTTTTAATATTTCTCCTTAATTTGAGTTTCCACAGCTTCAATAAATTTTAATTAATTAAATAGACCAAAATTCAAAGTCATGCATTTTAATCACGGTAGATTCTCACATGTACAGAATAAATAGACGAGTCCCATCTGGGTAACAGAGCCGGGGAAAAACCATATCTGACTTAAATGGAAGAAAAAACGAGGCCCACACACGCCTCTTAACTAACTTAATTCTACCTAAATGTTTACTTAAATTTTTAACAATTTTTCTTCTTTACATCTTCACTCTAGCTCCGTTCTTTGTATAGGTTAATTTCTTATAAACTTCAGGGTTTGTTACCCTGAAACAAAAATTTCTTGAGTACTTCGAAAAAAAATTTTTTACACATTATGATTACATTTGACAATTTTTATACAGTACATATCACTTTTAAATTGTAACTAATTTCTATACATATTTTTCATCTGGTTCTTTCAAAAACTTCCCCTCAAATCGCGTAACGCTGTTTAAACGTTATGTTAGTATGCTATCTACGCCGGGTTTCCCAAAACCAGATGTTCCTTAATATGAAACAATATAACAACACATATATATACATTATACAATTACAAACATTTTTCAATAAACAAAACAAACAACCAAAGGAATTGTCGCATCCCAGCGAAGTCATAATAGAAGTAAACAAATGCATTTTTACAGTTGTTTTCTCCAGATTTATACAAAACATTTTACAAGACAAAGGCTTTTTCCTTTTCTAGAAAAACACTCATTGTAGTGTTCACTTTTGCTTGGCTTCTAAAATTTCAATTATCCGACCGTGACTTGGCTTTATTGCAAAAATTCTTGGCTTTATTGCAATACAATAAGAAACGATACACAACCTGGTTCTTATGACTTGTAGTTGGCGTTTCCTACCAAGACCTCCAGTGACAAGGATTTTTTGTCCACGTTCCTCTCCTTTCCTGGTCATGCCGTTGTTGATCACTTCCTCGTCTGGCATTCTTGTTGCTTGATCTTGTTCGCTCCCCGATGTATGGACTATCGTTCCTTTCTCTGCCTTTTCTGGAACGAACTGGACCTTCTTGTTGTGCCTTCCTCTCTATGGTCGGTCTGGGCTCTTCCCTTTTTCCAATTCGTGGTCTAAGGTTGTAGCCGCTTGTGGTGGGCGTCACTGTCTCTTCCCTTCGGCTTTTCTTTCTAAATTTTGTCAGATTATGATTAGTTCTGTAATTAGATAACAAAGCCCTTTTATTCACCCTATGCTCTGATCCCTTCTGAACCTTCCTTTCTGGTCCTCCCGACCTAGATTCATGTGATCTCTTATAGGGTGATCGTACCTTTTACCCCTTTTAATCATTCTATCTTTCTCAGACCAAGAACTAGGTATTGATCTGATAAGTGGTCCGCGCTTATTGGTCTTATTTGTGTGTTTATCTCCCAGATTACTTCTAAAACTTAACCCTTTTTCCTCCAACTCACGCTTTACTTCTGACCCTTTCTTTTTACCATCTCGCGAGTCATTTGATCTCCGTTGTCCTCTGTCAAATCCACTTGATTCCTCGTGCTAACTACCGTTATCCGAATTACTAGTTCCTATCTCCGTCTCGTCACATTTCCTTTGACGATATATCCGAACCTGATCTACATTAATCGTTAACCTTTTTCCCGCTTTCCATATCACTACGTTGTTATTTTTAACATCTAATACTCTATACGGACCTTCAAATTTTGGTTTAAACTTAGCTACTATTTTTCTTGTTGCTGAACTTAAATGATGTGTTGCCACCAAAACCCAATCATTCACCTTAATTTGCACATCACGCCTACGTCTATTTTAATATTTCTTCCAATTTTCATGTTTAGTTTCTGTGTTTCGTCTAGCCTCCTCAAACAATCTCTCAATATCTCCTACTGCAAATTCCGTTCCGTCTGATACCATCACTAATTTCTGAAAAGGCGTAATTAACTTTCTATCTAAGAATAACTCCGCAGGGGTTTTCCCCGTTGTTTCGTTTACAGCCGTACGAATAGCATAAGCAAACTCACGTAAGAATTGGTCCCATGTGTCATGTTGCTCATTGACATAATTTGCAATAATTTGCACCATATCGCGGTTTACACGTTCTGTTCTATTTGCTTGAGGTCTTCAAACAACAGTCTTCACATGCCTTATGCCTAATCTTTCACTTAAATTCTCAAAAATATTGAAATAAATTGGGGACCGTTATCACTAATTAATTTTATTGCAGCTCCAAAACGCGATATATAATTATCAAAAAATTATCAGCTATAACTCGAGCAGAGGCTTTTTAAGGGGTATGATTTCAGCCCACGTGCTGAAATGATCCGTAATTACTAATACATATCGGTTGCGTCTTACTCTCGACACGGGATACGGACCTAACAAATCTAACGTAACTATTTCATTTGGATAATTTGATACAATTGGTATTAACCGACCAGCTGGTAACGCGTTTTTATAATTATTAATGTGGCACATATGGCATGTAGAGACATATTGATCAATAAATTTTCTCATATACGGGAAATAACAAACATCCCTTATTTTATAGTAAATTTTTAAACGTCCGAAATGACCTGCTAATGGCTTGTCATAAAATTTTCTCATAATTTCATTCCTTTATAATTTTGGAATATATACTCGCATTTCCCTAAAGACGTTGCATATTTCGTATAAAATAACAAGCCTTCTACTAGCCTAAAATCGCGAGACCAATTCTCACATATTGCCGCATTAACCGAGCTATCTTCTGGGTTTTCTAGATATCTATAGATATGACCTAATTCTGGGTCTGTTTTTTGTTCTTCTTTTAACTGATCTCGTGACGAAAGCACCTAATCTCTGATTATTGCACAATTAACTTTTTCTCTATTATACTTTCAATTGTATTGTTATCGGAAACATTAGCCCCAATATTTAACTTCGTTTCTGACAAATCAATGCGCAAATTCCCGTCATCTACCTTAATATCTTCAACGTGTGATTCTTGAATAGCCAACGATTTCCGATCGAAGTCCAAAATGATCTTTGATCCACCTATGAAGTCTATCCCCAAAATACATGGGTATTCTAAATCTGCTAACACATGGAACAACCAAGGCTTTTCAAAATCCCGTATTCGAATATTTAATTCTACAACTCCTATATTTCGACAGTTAGCTCCTTGCGCCGTCATCACCTGAGTACTCGATTTCTTTACTTGTTTATAAAAAAAATATTTTTGGTATGTCTCTTCCGATATAAACGACTTCTCCGCTCCAGTGTCCCATAACGCTTTCGTAAAAGTTTCGTCTAATAAAATAGGAACATACGGAAGTTCTATAGGAGACATACATATTGCTGAAAGTTTAATCGGTGGCTGATTTATCGACTGCGTCTGATCACCATTAATATCATTCACTTTCAAAACATTTAAACGTCCCATTTGTTTTCTATTGCCTCGACTAAAATTTTCTCTCGAACCCCTGTTTCTTTGGTCCCCTCTACTAAAATCGTCATTTTGACCTCGATTTCTAAATTGATATCCCCTATCGTTAAATCCGCGATCATCGTTTTGAAACCTATTCCTGCTCTCGAACCACTGATTTCCTTGACGGTTGTTCTGATTGCTACGCCTATAATCATTTCTACCATTATTTGGTCTATGTACCACTTCATAATTTCTCCAATTTCCTCGATTATTACCCACATTAGTCATCCTGCGCTCATTCCAACCTCGTCCTTTTACGTTATTACTATTTCTCGAAGCCAATGTTGCCTTGCACGAATATCTTTCCTCAAATTTAGATAATACTTCTCATAATTGGATCGCGGTTTGTGGATTACGGACCTCTATATAGTCCTGAAATTGCGGCTCAAGTCTAACGAAAATATGATTTACAAGGGCTTTCTCAGACATCCCCAGTTCTAATTTCTTATGTAGCTTTAACAAATCGTAAACAAAATCTGTCGGCTCCTGGTTTTGTCTTTGCTGAGACGCGTAAAACCGGGTCTCCAACTCCTTTTTATTTTGGATGGCAGGGAATGCTTTCGACAATGCTGCTTTCAGCTGTGCGAAGTCCGTGGCGGTATTTTGCACTAACGTTGATCCAAATATTTGGTACCAATCCAGGGCTCTACCCATGAGATGACCCTTTAAATAAGCACATGATAAGTCACTGGGTATTTCAAGTAATTTAATTTAGTTATCTATACCCTCTAAAAATTCGGTGATGTTCTCCGACCCAGAAAAATATACTTCTGGCCAAACATTAAATCCTCTCGCGTTTCTCATCTCGGGGGTCATATAGATTAAACCTAGTTGGGTGCCATTGTGATATACCTCCCCTTGGATGTACATCCCTCGAAGTATCAGTGTGAGCTATAGGTGTAGGGTTAACGTAAGAACTAGAATCAAACATTATCTTAATATGACTTTATTAAGATATTCAACTTAAACTTTGAACAAATATATAAATGAGAGAATCTACGATAACACAATGCACAACACATAATATAATACAGACCTATATCAATAATTGAATCGCCTAATCTTCAAATATAATTATAGTAAGTAATCAATCCTACCTTATATTACTCTGTAATAAACTTGTCTTTATCTACAGCGGTATGCAGCCGAACATTTAACTTCTAATCAATCATCAATATGTTTATCCACGACACGTAGAACTTGAATCTTTGAACAACGAACTTCAATTATCATCCAATACCACAACGCACTTTAATTGTCGAACATGCCTTTACACTACCATTACATTGCAATCATTGCCCTCATTGCCATTATTGCCATTACGCTTACTCTAATATCCTATATTTTTCCTATATTATTTGCATCTCTTCACTTCTCGTTTCTTGGATTTGGTTGGAAAAGAGTTGCCATTAATTCTGGCTCAAAGAACCCAAAGGACTTGTTAAAGAAAAGACGCGCAAGTCGTCATAAAGTAATCGTAGAAAGTATTTGCATAGGATTTATTTTAATGAAAAATATTTTGTACCCACAAAGCTTCTATAAGGACCCTTTCCGTTTCCAAGGAATTTTCACAAAAGTTTTCTGTTAAGATGGCTTAACAAATATGTAGCTTAGTGTGGAATATTTTACCTAAAACAACCGTAACTTCAAAGTGGATGGCTTCACAAATGAATGCAAATGTCTTCTAAGTTTATAACTTCAAAAGTAACTTTTTTTGTTCTGGCATTTAGCATATATTTGTTCACTAAATCATCTAATCTTACATTACGTGGACATTTCTCATTTTATTTAGAAACTTTTCGTATTTCATAATAGAAATATTTTTAAAAACATGTTTTATGGATTTTAGATAATTTGAGTATCAGGCATCTTAATAACGAATAATCTTTTTCTAATTTTATCTTTCCATCGATTGAAAAGTTTCAGAAATCTTGATTTTAAATTTATTTAGAAAACTATTATAATATAAAAAGTAAATAAATGTTAAAATCACATAAATCATTCAATTTTTTTAATATTAATATTTCGTTGTTTTACATAAAATCAAATTTATTATTACAAATTAATTTACTACTATATTATAGCCTTAACATTTTTTAAAGTACATGTATTATGTTAAGAACTGATCGCGACTCTATCAACCAACTGATCCCCGTAACTCTCAGAGATCCTAATGTTTTCTTTTTTAAATTTTAATTTAAAAATTAAATATTTTTTCTGAGTTTTTTTTTATCTCACAACGATAAAATATAATTTGGTTTATTGAATAAATATTCTAAATATTTTCAGTGTTCTTTCTTTAGAAGTAAGCCCATTGTAACATAAAACGTGATACATCGAGAATAATACATAAAAATGTGACAGAAGAAATATTGCTGTTACCCATATACCTTACAAAAGAATATGCCGGTGATTTTTTTGTAGTCAATTCCGTACCAATTATATTTCTAGTGCATTGTAATCGAGCATCTGGATTCTTTCGATGAAGTACAACGTCCGAATCACATAGTGAATTCTTATGTTAAAGCATAACTTCGGTGGAAATATGTTTTTCATCTACTCCCGTGGATAGTATAAATACGCAGTCGCCAAACTTTTTTGACCTCTCGGACCAATAAATTCATAATTAAAGTCCCACGGACCACTAATAGGATTTTGTGAATGTTAAATATATTTATAAAAAAATTGTTATCTAAGAACGTAATCAATGAATCTCAAAACATAACCTAAAGTGATAAATGAGTATATTCCACATTTTTCTGGGGACCAGCAAAATTTCCTCGCGGACCACCACTTTGTCGACCTCTGGTATAAATGATTCGCAAGTGAATGTACATGCATCGGGGGTCAATGCTAACATTCGACGTTGAGTGCAGGAATGGATGAATCATGGCTGAACACTGCGTCAAAGAAGGTAGTGATAGATAAAAATCGAGACAGAGTCATTCCTCAAACAGTGATAGATCCAGATGTGTTCTTATCAATGATCTGACGTGCAACTTGGACAACAGTAACATATTAATTTCACACACCTATGAAGCCTACTTGGTTGACGTGATCGTTTCCTATTTTAGATATTTTGGACCAATGAGAAGGCACCTCCAACAGGCTGTGGATTCCGTTGAACTGACAAGCTAATTGGAATGTGTATGACCAACAACTCAGCCAACGATTGGACCACTGGCCAACAATTAAAAGTTTTCTATCCCGTTAATGTGTAGCTGTTTTTGTTCTTTTTCTCCGTATTGCACCATAGTTTGCAACTACGACAGTTGTGACCTTGCATTCCTATGGGATTTCGAGTCATTTCTGTGCATGCACTGCAAGTAGGTCGGTTTGTAAGCGAATCGCCCAGCATAAAGAAACGGTAAACATGTGGAAGAGGCCACTGTAACTACGATTCGCATGTAGACAGACGATAGAGACTTGTTATTCCAGTGTTTCTCAAACTGTGCTACGGGCCATCTAAGGGGAGCGTAATAACCCTACAAGGTCGGAGCAAGAATATTCTTTAAAAAATTAATTTATATGTACTGAAAGTAAATGAACAAATTACATTCTGACATAATAAAAAATAAAATAAAATATAGAAATATATCAGTAAAGCGCAATCAATTTGATAATTAGCTTATAACGATGCTGAGTTAAGAACAAGTTGAACAACTACCAGTGAACCTATGGGCTTGCCATACAAAAAAAATATATTCAAAAATTAACTGTTATCTTGATAATTTGTAAGGTTTATAATTAATCCCTCTAATGCCGACTGAATGTTATGGAATTCTCTCCTCAATGCCACCGTTTAACACGTGGGCGTGCATATGTGTTGTATTGAGGAGGTTGTTAAAATAGTGAGAAATAAGCAAATCCTCTTAAATAAGTAAATCCTTCATAAAGTCTGTAAAGATCATATTATTGCATTCCAAAGCCTTTGGAATAGTTTTATGGATAGCAATGCACAAAAATTGTACTTCGGAAAGGCGTATACATACGTCCGGGGTAATTGTCACTTTGGCTGAGCGAGACGTTTATATACGCCAGAGGCACTTAAGAAGTTAAAGTCGTAATGCAGGTTTAGCATCAAAGTATAGTATTATTGCATTCAATACATTGTTATTGTATGGAAGTGGGCGTGATGAAAATTATGATTGAATATTGGGCCGCAAATGTTGAAAGTTTGAGAATCACTGTGTTATTCCTAAAATTAGCTAATGACTTTTAACTCCACAAAAGATTCAGTAGCTATTCCTAAGTAGAACAGTTGAATAATAGCAATTAGTTCTGTGATTCCTCTGCTAAAAATCAAAACAATCAAAAAGCTGCTTTAGTTCAATGGATAACTTCAGAAAAATAATTCCCCATATAAATGCAATTAACGATAATTATTCGAAAGAGTTGATTGTTCACCTTTGTTTTATTTCGTCGTCAGAGAATGTCGAAACTAGAAAAAATTCTGGCCATCCGAATTGTTATAACTTCCAGAAAATGCATAAATGAACTATTTTTAGTAACTGGACCGATTGCGTTTGCCTTGTTGGATACAGAAATTTGTTTCTAGCTTATTCATTCTTTGTATTGCGGTGAATTTTAATTAAATTGGTAACGAATGCCCATTTTCTCAGATTCAATGGAAGACAAGACGGAATGGAATTGATTAATAGAGAAATTCTTATCGAAAATACATTATAAAAATTTTTTTTTTCGTCACATTGTTGAGGACAATTCTGAACTCAATAGATGGAAAAGTTTAATAATAGCGAGATTATATATATATATATATATCAGCAATGTGAAATATATGATGCTTTGGACATATTCCTTCATCTCAGAACTACGAAAGAATAATTATTTTGTAATTAAATTATTGTCTATTCATGAAAAAATAACGCCATTAAAATTATTCATTTATATTTTTATTATTCATTATTATAAAAATATTATTGAAATAGCAAAATTGTTTTCTCAATGTAAGCAAATAAAGTGAATAGATCCATTTGAAATATTCGAAACACTTCGGGAGTAAAAGCTTGTGAAGTATATACAATTACATTTTCTATAGTTTCCATGACAGTATAAATTAAATCTTAGCACGTGAACTACTTATAAACGTAAACTAAAGGACAGAACCTTTAAACGCGCAAATAATTGATTTTTCTTAAACATTTTTAAAAATTTAATGTAGAATGTTAAGAATGTTTTAAAACAAATTGACAATAATTATGCTCTCAGCAATAAAAAATGTAAAACAATTTCTTTGTTTTCTCATTATCTCTCACTTTGAAGCAACATGAGGTTTATGGGTGACACACCTTGTAGTTTTAAATCCCAGTTATATGATGAGGTGGACATTTTATTTGACACTTTATGGGCTCTTTTTGAATTGGCAACATACTATTAATATTTTGTATGATATGGGGTTTTATAACATTTTTATCGTTCCTTAAATAATGAAGCGATACTATAAATCTGGGGTCGGCTACATGTGGCACGATTCTCTGTTGTACTCTACACTACTCTACCAATTTGTCAATTTTTGAATGAATTGAAGTTGATAAATTTTTGTAAATTATCTTATTCAATAAAAAACAAATTGAAAGTTATAGACGAATTAAGAAAAATTCTGATGCATAATCTAAGGATAAATTTACAGCTATTTTGTAAATTATTGAATGTCATTGCTGGAGAGATTTAATTGCTTGAGGAGAGAAAATAGCATGTACTCTGATTTCCGCTTTTGATCCTACATGTGAACAAATCTTTCCTCATACGAAAAATATTTCGAGTCCGCAAGGAAATTGTTTAACAACTGAAAGCTTAAAATCGTGTCCAATTGAAAGTCACATAGTGTATCCCAGATTTTGCGATATAAGAGGAGGGTGGTGCAAGCACTAGATTCGTATTAAAGTTTTTGTTTTATTTATCTTTTTATAAGGGGTCTCAGGGTTGTTAAATTTCTCTAGAGATCTGAAAATATAAACAATTTTCAAACAGGTATAATTCTTTTAAATTTAAATTAAATGATTCGAATCTTTTACACATTATTTATGAAAGATTGGGGCTTCAGAAAAGTATAAAATGTTTAAAAAATATAATAATTTTAAAATTCATAAGCATATGAAAATTCTATAATAATTATTGAGTAATTTTTGCGTTGCGCACGCTATTTTCTAGAATAGTAGCCTTTGATGGATAAAACTTTATAGAATTAAAAAGGCATCATACTCTTTAAACCCTACCTAACTTTAGTCTTAATTTAGTCGTTTGTATTTCAAAATATTTTTGTAAAATATTGCAATTTTTAAATATATTTTAAATGTATTTTTTTATTTATTAAAATATGTAAGTTATTATTCTATTTATATAAAAACAGCTACAGTGTAATAAGAATACATTTAACTCTAAATCAACTTATAGCTAGTAATTAAAGCTACTATTTTAGAAAATAGCATGCACGTCGTAAAACCTAACAAATATTTCTGATAGAAAATTTTTAATTTTCATATGATTATAATTTTAAAATTTTGATTATAATTTAAACATTTTACACTTTTCTAATGCCCTATTCCCTTATAAATAATGTGTAAATGATTCGAATTATTTCATTTAAATTTAAAAGAATTATACCTGTTCGAAAATTGTTTATATTTTGGGGCCTCTAGAGAAATTTAACACCCTTGAGAACCCTTTTAACTAGATTGAAGGGAAATGCTTATATTTTATGTTGTTTATTTCTTATCTTAATAATTATGTTTAAAAATACATATAATGTGTACAGTTATAATTTTTTAAAAATTTTGTTGAAGAAACAGTTGTATTTTTATGTTGTTTATTTTTATGTTGATAAATATCTTTAAATGTATAATAAAACTGTAAATATCTATATTAATGACCTGTGTTTTCTAACTGTGCATGTATTATCGAGTGGATCGAATTATTTCAAAAATGTCCTACTGTGGGGAACGCTGAATCCTATTGGTAGATTGGTTTGGCACGCCCCATATATATCTAAAGGTTGCCGAGCCCTGCTCTAAATCTTCCTATATATATATATATATATATATATATATATATATATATATATATATATATATATATATATATATATATATATATATATATATATATATATATATACTGCTACTTAAATAATTTATTTACTGAAGTACAAAATCACAAAAAGAAATTTAACAAATGTAGCATTATTATGCCTATCGTGTTATGAATGTAGCTTGATTTTGGGCTACTGAACGATCTTTACCCAAATTATTAAAAAAAAGCAATTGGGTAAAAGACTCGCTACTAAAAAGAATCTCAATTTTACAGCTTAGAATTACTGACTAAAGATATCAGGATCTTCCAAAACAACAATTGATATTGGTCTAAAATGAAGCAACAGTGGTATTTGATGATGGAATAGCTGATTGCTAGATATTATGAAACGTCCGGGTTTTAAAATAAGGTATTTTTCTGTTATTTTTGATTTTCAGGCCTGAATAAAAGAGTGAAAATTGTCTGTATCTCTCCCAAAATAGATTCGTAAGACACCAATAATGAAACAAAAAAAAAGTGCATGAACACTTTATACAAAATGAAGCCTCTATATATGAAATGGATAAATTTTAAGTGTAAAATTATATATTTTAATACAAAAAATTAAAATTTAATCTTTAAACTTGAATTTCTCAGTTTCTAAATTTCATATTTTCCCACATGATTAAAAAGTATAGGTTGCAGAGCTATATTTTATATGCATAATGTACTTGTAAATCTGTATATTATTGTACATGTTTCAATTTTTGGATGGGAAAAGTAGAATTCATTTTGTAATATGATGAGTAGGAAAAAAATGGTGATTTTAAATTGTTTTAATTTATTTTAATATTTAAATGTATTAAAATATGAGATAAATTTGAAATGGGAAATCTGCAGAGAATACAAGCATTCCTTAGTTTTATTTTTATACAAAAATATAGGATCTTCCATAAGTATTTCAAAATTATGTTGGGGGTAACAGAAAGAAAGCTGTTTAGTGTTTATTATTTTTGTATAATAATAAAAATCATACTTTATGTTTTTATCATATATCATACTTTATGCTATTTAAAAAATTCGTTTTTGTTACTTTAAACTTAAAACTTTACTGCACAAACTGTAAGAAAATCTCATATTAAAATAAGAAGAATTTACTGGTTTATCAGGAATCAAAAAGTACGTCAAAATAAGCAATTTAAGAACTCTACAAGATCTCTCCCCCTTACATGAACAAGAATCGACAAACATCTCACTGCTTTTCTTACGAAAAGTGTATTTTTAAAGTATCTAATACGGAAATATGAAGTTAAAGTAAAATATCAATTGAAAGAAACTTTATAGCTTATATATAAGTTAATTTAAGAAGATTACGTGTGCAATCATATTTAAACTTTGAGTTTCGCGCATACACTTAGTATCAATCTTTTACTTGGTAAGGTATGTACAATCTTTTAGTCCGTGTTCTAATAAAAATACCTTTTTGTCATTTTAAATATAAGTACTTCGTGCTCATTCTCACCGTGTAATTATTTTATCAAAGTAGGCTAAAAAATTGCTTATTTTTTCATAACGTATTTCAAATGCACAAATTAAATTTACTCTAAATCTAGAGTTAAAATATACAAAAAATGTAAAAGATATTTTATTTTAAAATATAGAATTAGATCGTAAAAATATGAACATAAAAGAAAAAAAATAAACAGGAGCAGCAGGGGTTGCAGAGATAACTAATAAGAAAAAAAAAATGTATACCTGCAGAAATCTTGGGTTGCGTAAATTTTGTTACATCTACGTTTCTCATTTAAATCGCAGAATGCGCAGCGAGAGGGTTAAAGATATCATCACTCAATTCTATAAAGAATAATTCATAAACTCGATACATATTTTTCCAACCCATTCAAAAGATCTTCAATATTTAAATCATATTCTTAACTGTGTGTGCTACAGAGTGACCACGGTAGTCAAGTGATCAGGATCACAAAATTATGGCCATCATGTCATGAGTTCGATCCCTTGGTATACTATAGTACCTACCACAGATACACGCTAAAACTGGCTTGGCTTTATGTCCGCCCATGCGTGTGAATGAATGAGTGAATATTAACGTCATTCTGTTAGAGCTACCCGAGGAGCCATGGTCATGGGATGAGGATGACTCTTGAGCTGGCAAACCCCTTTCCTAACTTCCTCACCACACCAACGAGAGGACATTTGGTTCCCAACATATTTAACGTGTATCAACCCTCTCTACACGGTGGATCTTCAGCGACACTTGGTTCGAATTCATGACACGCCATCCACGAGTCCGTGTTCTTCACCACTGGGCTACCGCAGCCACTTCGGTGTGGTGTGGTAGTAGTAGAGGGACGTGCCAGCTTTGGTGACACCCGCGTCATTAGAATGAGGTTGAAAATTACGAGGCCCCTCCCCAATCGTCCTCGTGCTGCTACACAAAGCTGCGTTAAAGGAAGCAAAACAGTGTATACAATCGGGCGTAATAAAAATAAAGTACACAATTAGGCTGATATAATGTACATGTAAATATATAAGTAGGGAAAGAGGATCATTAATTCGTGAATACTAAGTTAAGAAAAAGTTTAATAATTACTATTGAACCCATAGGCTTGTCATATACAAAATTATATACAAAATCCAATGCTTATTTTGATAAGTTGTACGGTTTATAATTAAAAAATCGTATTGTAGCTATTCACCAAAGTACATAAATATTGAATTCAATACAGTGTTATTGTATGAAGAGGGGCAAGTTGAAAATTATTATTGAAAATATTGAAAGTTTGAAAAGCGATGGGTTAGGCGCAACGCCATGTTGGAAAAGTTTAAGATTTAAGAGGATGACTGCTATTATTTAAAGCAGGCTTGGATCCAGACTTAAAATGTGTGTATATGAAGAAACGTTTTCAGGAACATTTTCACAGTATTAGATAATATTTTAGTGCGAAAGCAACCATTAATTTATATATTTTGTTCCAACAACTTTTCTTACTCAACTTTCGTTTCAACTTTTTTCGCGAAAAAAATCGATCGAAAACTCTCACGTAAGGTATCTCATACCCAAGAGTGTTTACATTCTGTTTTTACCGTAAAATTTGCATGCAAAGGTGAAAAGGAAGAAAAGTAAGAAATACAATATGTTTATTACATTTTTCACACATAAATTTAGTTTTTTTGTTCTTTTCATAAGAATATAGAGTACACTGTTTATATACTCATTTAACATCGTCGTGAGTCAGTGCGATGTTTTCATTTTTAATTTGTTTCTTTTTAGAACTAAACATGTAGGAGTAAACTTCTCTATTCTTTGAATTCAAAAATTTTGGAACTTCTTTTTTATTTCTCTTATTGCTCCAACAATAGTTATTTTTTTCAAAAGTTCATCTCAAAGTAAATGACGTCTACCAGTTGTCACCTTTAAAATTACGTTCTTCCTAAATGTTTTTGGGTCTCTACATATAAAACATTTATTTTCAACAGTGTCTCCCTCTTCTAAATCTGGATGGATTTCAGTGGATGAATCATACTTGTTGTTATACTCTTCTTCATTTGATTCGTCCTCATCATCACCGCAAAAAGACTTCTTTCATCCGAAAATACTGCTGTACTCTGTCTATTAAATTCTGCATGTATGAAATTACTTAAATATCCCATTTCTTCATCACAACTACAATAATACGCCACAGCATAAAGAAGATTTAAAACGTGCTCATACATTCAGAACAGTAAAGGTGGTTCACACGCAGGGTATGACATACCCGAAGAGACGGTATCCAAAAATACATAATTAGAGTACGCCTACAAGCTAAGGCCCATCAAAGGATATGACCTTAAAGTAAGCTACACGAGAAACTATCCAATTTCCATAAAAGGTTTAGAAGGAGCGTTGAAAAAAGTTAGATGGTGGGTATGACATACCCTGGGCGAGAATTGCCGGGTTAAAAACAATAGTCTGTTATATAGTGCATGGAACTTATGTAGCTGCCTTTTTTCATTTAAGACATATTTTCAAGAAGGTTCAATGATCCCACTGTTGGTTTTGAAGTATCAATGAATCTCTTATGAGAGTGTTGTGGTCGTGGTAGCCGAGTGGTATAGGTATCGGAATTTGACTGGCCTTGTCACGAGTTCGATCCCAATACCTCTAAAGACCCACCGTGTAGGGCAGCGATGCACGTTAAATCCGTCGAGAGTTGAAACGTCCTCCCGTTGGTGTGCTGTGGTAGTTAGGAGAGGGGATGCTAGCTCAGGTATCGTCCACGTCACTTGACCATGGTTCAAAATTACGTGGTCCGTCGCCAAAAGCCCTCGTGTAGCTGAAAGTGTGACGTTAATATTCAATCAATCAATCAATCTTATGAGAGTGTTTGATATTTTATGGAAAATTTTCCTCCAAGAAGGTCCAATCTCAAAATGAAAAAAAAAAAACTTAAGTAAAGAATTATCAAATGTGCATCAAGATAGTGTTTTGTAGATCCGAGTTCGATGATTTATGCAAAACAATCACAAAGAAAATAAACAGTTCTTTAAGAGCGAAGCGAATGTCTTATCAAAATTCAATCCTTTGAAAACAGGATTCAGCAGCAATATCCACAGAGTAAATCTCCGAAGGTCTTCACACCTTCAAAAGCACTCAAACGCAATTGCCAGTGTTTCAAAATATACGTAAGTAAAGATTATTCACAAGCACACAGCCGAGCTAATCGCTGATTTAATCCAGAATCATCGCCGTACCGGCGAGCATCTTTATTAATAAGCGCGATTTATGAGCGCGATCTACTACTTTCTAGAAGATTCCAGAGGGTTCCGAACTCGCCAACATAGTCGCCAATGACGCCAAAATGGTCACCAAAGTCACCAAATTGGTCACCAAAAATGATGCCAACTTGGCTCTACCGCCAAGATTTCGCCAAGTTCTCATTCAATCGCCATTATAACGTAAGGGGCGACATTGCTTGTGAATAGTACAATTTTAACATAAAATAAATATAACATAGAGTAATATATAAATGCATTAAACATTCAAATACAAATTACTTACACTATTTGCACAAAATTCGTAACAATAGGATTACTTAACAAAATATCTGCATTTTTAGTATTGTAGTAAAGCTAAATCAAATAAGAGAAGGCATTTTACCTTTGATTATAAATGGATACATTAATCGAGAGAATTTCCTAGAATATCTGAAAATGAGTACATTTAGAAATTCAGTATCGGAAACATCTAAAGTTATGTACAATGAAAGAACAAAAACTGATCTTATTTCAAGCTCCTTCTTATGTATTTCTAGGTCGTACTCTAAAAATACACTCTGTCGCAAAAAAATATATGCACCCAGAAGAAATCAAGCTACAATCACGAAACTCGGCAAGAATGTAGTCTGGTAAGAGATATGCAAATGATTAAAATTTCGAAGCCAATGAGACAAGGCTAGTGTGCTATGCGCATATTAGTTGCGCAACTGGGAGAGTTTAAAAGCATGAGTACGAGCGCCGTACGGCTATCCAAACGAATCTGATGACTTTGATAGACGATATTGAGACTTAGGATGCCTCTAAGACGTAACCGGCGGCAGTACGAGCAGCTGACGGACTTTGATAGGGGCCGTATAATAGGCCTCAGAGAAGCAGGTTGGTCGAATAGACGTATCGGCCGCTACCTCGGTCGGAGCGATATGGTAGTTGCTCGGTGTTGGCAACAGTGGATCACAGAAGGTAGAGTGTACCGTCGCGGAGGATCAGGACGTCCCAGGAACACAAATGATTGCGAGGATCGTGCAATCAGAAGAGTGGCCACTTCGGCACCAACAACGTTGCTAGCATCGATTCAACGCCACTTACCTCCTTCCAGACATCCAGTGCCATCAAGAGAAACCATACGGAGACGACTGACCGAAGTTGGCTTGAGGAGCCGACGTCCGCTAAGACGCTTACCACTGACCCCACATCATAGGCAGTGTCGACTGGATTTTTGCCGACCTCGGGCAACTTGGAGTGTGACAGACTGGAGACGTGTCATCTTCAGTGATGAATCCCGAATCAGTCTCAGTGATGATGACCACCGCACACGTGTCTGGAGGCGCACCGGCCAGCGGTCCGATCCGGCATTTATTGTCGAGCGGCATACAGCAATTTCACAAGGTGTGACAGTGTGGGGAGCAATTTCTTGGGACACACGATCATCTTTAGTGGTCCTTCAAGGCACTTTGACAGCTCGCAGATACGTGGACGATATTTTAACGCCGATTGTGCTACCCATGCTATCAAGTCTCCCAGGTGCCATTTATCAACAGGATAATGCTCGTCCACATACTGCGCGACTCTCCCAACAATGTCTTCAAGGATATGACGTCCTACCATGGCCTGCCAGGTCACCAGATCTTTCGCCAATAGAGCATGTCTGGACGCGCTGGGAAGGCAACTGCAGCCGTCCCGAGATACAGGAGAATTAACTGCGCAGATGCAAAGACTATGGCAGGATCTTCCACAGGGGGTCATAAGTGATCTAATTGAATCGATGCCACGCCGAATTTCGGCTTGTATAGCTGCCAGAGGTGGCTTTACTACTTACTGATTTTTAACCTTTTGCAAGCTGTAACCGCTTAATAAAATGATATTTTGTTCTGAATTTTTAATCATTTGTTTATTTTCATATACACTACATGCATACCAAATTTCGTGAATGTAGCTCAATTTCTTCTGGGTGCATATATTTTTTGCGACAGAGTGTATTTATTAATAGAAAATTCTTTTGAGGTAAGTAAGATTATGTGACGCGAGGATAAGCGTGTGGATATTGGTGACTGAACCAAAAAAGGCATTTGACACAAAATAACGTTGGGTTTTACAGTGAATGAAGTATTACGAGAAACATGAAAAAATTGAAGAGTCATTTTAAGTGAATTTTTGATGCATATATTTCAGACTGTTACAAGTATTACATTAAAATGAGATATCTATATAAAAAAATTACAACAGCTAGGCAAATTTGTCAACCTACAGTGGACCCCTTCTCACTGCTGGAATGCTCACTTTAGGAAATGAAATTGCTGACTTGTTGGCCAAAAAGGGTGTCTCTGTTCTACAGGACACTTATAACGTGGTCCCTTTTTCAAAATTTAAACGAATTTTTAAATGAAAAGCCCTTACTAATTTCCGCATGCAACTAATAAAAAATTCAAACAAAGCATGGAAGGATCTCGATCTAGATGGCATCCCCTGCTAGCCGTGGCTGAGTTCCTTTTCACAGAACATGAGTGTCTTGCCGCCTACTTATACTGGATCAAGCTGGCCTCTGATCCATTCTACCTCATTTGTTGAGGCCAATTCGTCATGTATTGCTGCCACATTCTCCATTGCAGTACTTTTCGCGGAACAACTACTGCTGATCGATATTAGGAAGCAAGATGCCTATCAAGGAAATGGTTTTTTTAGGTTTATGTGTTTATTCCTTTTTAATTGTTATTTTACTGTTAAATTCCTCTGCCATTTTAAATATAAAAAACAATCATTACTTTATAAAAATTGAATTGCTTGCATGCTCTTGCGTAATTACAAGTGCTATTTTAATAAATATGTTTTTAAAAAACAACCGTCGTCGTACACTACATCGAAATCAAGAACTGATACCTTCTTACTTGATAAATTATTTTTATCAATGTTTTGAAAATGAAAATCGGATTTTAAAATCTAGAGAAAAATTATTTTTAGCGAGAAACAGCAATATGGAGATTATTTGTTATTCATTACACGAAAGTATTTTCTACATCTCGAATAGGGTATCATTTCTTTTCTGAAATATTTCTCTTTTTCTTTATACATAGAGATTTACGCATAAATGCTTTTAAATTTAGATGCAAACATTTAAAAAAATAATGGCATCAATTTCACATATTTTTAGGCATCAAAATAAACGGTTCAGTTTCTCTGTGTCAAGAGAATCTTCAGTAAATAAAAGAGTTTCATGTAAGTGATTTTATTTTAATTGAATACACTGTATGACAAAATATTTACTTTGATTTAAATGCATATTTCTATTATTTCACAAATTTAAAAATTCAAAGTTTGAAAAATATACTCTTGTTATAACTTTTATGTTCATTGATATTTCCATCATGACAGCAAATTGAAACTTTAAACTAAAATATCTTTAAAAAAACTAAAAAAAAAAAGCACATGAATTTTTAATTTTGTTTTTGAAAAATTAATTAATTATTCTTTATTAATTATTCTTTTTAATTATGTTTCGAGCAAAAGTCCTGTTTTACAAGCATTCATTAAATATGATACATACAAATATTTGTAAAAAAAACATTAAATCAAAGATTTTTATCTAAATAACACAACGTCCCCTTACATAATGTTGCCAGCTAATGTAGTTTCTACAACAGCCATGGTATTAGTAGTTTGAAATCGTTCTGAATTTTTGCCACAATGTATTTCGCTTTTATTACCTAGTTTCATTCAAAGTAAAATAAACATATTGTTTCGGCTGGAAAAAAAGGGTAAGCATATCTTTCTAAATAAGATTGAATAGAATATTAAAAGTTCATATCTTCTTTTTGAACTACATTCTTTTTTATTCACGAGGGAATTTTGTTTTTCATCTTCAACCGCATTGCCTTTGTGGTTTTCAGGCTCCTGAGTAATATAATTCTTTTGTCAATGCATGATATGAAAATTCACGAATATGAATGTTACCTAGTCGAATCGTCTGAATATTTATTTTCCTGTATCCTGATTCCTATTATTTTTTGTTTTAAAATTCTTTTTTGTAAATGGGATTTGTGGCATGATACAATGTCCATTGTACTTTTTCAAATGTAAAGAAAAAGCTGATTTTCATTCTTCAAAACTCTGAAGAATGCGAATAGTTTGTTTTGTTTTATATATAATTTTTTTATTAGAAGTGAAATATTGCATTAATGATTTAATGTATTATTTTGGAATTATTGCATATATATATATATATATATATATACTAGCCTTTACCCACCCGCTTCATTGGGTATTTCATGATGTTGTATATATGTATACTGTTTACATATATATTAATTATTGATATCTAGCATTAAGAAGTCGATTGTATTGAAATATATTTATAGCTGTTACACTCTCGCCCCTTGATATAAAAAGAACATAAATTATAATATCTAATTTCTATTTATATCTAAAATAGAAGGAGAAAGATTTTTTCGCTCACTTAACCTAATAATCAAGTGGATTTCCACCAAAGCAACTTTCAGTGGATCTCTAATCCATAAAATAAACATGCATGCTAAATTTCAAGTCTAAATCTAACAGAGCTAAAACGGAATTTTTATCATCAATACCTCGTTGAGAGCACTCTTAGCGGATTCCAATTCAACAAAATAACCATGCAAACCTAATTTTATTATTGTAGTCTTAGCAGTTTGAAAACGGGAATTTTGTCTATCAATACGCCTCAATAACTCTCCCCGCTTCCCCCTGGAGTTGATTTCCGTAAAATCCATTCTTAGTGGAACTCTATTCAACTAAAGAAAAGTGGTCAACAAATTTCAATTAAATGATTTAAATTCAAAAACAGGAATTTTTCTATAACACGCCTTAATCCCTCGCAACCCCACTCTTTAGGGGGTCCGTTTTCGCAAAAATCTTTGTAAAAGGAACTTTATTCCATGAACGGAACATAGGTTCTAATTTTCAAGCAGGTGTTTCTATTAGTTGAAAACGGAAATATTTATCTATTACGCCCCTTAATCCCCCTCAGTGACCCTTGGGGATCAATTTTCCCCAAAACTATTTTGTAGCGGATCTCTACACCATGAAAGGAATTCGCTTACCAAATTTTAAGACTGTACGTCTAATAGTTTAAAAATGGAAATAATTATCGATAATGCCCCTTAAGCCCCCACAACGCCACTTAGGAAACGATTTTCACAAAACCCATCTTATAGTTGATCTCTACTCAATGAATGGAATCAGCTTAGTAAATTTTGAGATTTTACGTCTAATAGTTTAAAAAAAGAGAAAAATTGCCTATAACGCCACTTAATTCTCTACAACGCCACTTGGGAGTCGATTTTCACAAAACCCATTCTGTAGTGGATCTGTACTCTATGAAAGGAATCCACTTACCAAATTTCAAGACTGTACGTCTAATTGTTTAAAAATGGATATAATTATTGATAACACCCTTTAAGCGCCCTCAACGCCCCTTGGAGGTCGATTTTCGTAAAAATCATTATGTAGGGAATCTCTACTTTATGAATGAAATATGTGTACCAAGTTTCACGACTGTACATCTTATAGTTTAGTAATGGAAATAATTATCTATAACGCCCCTTGGGGCTCAAACTTTGCAAAATCCGTTCTTAACTGACGTCTTCTCCATGAAAGGAACCTACCTACCAAATTTCGAGTCTGTAGGTTTAATAGTTCCGGAGATATCGTGCTTAGTCAGTGAGACAGTGAGTCAGTCAGTCAGTGAGTCGCTTTTCTCCTTTATATATATAGAGAGAGAGATAGTTGTCTTCTAAAACCTTAAATTTTTTTAAAGAAGTATGGTAATTCTTGGTATGTTATATCAAACAAAGAGAAAGTTTAAGCAACTGTGCACTATTTCCCCCTTTTTTTCATAAGCTATTGCATACAGTTAATATTTGAATTAAGCTACTTTTTCAGATCTTTCATTTAGGGCAAGTTTCATCTGTTCATTCTATTCTGCACTTTCCAGTGATTCCACCATTTTTCTAATTTAACTAGTGGTGTATACCAAATGGAAAGACCCTGGTCAGCCCATCAAAGCCATTGGAATTTTTTGATTGATTATAATCCTATGAATATAGTACGTAAAATTTAATTAAATATTTGTCATTAATAAATAATTTTATTAATTAATGCTGTTTATTTATTCAAAGCATTAATTTTTTTACTCATTATGTTCCCGAAAATTGACAAAATTTAAGTAATACGTTTGACAGCGTGCACGAGAATGGTGGACTTCCAACCCTGGATCCCCCCTTGCAAAATTCCTGGGAGTGCCACTATTTCTGAATGAAAAATATATATATATATATATATATATATATATATATATATATATATATATATATACTAAAAGTGGATGGGGTATAGAGAGACAAAGAAATCTATTAAGATCATATTTAAAGCAAAACGCAAGATACAAACATTATAATAGCCAGAAATATAATAATATCAATTAATGCATTTATTAAGAAATGATTCAAATATACATTAAAAATAAAACATGTTCATCTAAAGTTAGTTCTTGTAATTATAGTTAATAGAATACGTAGCCCATCTTGAATATTTCGGTGTATAATTACTATTGGCTTATCCTTTAACGGTCACCCTAAAATGTTTTCGGGGTCCACCGGTCTATCGCGATCGACTTAATGCTTACGCCGGATGTAGAGTATTATATGTTACAACAGGAAATAGTCTTTATTTCCCCTGCGTACAAATTTAACAGCTCAGCAAAATGTTGAGGGCACGTCATTCTGGTGTCCTTTCTCAACTAGATAATGCCACGTTTTGTACGAATTGCTTAGTTCTGAAACTCCTTAATTTTCTTATGTTTTTCCTTCGATAGGAAAGTAAACACCCTTCTCGTAAATTCTAAATTATTGTACAAGGTATAATACAAGACTTGAGATCCTCAAAATGTCGCAGATCTGGATCAATAATCGAGAAGTACGTGGCAAAATATTTTCCAATATGAGATTAGATAATTTTATCAGTTTTCATATTGGCATATATAACCATGCATACCCACCAGGGTGTGAGTTCACACAAGTTATATTCCCTTCAATATGCAATAATTAGCATCCTACATGTTGGAATTTTTCTTATTTCATTGATTATGTACAAGATTTTCTTTTGCGAGTTTCTATCTACTAAAACGTTACTTTTTTCCATGGTGCTTTAGGTTTTTGTTTGTTTTTCAGTTTGAGCAAGAATATAGTTTGAGGAATGAATTGATAACAATGAATTGAATATATTGAAAGAAAGTATGAGAAAAAATACATTAACGTTTAACAAAAGTAGAATTTTATCTTTTTATTAAAATGGTAACAATTATGAAAGGTAGTTAATGAAATATGCATCAAGATGATTTGTTACGTAACCTTCTAACTTGTTCCTTGTTACTTTCTTTAAGTAACCTTTCTTTCAAATCATTATGAAAAAATCAAAATGAAAGTAATAAACACTTTTAAAAAAAGTGGAACAAAGAATGCTTTTATAAAATTCCACCATTCAATGTAATAGCAACCAATTAAAAAAGCTATGCATTGACAAAGGGATTATTGACAATAAATAAGTTTTGTTGATTTAATGAAATTTATTTATTCGATGCTTATTTGCTGTGACCATTACTTATAGTTAAATATTAATATTAGTCTTGATACTTCTTCTCTATTGTATCTCGCCATCCGAGGGGTACAATAGTTGAAAGAGATGTTGTTTATAACTTTTATGAGCTTTGGAAATTAATGTATGGGTTGTTCTCATTCCTCTTTTAATTGCGAAACCATTCTTGCGAAAATTTAACATATCTCAAGCAAAACGAAAGCCGTGCAACTGCACGAGCAGAAATGCATAAAATGAATCATGAAAGGAGTTTACATAAAACTCATTTTCCGCTTAAAGGGAGGCGATCATTTTATTCTTCTAATTATTTTCAGATGTCGGGAGAGTGTGCAATTATTGTAATGAAACCTCAAATTAGTTTTACGACTCTGTATACATACGTTCCTGAAATACAATGCTGCAAGCGACTAACTATTTCGAAAATACGATAGTTGTTTTTTTTCTTTTAACTAGACTTTAAATGTATTAAAGAATAAAGATTGTGTGACGTTTCCTGTTTTACTATACATTCATAATGATAAATTATCTTAAAAATATTTTTATTACTCTCAATTTTGATAAGATGAAAACCACTTTAAAAGTATGTGAAGGCTCAAAATGCGTATTGTTCTGTAGTTTAACGGATTTGAAACGTAACATGACAATGTTCCAAGCAAGTACCAAGAATGTCTTTTACAATATAATTGAAATTTATTTAAAAAAATATTTTTTGATGTTTCTTCATTATATGAAACAACTAGCATACAAAAGAGTAAATCCAAAATAGTACCAATACAAAGCTCATAAAAAATAGAACACAGTTTAATTCTATAAGCTTATATAAAATTATTGTTTATCATACGCTGCTACACATATTTTAATTGTATTGATAATGTAAAGGAAGGATAACATGCTTTGGGAACAGCCATATTCAAAGCAACAGATGAGAGCCCGGTATTACGGAGTGGACGTGGTTGCCTAGTTGTCAAGGTAACGGACTCATGGTCAGTGAGTCATAAGTTCGAGCTTAGTACTGCTGATGATCCACCGTATAGGGAAGGGATGCACGCTACATCTGTCGAGAGCTCATACGTCCTCCGTTGGTGTGGTGTGGTAGTTGGGAGATGTGGTGTCAGCTCAGGTATCGTCCTCGGCACTTGACCATGGTTCAAAATTACGTGATCCGTCGCCAAAAAGTTCTCGAGTAACTGATCAGTGAGACGTTGATATTCACTCATTCACCCTGTGTTATTAAGTAGTCGGCTAATATGGACGTTTCGGAGCTGAATATAGCTTTTAATGAGTGAGAAACCCTTGAAGTACTGAAGAAAGAAGCTCATGATGCATTCTAATGATAGTTGATCTCTTGGTTTAGTCATACCACTTTCTACAGAACAAAGTGCATATTTTGCGATTTCAAAAGTTTTTGCAGTTACGCTTTCAAACAATACCAGTACAAATGTGGCTCGAATATCAAAGTCAAGCGTAATGCACAGTAAAATAATTGTAGTTTGTAATACTGGGGTCAATTTTTAGTTGTCAAAGTTCTATCTTTAAAGTTGAAAGGTTCATTCTCCAAGATGGTATTCCTAGGTATTCCATTATACCCTAGGCAAATATGTGTAGTATTTCATGTATCCCTACAAAATATGTTGAATAAAAATAAAGTTTAAAAAATGAATTTTAAGTATAATATATTCATGGTTAAACAAAAATTACTAATTATATAAATAATAATATAGTTCCATGTAAAACTAAAGTAAATTAATATTCAAGTTAAAAGAAACAAAAAATAATTTTTTCCTGTTATTTGAAAGTTATTATATAAACTAAACCAATCAGAATAGTCTTCAATTACCGGTGTTTAGCCTGTCAACAGAAATGTCTTAAGCAATGAAGATTTTATTGCTTCTACACTCATTGTTTCCAGGCCATGAGACCCCTAAATGACCATGTTCCATAATTGTCTACAAGCTCTGATTCATGTCCTCTTTATTCTTCCAAGGCATGGTAATCCCTGATACGTTTTCCGTAGATATATCATCACCTCTAAAAAGTAAATATAGAGGCAGAAAATCTGGATCTTCTTTAGAATAATGTATACCCTGCATACAAAACTTTAGAAGATAAATTAAACGAAAAAGATAAAAAAAGGAACCAGAGGCTCCAAAACAACAAAAGAACATTCAAGGACCCATTGTTAAGAATTCAAACTTAAGCCGACCTACTAAACTAGTGATATTCAGCCAGCAGCCCGTGGACCACATGTGGCCCAACATACTTTTCTGGGTGGACCGGTCATGTCCCGCTGCACTAACAAATTAAATTATTTAGGAACAATACATTAAAAATTTAGTGAAAAACTCTATCAATCACATACATCAATTTTGCTGTCGATGTCGTACTGGTACGAATTGCGAGATAACTTTTTCTTCCTTTTTGTAATTGTAACGGTTAGTGATAACAAATAATAATGGAGTAGCGATCATTTTATGGGTGAATCTAATTTTTAAATAACCTTCATGTCTTCCAAGCAGAAAATATCTAAAGAGTATATGTTGTTTCAAGATAATTGGGCTCTGGACTACTTGACAGAGAAAAACAAACGTGGATGAACAACTTGTTGAATTTGTTGCAAAAATGTTACATTTAAAAATATAAGTTAACTCATTTCTATAGAACTGAGCACAATTCTTTCAATGGCTCTTTTTTCGAGAATCTGTTTTAAGTTGGCCTTCTTAACAAAATCTTTCCAACAGCAACAAAATATTTGAAATAGGAGGGGGCGTGAAATAGTTGTCATACGTATGTAGCACGGCCGAAAAAAAGTTGAGTACCCCTGTTCTAGACTTAAGGTGACTGCCTACCTTCGGACCAAATTTTTTTATAAAAAAAAATTTTTGAAAGAAATTGAGTGTTTTTAGGAAGAAAGATAAAAAAAATATGTAAATACATTAAAATTTTTAAATAAATATTGTACTTTTAGAAAAATCGGTTGTTTTTAAAGAAATTTTACTAAATGTTTACTAAAGCGGATAGCACTGTATAAAAATTTCTAATACAATCATCATAATTTTCTTTATACACAACATACATATTATGGTGCCCTTCAAAATGAACCAAAATCTAAGAGAAATATTAAAAAGAAAAAACATACAGACAATTATACATAATAATTGAACATAATAATATGATTATACCTAATAACATGAAAATTGTGATATTTTTAAAGTTTTTCTTTATAAAAACTACTCTAAATGAAAAAATATTTAACCTGCAACACAATTTATAATCCACTTTATGAAAAATATTATAATAAACATTCCCACAAAATTTCAAAACGTTATCTGGTTTGGTTCTTAAGACATCATGTATCTGGTAAACAGTTTCTTTCAAAAACATAATTTTGAGAAAAACTCATTAAAGTTTTATCTTACTGCTCTTTTGCATAGAGTGTGATGTTTTTTTAAATCACTATAACTTTATTTCTATTTCGCGTAAGAAAAAAAACTGTTTTGGAAAGAAAAATGTTCAAACTATAAGATTTTAAAATGAAAAAAATGCCTTATGTGTAGAGGAAAAATGACATTTTCAAGGTAGGCATCACCTTAAGCCTACTAGAGACGACTGTCAGCAGCAATGAATCGTTCCATTCTGTTGATCTTTTGTAATAGATTTCATGTATTCAACTACGAAAATCAGAAGAAAAGACGTATGTATCTTCGGAGAGTTCTCCGAGGATCTGCGAATAGAAATTTGGATCCATTGATTCGTTTTCCGATGATTTAAAACACATATTCCATGTAACCAGACTATTCCATAAAACCCTCTATTTATCCTTTTCTGTTAAAAAATAAATTTGCACAGCAACAATAAAATATTATTTTTTTAAAAAGATTTACAAAATAATTTTGAAGATTTTTATCAAAAACCAGTGAAATCATTTTCAGAAACGAAAGAGGCATTCCATAATACTCGTTTCTCACATATATATTATTCAATAAAATTTTTCCAGCACTCATTTAACCTTCTAAAAATATTTTTCGCTGTAATCTGCTTTTCGGTTTCTGCTGATACTTTTATTACATTCACAACACGAAGTTCCGGGTAATTTTATTAAAGAAGATAGAAGAGAAACTCTGATAGGGTGTATGTCTGGCAAAACATTTAGATAACATTTCATGCTCTCTGTTTTGTTCTCAAAAATAAATGCTGAATAAGCAGTTTTTTGAGAATCTTGTCCATCAACACGTTCATTTTGTCACATGCCCATCAACACTTCTTTATAACGCCGATATCACTCGAACGATTTCAGCCTCAGCATCGTAGAATTTATCTGCCGTCGTAATTCTAAACACTTTGTAGATATTTACCCAAATGGAGACAGGTTTTAACGCTATAACATTATTCTTGATACTCTCTTTACTTTTTATCTAAAAATAATAACTAAACTAAAAAAAATGTTTGCCCGTGCAATTCTACCTTTTGACTTATGCAAAACTTTCCTGTATATGAAGGGAGCGATGATGAAACGTAATTTAAAATGTAACATGAATTACATTTTTTCTCTCATGGATGACCATAGTCTTCAAAATTTTTGATCATATCTCTTAAATAGTTTTACGAGTTATTTATGTGTGGTACTTTGTAAGTGATTATCAGTATTTTAATAAATATGGCTAGGCAGTTAAACACAAAGAGTTCAATATTTAATTACGATTCTGTTCACATCTTTACCTTTTTATATTTAATTTTATATTATACAAAAACTTCTGTAGTGTCTCAGTGGACCGATTTATAGTTAGATTAAAAATCCTACGAATAATATATTTTACAACAACATTAACATTAGTTTAACATTTAAATTTAGAAACTTTATTATCGAACTTTTATGCAATTGATTGTTAAGAAAAGAGGATTTCCTGGATTTTTTAAGGCTATTAAATTTATCGTTGTATTACAATCATTGAGTATTTAATAAACTATACTTACATTGGATATTCAATATTTTCTTTCCTGTAGTATTTAATTTTTTTACTATAAAATATTGCATAGAGATAATGTATTTCGTATTTTGTTGCATATTCATAACTATACATTTTGGAAAGCAGAATAAACAATAATATTTTTCACAGTTATCAAAGATGAACACATATCGATATTTATATTTTAGAAACACGTATGAAATAAAAATAATGTTGGGTCGCAAATTCATATTTGCATTGAAAAGTTGCAACTAACCCTTCGGATCGACTTGTTTTGATAAAGTTAATTAACATTTCATAACACATTCGCTCGATTTTTGAATAATATCGCGCTGCACTAATCCGGTGCGACAACAATTTTAAGTAACATCGTTTGGCAAGGAACATGTTGTAATTAAAATAAACGTGTTTAATTTGTTTAAAACAAGCATTTGGCAGATTCAAACTCCAACGTATTTATCCCTTTACTCTATAACTGGCACTAAGATTGACGTTTCGAGTGTAAAATAATTTCCATTTGCTAACTGTGTTCCATGATACACTCATGAAAAGCTCAAGGCTGTTTGGTAAACAACATCCTCAGACAGAATCAATCAAATTACCTGCGAGCCAACTCGTGGCCCAAATCCATTTTAATATCTTTATTCTGTTACTCTCTTAGGAGTAAGTATTAGAAGTGCAAAGCATTGAAGAATTTAGAAGAAATTTTCTTCGATAAATTGTATTGTGAAACTGGGCGCCAGCGTATTTACATTCGTAATCAGTTTTGACTGTTTTTATACTGGTAGTAAATACATAAATGGATATAAGGCACTAAGGTGAAAAATAAAAACCAGGTAACGTAGAAAATACACAAAAAATATATCCTAGTAGAAAAATATGCTTTGATATCAGTTCGGCTTGTAAACAGTCTTTTTAACCCTTTCATGAGCCATTTATTTCTCTTTTGAATTTCTCACATTTTTTTATGTTTTATTAAGAATAACAATTAAGGAAATATATTTCATTTTGCAAAATTTTATGTTTACATTTAGATTTTAGGGTTGGGAAGAATACTTCCCAAGGAACCATTCACTGTCATAAAGAAAATTAAATTTAATAGCGATTTTTTGCCAATAAATGATGAGGGGCATGTTGCAATGCGCAAGGGAATATGACATTCTGAACACTTGTAGCGGGCCCTATTTTCTTGTCCTCTTCTTCTGAATTTCCTTCATCGCTTATAGATGGAAACCATTTTTACATATGATTTTCCATTCTGGCTAAACGCACGTCATCTGGAGTAACACGCTTCCTTGCTTGGAAGCTAGCAGGACGTCCTTTTCTTTTTCTTGAGGAAAATATGTCTATTAGCTAATGATCTAATGCTGTACGGAATGTAAGCTGGACTTCACTTCTGTTTGTTTTGTACACTTGTCACAATATGAAACTATTTATGATGGCAAGGCCAATAAGAAAATAAAAGATATGATGCCACCATTTTGCAGATCCTCTTATTTGATATCTTTCTTTTCTTTGATTGAAGTGATTAACACCTTCCATTACATCATTATATACAGCGACAGCTTTTGTGGACAAGGAACTTCTTTAATACCATCTTTTTTCGTCCGATTTACAGATGTTATGATTACTGGAATACGTGCAGTAGTAAAAACTGAAGTGGGAAGTAGTCTTACCATCGTTATAATAGTAACGTTAATACATTAGAAAGGATTTTGCGCTTCCCACAGGTGCAATTTATAAGAACATGTTGATGGGAAGTAATATTCCCAAGATCCACAAAAGAGTTAAAGTTTGACTCTTAATTCCTTCAGCGTGACTCCAAATCTAGAGTATTGGAAGTACTCAGCGTGACACAAAGCTTTAGAAATAATCATAAATGCAAATAATCAATTAAACTCTTGGTTAAGTATTAGTCCTAGTGAAGGTGTATAAGAAAAAGTGGATCAAATAACTAAATTAAAGAACCAAAAAGAACGTATGTGTGAGCCTCAAAAGTTTAACCAAAGCCCTGAATCTGAATCTGCAAGAAATCGGTGGAAGCTTTATTCTTGTACAGGCAAATGAAATACTTTGCTCAACGAGATGGACCCAGAGAGCTTCTCACGATGATTACTCTCGTAGATAGAAAATGCCTTCATTTCAGATGACAATCTCTTACTTGGTAATTGAAGCTAAGACTCTCATACTGGTTGTGAAAATAACTATCTAACTCAGTTAACTAACTGTTAATTTTCATATTTCTTTCGACAGCATCTAACGAGTTCGAGCCCTAATACCATTGAATACCCGCAGTTTAGAGTGAACGATGCAGTTAAAACTATCGTTATTCAAAGTCCTCTCATTGGTGTAGTGTGGAAGTAAGGAAAGGGGGTGCCATTTGATTGGTTGACTTCTTCTCTTAACCCTCCAAGTGGTCCACACGGAAAATTCCGTCATTGTAAAGATGCTTCGAAAATGCACTGCACGGGGCTTTTTTTGCCTTCAAGGAACATTCTCAAAAGCGGTTGATCCGTACTTTTCTCAAATCATTTCCCCCTTTTAAAGGTTTAACATCTTGAAAGATATTTAGGGACGGTGGAGGCCACACAGCAGCACACTGATAGGAAGTTTTCTGGCTCGCAGTGTTTTGACCCTGGAGCAATCGTAAAAAATCGGGGGGAAATTTCTTTAGAAACCAGGAAGTGTTGGTTTGTTAGCTTGTATTTTAAAAGTTTTGAAAAGTCCCAACGCATAAGTAAAATATGTTACAATTCCCTTTTTAATTCATATTAATTTGAAACTGTAACAAGTTGGGGCATCTCAGGGCTATCTGCTATTTTATATAGTTAGACAAATTATACCTTTTTAAGTACATTCTTTCGCTTCATTTTTCTTATCTTAATCAATGCTTTCAGTTTTTGAAACATGATTATTTCATTATAAGATGCCAAAAAAATAGATAAAACACCAAACACTTTAAAATTTGAAACCTTTTCAACTTTCCAACCACTAAAAATTAATAAATTTAAACTTCATCAAATAATTTGAAACATTTTCTTATACTTTGATAAAAATAATAACGAGAAAAAAATTAATTAACATTTACAGTAGACATTTATGCATATAAATAAACATAAAAATCAATTTTAAATTCGAGCTATTCAAAAACATTCAAATTATTATTCAAAAATATCTACTTATGCAAAATACCTCAACATTTATCTTTTTTTAAAGTCTAACTGAATAAGTAATTAAAATGTGGATATTTTTTGAAATCTCGACCGTATAAAGCTAGAAATTTTATGTTAGAAATTCCATTGGAAATTTCGAAAAAAAACGTATCGCGCAGTTCAAAATTATTTACCATAATTTAAATTAAATATATAATTGAATAGAGAAATATCGGTTTTATTTCATAAATATAATCATCGTATGTATATCACCGTATGCACCATTTATTGTCTTTTTGTTTAAAAAAAGAGTTAGGGCATTTACTCTTTTTACCACATTACTTTTTTAAAAAACAGGAAAGTGAGCGCCTTTTCTTACTCTCATATTCAAAAATGAATACAGGATGGTTTTTTCTGGTTGAAATCGCAATACCAATATATATATATATTTATTTATTTATTTATTTATTTTTTAAAAATGACATAAAAATAAATTTTGTTTGAAGAAAATATAATTATTTTTCAACTTCTAACACACTATTTATTTCATTTTTTCCTTTTTTTTACCCTTAATTTTGTTTTAATTTTACTGTGACTGAACATATAGGGGAAACGACCGAGTTGCACTACCGCTTTCATACAAGATTGTCCAAGGCAACTTAAGAGCTTGCTGTAAACGATTGATCTCTTGGTTCTTACTTGACAAAGGGACCGAACTAAGTCATAAAACTGTCCCCGTTCGACCTCCCAAGTTTTAAAAGGGGGAAAGGAAAGAAGTATGTTGCATTTTTAAAGCGAACGGCAAAATAACAGTAAACGCTTTCGGAATAACTTTTCAGGAGGAAGCTAACCACCCAGAGGGTTAAACGTGACTTAAAATTACCAGGTTCGTTACTAAGAGACTCATGTTGCTTTTGATTACGTCGTTAAACCCTTCCAGGCTCATTTCGAGATTATGGAGGGAAAAAAATCTGTCAAATTGTTTATGTTTATTTTCAAACATGGATATCTTTTAAAACGTAATACCACCATTAGCTTACAAATTTCTAAAAAATTAATATAAAAAAAATTATGTAAATAAATGAGTAATTTACCTGTAAAGTTGGCTTTTTGTATGGTAGAAACTATTATAATTTGGAGGCAATTCACAAAAACTATAAATATAAAGCGTAGAGTACCTTGCTTTTATCTTGAAATACAAATTTTATTTACATCTTTTCCATTTACATAAATGGCTATGAAGTTATTAATCAAAATTTGATCATATGTTATAAATTCGAAAACACAGTAAAGCACATAACCCAACATAGAAATCTGGACTGTTCAATCTTATTTATCTTCTTTTTACTGTCTCTCTTTTAGCATGCACTAACACACTGTAGTGCAGAATTAGTTTTCTTCTCCGTTGAGGGAATATAGTCAACAAAATGTCTTTCAGACAAAAGTTGAGGGAGTTAGTTGCTCAGCAGAAAGACTTCTTCTTTTTGCAGAAAACTCCACAGAGTTTTACTTTACAAATATTCTAACCCATGAAAAGCACATGCGAAATAATTTGAGAAAGACCAATCGCACAGAGTAAATTTTCACTCTGACCGAGTTTCACTAGCAATAAGCCAGTGTTTGGCCTGTCCGAGCTCAGCTTAGAAAAGCCGAGGAGAAGTTAATAAATCACAACCACTTCACTTCTCCTTTTGACTCCCTTTTATACATAAAGATTAATATCGTTTCCTCTGTAAGACGGTGGCAGTTAAACTGTGTCATTTAAAATTTGAAGAATATTACCCAAAGTAGGTTTTTAGAGAGAGTCTCATGAAGTTTGATCACGACAATCTGTTTAAACAGTCAGAATTAGATATTGCATCATTAAGGCAAACCTGAAAATGTAACATTGAGAAGGATGTCGTGAGTTCACGTTGACTTTTAATCTACAATGATATATCGTCCCACCCCTGCTTATATAACAAACAGCAACATCATTTTAAATTCGTTGGGGATTTATTTTGGGTATCAAAGATATATTGCACATTTTTACACAGAACATACGGAAGGATCTGAAATCAGGGGACAAACTTAGATGGGAGGTAAAGTTCACTAAAAAAACATTTCATGGGAAAAAAATGGGTGGAAGTGCCGCGTCGAGGCCCAAATAACACATCACTCAATAAGAAACGGCAAAAACTAGCAGTGATTCCAGAACACATAAAAAAAGTCCATAAAAGCATTTTAGCCGATAGGAAATTGAAATTGTGTGAGATAGCAAAATATTTGGAGATATCAACAGGCAGCGTATTCACTATTTTGAATGTCCTTTTGTCTATACGAAATCTGTGTTCAAAATGGGTGCTCAGAAACTCAAACGTCTGCTGGCAAGTTTATGGCCTCCGTATTTTGGGATGCGAATGGAATTTTGTTAATTGACTACCTTGAGAAAGAAGAAACCATTAGTAGTGAATATTACATGGCACTATTGGATTAACTGATTGAAAAATTGAAAGAAAAACGTCCTCAAATGCAAAAAAAAAGAGTACTGTTTCACCAAGATCTGTGCCACAAGACCAAGGAAAATAAAAGATAAATTATACGAATTGCTCTTAGAATTACTTCCCCCTCCCCCACACACAGACAGATCCAGCCCGAAGTGACTACTAGCTGTTTGGAGACCTTAAAAGAAGGTTCCAAGGAAAGAAGTTTGGATAAAAAAAGAAATAATTATCGAAGTTGAAGCCTATTTCGAGAGCAAAAGCAAATCATTCTACCAAAAAGGTATTAAAAAAATTAAAAGGTCGCTAACCTGAATGTATCACTTTTGAAGGAGAGTATCTTGATAAATAAATTCCATTTTTGCTTGAAGTTGTTATTTTATTAGTTAGACCCGGGACTTAATTGAGTGATGTGTTAGAAAACAACAACACATTAACTAAAACATAAAACATTCATTGACAGCACATTTAATGAGCGATTCCGTTAAGTTAAGATTCCGTTTAGTTTAAGAAATTGCAGCTGACTGAGACATGTAGATGACATGCTACAACTCTTGTACTTGTGGCAGCGGTTTTATCCACATTGTCCAAGAGGATTTCTTCCTGGTGTTTTTATCGTACATTCCTCGATCGTCAGTGCTGACTATAAATGAACCATTTTCACACAGTTGTCGATGTAATCGCTGAAACATTTCGTGGTTCGGCATGTGTACACTTGTAAAGTGTTCCTGATGCAGTATTATCACTGCTCTGCCGTTTCCATTAGCAGAACCACACATTAAGAAGTCACAGGGGTGTTAATCTTGGATTTTTTCGAATTTTCGAAAAAGATATATGTTGTTCCTCATTTTCTTTTGAACATTTTGATACCACTCACGTGATAGTACTACAAAAACTTCGAAAGTTATTCGAAAAATTCCAAACAGCAATTTAGTAATAACAATGTTTAAATGGCCACATTCCACACCCACTTATTCTTGATTTCCACATACGTTTTATTTTTCTGTTTTTAAAAAGCCACATGAAATATTTTAAACACTTGGTTAAATGAAAAGGAAGCTTGCAACTCAACACACACTTTTTTAATGTGTTTTCATTCTGTTTTGGTAATGCTAGCACGTTGTTTGAAAGAACTTATTGAAATTCAAAACAGCGTTGTTTTAAACCATTTATTAAAATTTAAAACAAAATTCTCTCGATTAAAATGGAAAATACTCATCGTAGACCTTCAGGTAAACGTCCTAAGAAAAGAAGATTTAGAGGGAACCAATTCATGAAGGTATGTCCTCATACATATGTTGCAGAAAGGAGAGATACAAGTAAGTGTGTGCTTCCAGTAATAAAATCTCAGGAATTCAGACTTCATTAAAGTCAAATCTTGTTAAGGTAAGTGAAAAAACTTCAAAGGATATCGTATTTTTGATTTTATTTCAACTTTTAGGTCTATTTTATCAGTATCATGTTGTTTAAAATGTCATAAACCATTAACAATTAATGAAAAGTCCACTCGTGGTTTATGTTCGAATTTTGAAATACGTTGTAAAAACTGTGGGAGTGTTTGTACTTTTTCAAGCTGTGAAAACACTGGGAATAAAAATAATGCTCCAGAAATTAACAGAAGATCTATTTTAGCAATGAGATGCATAGGTCAATGTTTAGAGTCATTAAAAACCTTTTGTGCTGTAATGAGTCTTCCTAATCCTGTTGAACAAAAATCATATGATGTTATTAATAATAAACTTTCACGTGTTATGAAGGAAGTCGCTGAAGAAAGCATGAAAAGGGCAGCTGTAGAAGAAAATTCTTCGTCACCTGATAACCATTTAACGGTAAGTGGTGATGGTACCTGGAAGACGAGAGGACATTCATCGTTGATTGGAGTATGTACTGTAATAGGGGCCGAAACAGGTACGGTTTTGATAGGAAGTGTTGTCCTCATTTTGCAAAGGATGCGACAGTTATAAAGGGGTAAAGTTTGGTATCAAGTACAATAAACACGGCAAAGAGCGCATAAGATTTCGTGTAGAAAAAATTATTCTGGCTCTGCTGGTAAGATGGAGGTTGACGGGATGTTGAGAATTTTTAATCGATCAGAAAAGCTACACAACCTGAAATATTCGAACTATATAGGAGATGGCGACACAAAAACATTCCATGCCCTTTCTGAATGTGTAGGCCATGTGTAAAAGAGAATGGGTACAAGACTTAGGAAGCTTAAATTAGTATATAGTAAAAAGAAATTATCTGATGGTAAAACTATTGGCGGTAAAGGTAGGTTAACTGATAGTTTAATTGATAAACTTGCACATTACTATGGTAATGCTATTCGATGCAATTCTACTAGTGTAAAGGAAATGCGGAAAGCCATTTGGGCTGTTTGGGGTCATTCTTGTAGCACTGATGATTACCGATGCACTCGTTTTGTCCTACAAATCCAAATACATGGTGTAAGTATAATGCCGCAATTAATAATAATTTACAAAATTATAAACACAAACCCTCAGTTGCTAAATATGTTCGAGATGTAATTAAGCCTGTATTTGCAGACTTATCTCCTCCGGAACTCCTGAAGAAATGTTTAGGAGGTAAGACACAGAATCCTAATGAAAGTTTAAATTCATTAAGAAGTTTTGTCCTAGGACGATTGGTTCCAGTCTTCAGATTGCAGAGATTGCTGAAAATCTAGCAACTAGTGTTTTTAATGATGGAAATCAAATACTTATTACTATTTTAGAGAAATTTGGCTTCAAAATTAACAGAAATGTTAGTGTGTCCCTGGCTGAACGTGACAATTGTCGAATCTTTACGTCAAGACAGAGTCGCTTAGAATCATCTTTTGAAGCTCGCAGAGCCAAGAAAATTAAAAAGAGTCAAGAAATTGGGCTTTTTCAGAAACAGGAAGGTACATCTTATGATCCTGGATCCTTTTAGCATGTAAGTTATAAGATTTATTTTCTCAAATTCAATTTTAAAACTTTAAAGCCCTTTTTCTCAGTTTGTGTTTTTTTATTTAATTACGCGCATTGCGTTTCAAAAACTATCATACTTTGATGTATAAAACTTTACAGAATTATAAATTCTATCATAATCTTCTAATCCTAGCTATTTATAGTATTATAAATTTTTAATTTTTTGAAATATTTTCTCAAAAATTGAATTTTTAAAAAAATGTTTTTTAAAAATGTACTTTTTTATTTTTAAAAATATTATTTTTTAGTCTATTTTTATAAGATAGACCAGCACATAATAAGGATATATTTGGCTTTATAAATCAACTTATTGCTAGTAATTAGAATTATTATTGCAGAAAATATCATGTGCGTCGTAAAACTTACTATTTGTTTCTTACAAAAAGTTTTCTCATATTTATGTGCTTATTATTTTTAAAATTATGATTATATTTTAGATATTTTATACTTTTTTGAAACTTTATTCTTTTATAAGAAATGTGTAAAAGAATCAAATTATTTCATTTTAATCTCAAAGAATTATTTCTAGTCGAAAATTGTTTGTATTTTGTGCTCTCGAAACATTTTTAACACCCCTGTGACCCCTTAAATGTGTGTCTGCATTTTCGCAATTAGTAAAACCATCCTCCATAACGACCGAAATATCTAGCACAAAGGAGGATTTAGGTGGTGCAGCAGATCACTGGCACACCAGCTTGCTACTTTCAATGATCGCCAATAATGTCGACAAATCATACCATAAAGGTCGCCAAGGTCGCTTGGTGGGGGCCAATATGTAAAATTTTCTCTCTTTAGGAATACTGCTGATCAACATTTTATGTTTCTGCTCGTGCCTCACACGAACTGTTTGTTTTAGTGGGATCCTCAAACTTTGTCCCATTCTTTTGGAGTCGCCCTGTGCATACATATGGGTCATATTTGAATTCTATTCTGTAAACATGCAACTTAAACAACTGTAATTACACTTAATGAATGCATTTTTCCTATTAAAAACGGATAAACGATGCAGATATTTTTGCTTAAATTTATTATTCACGTTTAGAGCGATTTCGTCGAAATTCTTTTCCCCTTAATTTAATAGACAGAGTAATACTGTTAAAGTGAGATGATTAGGGATCTGATATCCTTCTCGGGGTATTTGCACCCTCTACTTAAGTATTCAGCGTGAATGGATTGTTGAGCACCGTACGCTCTCCAAGCACTAATCATGTCATCAGAAATGCGCATCCGATATCACGTTTTCCGTGACAGATATTGAACTAATGCGTTGAATCAAACCACCATCTTCGGTTTAACGTTGTGTGAATATTAAAAATTCATTCCGTGCGATAAACAATGCATTACATAGAGATTTTCATGTAGAACTGGAAGTCTTTACCCATTTACTTTCACTGGGAACGAGGTATTATATTCATTCAATAGCTGATTAAAGATTTCAGTTGATTCAGTATAATATTGTTGAAGCATATTTCGATAATAAATTCAGAAAAGGGACGTAAAATCATTAAGAAGAGCATTTGTAAGAATAATTCCAAAGACTGAGTTCTGTAGTTAGTAGTAAAATTTAATGTACATATATTGTAGTCGAAAACTCCATGTTTCTTGATAATCAATGATAACATAACTGGTTCATCTAATAAATGTCCTTGCCTTTTAGATCCACATGAATTGGATTTGATGTTCATTGAAATTCATAACTTGAAGCAACACGCTTGCTATTAGCATCGTAATTTTGAAGTACAGTCAAGTGACACCTGAACTGTCCCCCTGTCTCAGGCTCACAGAGACAAATTTTAAAAGGGGGTTAGGGGACATCATAAGGATTCACATTTGCATAGCAACCCCTGGTCGGAAACGTCTTCGTTCGGTGCAAGGTGGCGTTGTTCACAAGATCATTCAAGGAAACAGACCATTAGAAAAGTCATTTGAGTTGTCATCGTCCGCAGAGGAGTATAGAATGTTTTCCGAACACCAAACTGGCAGATATGCACCTGATTTATGGACGGGAAGAAGGAGATGCATGATCAGCAGAAAGACTTTTTCGCGATGATACCCACCGAGAGATGCACTGGACCGCCTGATATTTGCTAATGTGCATCACAATTTATGTGAATGTGCAACGTGTGTGAGCGGCTGTGAGATTAATTTAACACCAGCTATTAGAACCTCTCGTAACTGCAGAGTATTCGCATGCAACAGTTAGATTCCGGTTATTTTTGTGCCTCTCCCCCTCCTTTCATACACCCTCAGTGTCTCCCTTAAGCAAGATGTATTTTTGAAGAAAAAATCATTAAAAAATTAAGTATTATGTACCATTTTTTATGGACTTATGCTTATGAATCCTTTGGAACATCAGCGAAGTTCCGTGCATAATTTTGGAACGGTATGGTTAAAAGTGTGTATTTATATACGTCCCAAACCAATTTGCAAACATTCAAATTTATAGATAAGATTTAATTTGCTTGACTTAAAACCAAATCTTAAAACTTGTCACTCAAAGATATTTATGATAATTCATTGTTATTTGCTTTCATAAGCATTCTGTTGCGATAAGTTTCATATTCTATAGAACAAATAATTTAATCTGATTAGATATGTAGTATTTGCAAGTTTTTCATGTTATTTGCGCAGTTTTCTCTCGAAAAGATTTTTTGATACTTAGAATTATTTTCAAAGAGTGAGATATATATTTTAATTTGCTTTCTTTTACAAAAACCAATTCAAAAGCTCCAGGCACTTAAATGCTTAGTACACTAATTAAAATGCAAATAAAAACTCCGCCACTCATGCAAAAAAAGAAATCTCCAGATTAATAACTATAAAAAAGAATTCAAACAAAGAAATGTTATACTTTTCTGCGGAACATTCCTACTTAAAAAAAATTAAAATGCGAAGTGAATTCATAAAAAAGAAAAAGAAAACCTTTTTTGTCACTTTTTTAATGTCATTGTTTCTTGTTATGTAATTTACACTCGAGTGCCGCAATTACGTTACCATGACGATAACACGTTTTTCGGTTTGCAAATTGTGAGCGTTATTTAGTTATTTCGAATAGATCGGATATTTTTTGTTAAGTATAAGAATTAAATATTTTTAATGAGGCAATGGTTGATTTACGAAAGAAGAATGGAAAACTTTATAAATATTAGTTTTAAATGGGACAGTTTTGGTTTTTCTCTTTCATATACTATCATTTTGTGTGTTTTTAATAATTACATCATGTTGTGTATTTTTAATCGTTATATTATTTTGTGTGTTTTTAAATCCTTATCATTACTTTAAACTTCTTTCAATTTAAATTAGATTTTTTTCAAATATTAGAAGAAATTCATATAGTAAACCAATGTTTTTACTCAGAATTCAATTGCCATTCATTGATATTTTTATTTTGAATGGTTTTGGATTATTTTCGGTTTCTTCCTTATGCATAATGATAGATTTCTCATTTTAAGGGGATCCAGTTTGACGACTAATTACAAAATAAATTTAGTCGCTAAATGAATTAATATATTTTTTTCCTATCTATTGACGCGGCCAATAGATATGTCTTATTTGGGAACTTGGATTTATGTGGCAGTTTATGTTTGTGAATTGAGCTTTTGAACCACTTGAAACTATTTGTGAGGACTGTGTGTGTGTTGACAACCAACTTCATGCTAACAATTTCTTAATTCAAAAGAATTATTATTTTTCTTAATTTGATTTATGTTCCCCTTTTTTATTTTTCTATTCTCAATGGAATATTCTTTTACCTCCATCCTATCCATAAAATTATTCCGAAGGCTTTGAAATGCAATCAAAGGAGCTTCACAATGTTTGCGAGGGATTTACTCGTTCTAGAGGATTTGCGTATTTATTCCTTTTCTCTCCCCACCCCAATACATCCCATGCGTGGAAAAGGGTGGCAATGGGCGCGTTACTTTGAATCGACAGTCAAGGGATTCATTATGATCTGTGGAAATTATAAAGTAAGTGTTAAATTTTTTTGTATATAATTTTATATATGACACGCCCAGGGGGGTAATTATTCAACTTGTTCCTAACTTGGTATTCTGCACACATTAAATAAGAAGTGCATCATGCAATGGGCTGCACATTTTGAAATGTGCACCACTCGGATGCCTTAGTTAAAGAAGAAAGAAAACTAAACAAACTACCTTTTGTAGTCACACTGGACAATATAAAATTCAGTGATAAGGTCTAGATTCAAAGACCAGAAAAATTTAAGTAACAAATTTCTGAACTACTCATAAATAGGTCTTTGGTAAACACCTCCACCAGACGCCCCCTGAGAGGTATGAAGGTCCACAAAAATGGAACAAGGACTTACTTGCAATGTAGGAACTGCCCTGACACGGAACTGACCCATGACCACCTGTCCATCTGTCCTGCCATTCTGGCGATCTTGCAGTGAATTAGTGATTCTCCTCAGAACAATTTGTATTCGGACAACTTCCTGGACATTGCCAACATGGTATATGAGGATTTCAGTCCTGTTAGGAAATTATAAAATTTACCATTTCTATAAACACTATAACCAAACATCCACTCAGTAACAATGTAGAAAAAACTATTGTAAACAGTATTATAAAATAAGTTTTTTATGTTGTACATGTGGAGAGCAATACGACAAATATCCAACTTTAATAAAATAACTTAGCGCTTAAATACATTTATTTGTGGCTCTAGATTAAATTATAGGTTTTAATTAGCAAAAAAATCAGAATTCTTAGTCTTATTTTCAACAAGCATCTTAATATGTAACTAAGATCAAATGCCGAAGACATTTGAGAAAAAACCCATTTACAAATGTTGAATATTTTTTTCTTCCGATGAAAATAAATTTTTTAGAATGTTTGCTAAAGCTTAAAGACGCGATAGTATAAATAATACTTGCTAATAATTTAATTGCAGCTATAAAAGGCTTATGGAAAATGTTATGAAATATGTTTTATTGTAAATGTGTAGTGTTGTTATACAGTTAGAATCATTGTCTGAATAAACTTTTTAAATGAAAAAGATCTTTATTCGCAACTGAATTAGTTTGGAATTCCAATTTAGTGGGACAATTACATGTTTAAGGCTATCTTCCCCAAATGTACGAGAACTTGAGCTAAACGTGAATCACATTTTCATACAGAAAAATGTCTCGAATTTCATTAAAATTTGCTACATTATAATTCATACACCTGTTGAGAATATATATGACTTTTTAAAAATTTCAAAATATCACATAAATAGTTACCTTTTTGTTTTAACATGTAAAATAAAGACTCATTTAACGTTACGGTATAGGAGAAAAAATGCAATGCTCATTTTATACTACAAAACATGGATCAGAACAAGTGAAATTGAATAATATGATAAAGTAAATGATAGTATATCTACAAGATAGTGAAGGCGGAGTATAATATTAATGTTTCAGCTCTATTGTATCTGAAAAATATTCTAAATTCGGGTCCTATTCTTTAACACCAGCCGAAGACAGCCTTCAACTTTTTTCTACCTTACGCTCTGATTACTAGTGATATTGATGAGATAGGGGTTGATTGCAATTCTCTTAAATATTTCCCCACTTTTACAACACAACAACGTGAGTACTCTGAGCCTCGACAGCTTATACTTATCTCAAAACCTCTACATTACCTTCACTTGACTGGCAACATAATTCAAAACCACGATCTGCCTGAACCATCGATGTCCACACGAACCGTAAGTCTCCAGTAAAGACAACGTGGTAACTTTATTTGGAATTATTATAAAACAAAAAGAAAACTATCTTCTACTCTCCACGAGTTCAATTTTCCAAATAATCAATTACTCAATGCTATATCTCACTAACAAATTGTCCGATTCTTTCTGCAAGCTATTTTAAAAATTTCTATTATTATGCTTTAAGTTCGTAATTCCCGACCATTTTCTTATTTGATCACCGAAGAAGAAAACTTTGTAAACCTAATTGGTTTTGTCCTTCAAGAATTTTAATCTTTCATTCTCTTCACTAATGGATGTGATAGAAGAAGCTTTGCATTTACGTGAGAAATTAAATTTTCGATTGCTTGATTTCAGATCAGCTTTTCATCAAATCAACAATCCGCAGACGACAGTTTCGTTAAATCTCATTAAGATAAAGGGCTACAAAATCCATATTCTGCGAACACTTTGATAGAAAAATAATTATAAAAGGATTTTCTCTCAATAAGAGTCAAAAGACACAATTAAAGTAGTTAATAGAGCAGTGAGTAGAGAAATGCAATTTCAAAAGTAAGTTTTCAATGACTAAATTATTTTTAAAAGTCATTTGGATTTTCCCTTCTCTGAAATACCTTAAAATGACAAGAAATAAATTGTATTGTCATAAATTTAAGTAAGTGTGTCAAAAGAAATATCGTAACTGAATGATTTTTATTATTACTGAGCCGAATTTTTAGAGTTTATAAGTCTACACATTGTGATATAACCTACAATATTGAGTTTCTCGCTAGTTAAAAATTATGTAAATGTATTACAATAAAAAAGAGAAGCACAATATGAGAATTATTTTGAATTCAATAATTTATTCCAAATATCTGTTACATTTTCAAGTCGTCCTATAATGTAATTTATCAAAAACCTTCCTATTTTTTTTGAAAAACCACTGTTATATGCAAAATACGTTTTCGTTCATATTTTTGTATAAATGAGGAAATCTTTATGTTTTAAAACTTAAATTATTATTTTCAAAATAATCTTTTTGTTTAATCACACATTATATATGAATAATTAGTTCATTTATATTATAGTATAAAATCACACAAAGTTTATAAATTTTGTTAAAATTTACTCCTATTATTTTTATAGAAATAAATCTTTTTTAAAACATGTTAATCGCGCGCGCTTCTTAAAACTTCAAAGGCATTTTAGAAAATACAATTTTAAAAGGAAGAAGTGTAGAGTAAAGTACATCTAGTGAAAGACTTCTATAGCTAAGGCATTTCTAGAAATCTAGCGAAAACAGATTATTTTTCAAGGAGTGCCTTTCTTCCACTATATCGCGAAATGTTTTTCATCTAGGTGAATGGTTTTACATGAAAAAAAAAGAAAGTAAGATATACAATGGATACAAAAGTGATCCCTTATTACTCTGAACAAGATTACGCTAATGTAATGAAACATTTTAAATGTGTACCAGCTAATTAGCTTTAGCTTTTTGAGGAAACTATACAATATGACTCATTAATGCTGTTATTTGCATCTTTCAAAGTTATCTTATGTAAAATTCTAAACGTTTCCTGTTTTTATTTTTTTTAAATTCAAAGTTATCTCTCTCTGTGTGTGTATGATGCTTTCACACTTTATTACATTTTAGTTTCAATTTGAGAATTTATTACTTTTGTTACGTTGCAAAATGCTATTTTTGTTGTTACATGTCAAAAACCACTCCAAAATTTAAATTTATGATAGCAGACCTTCATAAATTAAAAGTAAGGAATGAGACTAATTAGCTAACTTTTCTCAGATATTTATGAAAAAAATAAGAATAATAAAAAATAGAAAATTTATGTAACACTCAGTTAATTAAGGATTAAACCTAAATTGCATGTTGCCATAAAACACTTCAGAGCGTAATAAATATTCAGGTTCTGAGAAGTTTTACACCACTTTATTTTTTCATAGCAAAACTGCGTTAAATGCTCCTACAATTAAGAGAGGAAATATTACTTTACAATTTGATTTTCTTCGGAATTTTCAGCTTGATTAATTATTTCTAGACAAACTAATGATAATTGATTTTTCTTACACTAATACTTTACTACCAGATAAAATGTCTGACAGACAATTCTAAAGGACACATTTGCGTAAAATGTTAAGGCGAAATACAGTCAAGAACTGTTTTACAGAGTTATTTATCGAAAGGTAAAATTATAATTATGTAAACAAATTACCTTAAACTGGAATACATATCACGCTTCTCCCTAATCTAGCTCCTGCAGCTAATATTCTGCGTTTTTCATGCGCCTTGCCTTTTGGAAAAACCATGGCGTATACAACATTTTCTCAAATGAGCTACATTTTGGTAGCTAAGCATTTTCAGACACTTCAAGTCCCCAAGAAGGGGAGCTATTTCATTTATGACACCATCTAGTGGTGGTTCCCTAGCTTCCAAATTTTGACGCTTGGATTTATTTAATTCAAGCTATCGTTGGATTCTAAATATTAACGTGATTTAATTCTACCGAAATTACCAGAAACAAATGGATTCTTAAGTTATCTTTTACAAACCACACAATCATATGACACTCATGCCTACAATTTTCGCATACAGAATATCTATCGACTCCTGCATGGATTGAACCTGTAAGCTTAGGCTTACTAAATGAGGGGGGGGGGAGATGCTACCTCAAATCACCGAGCCAACAGAAAGATAAGGAAAAGTCGTGATGGATATATTCATGTACCTTCCTTTAGCCCTCTTGGGAAGTCTTTGGGCTATCAATTCGCGTTATTCACAGCCAACCCTTTGGAAGAACAAATCGTGAGATACAAATTAAGTTTGCTGGATATAGTCAAAGTTTTCTAGCTACAATAGAGTAGAAGTGGACGCAAACCAGAAGTATCAGGGGAGATTGTTACTGACAGGTATCATTATTGAATTATTGTGATGAAATACTTATTAAGAGAAATGTTTAAAGTGGTGATTGATCCCTGAGACTAAATTGAATAATGGATCAGATTATACATAAAGTAAGGATCGAGTGTGATAGTCTCCTAACCATTCGTGTATTTTGTCATATCTCCTCTTTTGCGGTTTGCACCGAGACATTCTCTCTCTGTTATTAATTGAATTTCTGTCGTTATATTTTGTGATCAATAAATAGACTGATTGGATCATGTCTAGTGTTTTTTTCTTACCTCCTACATATGTAGGTGTCAAAGTGAGAGGTGAAGACCCCTTACAAAGTATAAATGAGGGATGGAGTGAAGTGAGTGTGAATTACCATCATACTATAAAACAACACGAGAGCTATTAGCACATAATTTCGAACGACGGTCGTCACGAAGGCAGCATACGAGTTGACACCTCTCCCATCAAATTACTACAACGGGAGGGCTTTGAGCAGGGCTACTTGCCTTTTTTCCCGCCGAGCCACATACAGCTATTTTCAGCGAGCCGAAACATGAGGATTAATGGGGGGGGGAGGCGCTATTAAACCGAGAGCATTTAAAACGTGAAAAATTGATCAAAATATAAAGGGGAGCAAACAGCATAAATAATTGGGAAACCTACTCGTAGATGCGAATAACGGTGCAATTTGGTTGGATGGAACGTATTTTATTTTTGTCTTTCACACAGAAATAGGTTGTATGTTATATATATGTTATAGAAGACACACACACACACATTCGATCTTGGATATGGTATAATTAAGAGGATTAGAAAACCTTTATATCGACAATGTTAAATTGGCTGTTTTCGATGTACCTTTTCTCAAAATCTGTTATATGTGTTTGCTTGAAATGTTTCATACAATTAAAATGCACCTATCTCATTATACTGAAATGAGGTTAAAGCTAATTTTGCATTTTTCATAATTTATAAAATATTTTATCAAACATTGTGAAATTTGACCCATTTTTCACACAAAAAAATTTGTAAAAAATTAATTTTTGAGTGTCTTACAAAAAGCTCATTTCATTATATATTAGCCATCATTATAAATATATCATAAAATATACATACCTGTGAACAGTAGTTTCTCAGAAAAGGTGCATCGAACATCAAAATTTACATTTTGAGATAAATTGATTTTAATTTATGCAGTGAGACTTCAAATTGGCTAGGAAATAAAAAAAATAAAAGGCTCAATTTACAATAAAAGATACATGTTTCGGTTTATATTAGACGTTCAACTTTTAAGCAAAAACCAAGTAATTTGTTTAAAGTTTTCGCATTCAATTGGGCTTGGTCCAGTTTCAACGATTATTTAAAAACAGGTTTCAAGGGTTTCTAATTACCCTAGAGGTTGAAGTAAGGTATTTTTAGGAAGGTTAAAATTTAAACAATTTGTGTGAAAATGTAAAAATCTCAAATTGTCAAACAAATAAGATTTTAGCTTTCCAGCACACCTTAAAAATCATTTTTGGCTCTTGTTTATACACAATATCCTCCTCTATCAAACACACTCGTATAAAAATGCTGGATTTATCCAATTTTTAACGAGTTGTGGGATAGTTTCAATTTTCTTTCATCTTTGATGCAGCCCTATGTATACATTCCACTGCAACACAAAGTTGCTATGTACTTTGACAGACTAATTTCTTAACACTTATTTATATTTCAAACATTAATTTATCATATGCAGGATGGCAGCAAAGAGGTTTTACTAAATTTAAGACTGAAATCAATATTATTTGCTTAAAATTCGCTCAGACGCGTGTTCATTTTTGTTTTTGAAACGATAACTCTTTTCACAAAGAAAGTTCATTTCAGATTTTAGTGGTTGATAAGAGTAGCAAGTACGTATCTTATAACAGCCAGATATAGATAATCAAGATGTCCTATACTAAAAAGAGAAATATTTTATCTGAAAATTCTAAGAAATGATGATAGAAATCATTTAAAACTGTACCAACGTTGATGAAAGAACTGTAATACTGAAATCGTACAGCAAGGTCAATCTTACCAACCCCAAGCAAATTTCTATTTAACACACAAACTATGTTTTCTGAATTATTGTATAAAGTTTCAAGTAAAATTGTGTTCTCTCTGTGTTACTGGAGAACTCAAACGTTCAATAGGGGACACTATAAAGAATGAACGTTTATGCAAATTTTGTATGGCGGTCATGGGCCTGTTTACTCAAGTTTTGAAGATAAAGTAAAAATCGCTTGATAGCAGCTTGATATACATAGCAAGGTGATTAGAGAATCTCCATAACCAAAAGCCATGGTTTTTTGCTAACTTTTTCTGTATTAACTAGACATGTTAACAATGGATAAAAAATATATTTGTCCAGTGCATATATAATATATTGATAAAAAAACAAAGCAAAGAAACACGCTTGAAACGTCAAATCAAACAGATAGCGAAGCTCACATTAAAGTCGATGATGAAAAATAAAGATATTATTGATTTTTCTTATATGTTTTTACTCTTGAAAACCATGGGCAGAATCAGGTATACTTATTAATACCTTTAAATTAAGAGAAGTATTGTTGAAGTACTATCATAATATTGTGTGTGGGGGGAGCCGACAGTGCGGGCCATCACATATGGAAAAAAGGGCTTGTTGAATTTTGATAGTACATTTGGAACCATGGAGATGCAAGCTGCCTTAATGATGTGAAGATAATCAATTATATATAGTGAATGCCGAATCAGATTTAATTCCGTATTAAGTGTTGGCTACTAAAATCTTTACAATTTGTAGCAGAAAACAGCATTAATCTGATGTAAAAATTGAAAAAGAGGATTTGTTGGACAGTTTTGGAACGAGGGTAACTTGGTAAACCTAAGCAGGGGAGCTTAAATGATAACAATATAATAAATGTTTTTTACAGAAACGCCATAACAGATAATGTATAGGCCACCAAAAAGTGAAAATTACAATTTATAATAACCTAATGCATTGTTCATCAACCGACAAAAATCTATACATGGAAGAGGAATCATTTTTGTATGTACAAAAGAACAATATCCAAAGATAATGACCAGGATCACATAATTCTATGAAAATTAGTTTGTTACAGGATGTTATTCAAAACATTGTCTGTGTAGCATCAGATTCTACACTTGAGAGATGTATAGCAGGCAGACTCAAAACTCTAATGAAAGTGTGCATATCTGCATCTGGCGATAATGTTTAAAGACAGTTTGTCTCAAAAATAAGGATGGAATTAGTTGTTCGATACAGTACACACACTGATTGTTTTATATCTATATTATTCTGCTATAAAAAAGTGGAAGTATTTTCAACATAATCTATGTCTCTAGTTTGGGTCTCAGTGGAAGAAATTTCGAAAACTTTTCATAGGATGAGTTTTGTTCAGTATAATATTTAACAAAAACCGAACATCGTTATGTTGCTGACACCAAAGAACCAAAGGACAAGCAAAATTTGTGTGTGGGGGGTTAAATCTTCAATTAAGATATCTTAAGTATGTTTTACAATATCTTTATTACGTTTAGTACGGGTAGAATCTGTCAGCTGGAATTTTTTTAAATTTCTGAAATTATTTGATTTTCGGGTACTGAATTTATCAAACAGTACTTCGGAAGCATTTAAGAAACACTCTTTCAACAATTTCTGTATCTCAGTAAACAATTTCATATATTTATCGATAATATAACAGATTTCACAGAGTGCATTTATTGCCTCCGCATTTTGCGACATTACCACAGACAAAATACTTTATAGCTGTTGTAAAGGTTTTATTAAGAAAGCCAATGTGCGGCCCCTTCAGAGAGATTCTAAAGAAAAAGAGCCATTGAAAGGTTTGTGTTTAGAGGTAAAATGATGAGTAATTTATATTTTTTAAATATGACGTTTTCAGGACAAAAAACAATCAAACAATTCATGTTTGTTTTTTACTATAATCATTTTCGAACAACCTATTTTCTTACAGTGACAACCTATTTTTCGTTTGGGTGACGTGAGGGTTAATAAAAAATTAGTTCTGACCATAAAATGGCGACTACACCACTGTTACTTGTTATCATTAACCGTTGCAGTTACAAAAGGAAAAATATCTTGAAATTCGTACCAGTACGGCATCGATAGTAAAATCGATATATATTTAATTGCTTGGTTGATAGAGTTACTTCTATTTTAATACTCTTTTTTTTAAATAACTGAATTTCTTAGAGAAATGGGCCAAGTGGAAAGGCACGGCGGGTAACATGCTGCCCGCAGGCTGCCGGTTGAGTATCACTGGCTTTGAACCTCGACATATTTAGATTGCTTCTCTACACTGCGGGTCTTCGATGGTACTAGGACTCACACCCATGACACATGAGTCACAAGTTCGTGACCTAATCACTAGGCTAGCATGATTACATAAAGTAATGACTGAGTACAGTGTTTTTTATTAATATAGAAGTGGAACTATGTCGCATCTCTTTCAATCAATATTTAATAATTTAGGAATCAATTTTAATAACAGAAATAAAACAGTACGAAGGGAATTTAAATGGTGTATAAAGAATATCATCCTCTGCAGAAAAAAAAAGGATTGTTATTATTGGTAAGTATCATATTAGAAGAAAACCGAGTTCAATAAGCTATCTAATTTATACTTTTCCTTAAGAAAATCAGTTGTTTGCTACAATGGTTCCGACTTTCAGTTCAATAAGTCCTCGAAACTGTTGAATTGAAAACGAGAACTTGTTTATTCCGTGGCAAAAGCTTTTTAATTGGAATTTCGCGAAAACAGGCATAAAAATTTCAATAAATTCAATGACTTTCAAAATAGGGTAAATGAAAACACTTTCAATGGCTCATAATCAAATAGTTAAAGAAGTGAATGAAAAATTATTTTGTTTTGTCTTGTACTTCATTCCAAAATACTTAAAAAAAGAAATGGGGGGGGGGAGGATACTACTTTTCTAAATTTTAAACATTTTAAAAAAGATTTTGATAACTTCTAGAAATATTAGTAGGAAATAAAAGTTAAAATGTTCTTCGAAATTTATAAATTAAGTTTGACGTGAATTAATTCCATGTTTGCATATTTTCTACATTTTGTTTATTAAATTTCTCTCTCTGTCTCTTTCAATTAGATAAACACACAAAAATTTAATTTCCTTAACTAGGGATTTAAAATCAAACTACAATAATGAATAATTTGCTTTAATCTTGAGTAATATTTTCTTATTTTACATTTATCTAATAATGCTATTTTATTATTTATAGCAGGAACTAAAACACTCTTTTTAAAACTAACTGGCTATCTCACAAAGCTTCCCTCTTGGAACTAACTTGTTTTTTTTTCTTTTAGGATGTAAAAAGTTTTTAACTATAATCTTCTTACAGTGCAATTGGGATATACAGTTGTTGAGCAATGTACATAAAACAATTGGAGCAAAAGCTAAGATGATTGGAAGTTCTACTATCAGATTCCCGTAACTGTTTTATTGAGCCACTGTTAGAAAACATTATTTTTACATTTTGCCCTCAAACTTCATGTTGCTCAGCTTGTGAGAATTCTATAGCTGAAGCCTGCATCAACATAAGTTAAACCACTAATACTAGCAATAATATGCTGGATTGTTTTTTTACAAAATAGGTAGGAGAAATAAGTATTTTGATAACTTGAAGTTAATCATTTAAACAAAATCTGAAAATATTGTAATGAGTTTTCTCTCAAGATAACCCTCTTGAGTCCAACAGAGGTTTTTTTCACGTTATTGCATGTCATAACTACCAACTTTTATCGAATGAAATGCTAGATGTCCATGAGGTTTGATGATATAAAGAACAAACAATGTGTGAGAGTTGTTGGTAGTGTAAAAGATGTGACAGCTAATTGACGATTCGTGATCTTTATTCGTGACAACAAATGAATATCCTATGTTCCGTTATAATAAAGAAATTTGATCATCTACATTAGAAGTCAACAAACTTTCAAGCTCGCAGGGAATCCACAAAGATCAGTGTGCCACATCAATAAAATTACAAGGATTCACGGGCCACTCGACTGTCAGAAAATAATGTAGCCAGGAATTTAAAAAAGGAAGGGAGGTTTGTTTCATATACAAGATTTCAACTGAAGGAGTAACTTCATGGTCAGACTGACGCCAGTCAGTAATCACGTGATTCCAACGTCAATAAACAGCACGTGCGATTTCATAAGATTGATTTTCCTATACGTTTGCTGAAGTCGTTCTTGTGTCTTAAGTTTATCTAATTAAAAACATATGATATCATTGTATTTTTTGCATTATTCTAGTATATATATTTGTGAGGAAATAATCTTAACAACTCTTTTATATATTTTTTGTTTAATTCTAATTTATTTATCTAATTAGGTAAGTGTCTATTTCCGACTAGTGTTAGCTGGCATATTTATTTATCCTAGTTCGGTTGGATCCTAATATTTATTTATAGTTCATGGTACACTTAGGTATGACTCTTAGTTATTGTAGTTCTTAATTAATTTTGTAGTTATTTATTATATAGTTTTGCGCAAGAATGATTGACAGTATAGAACTAAAACTACTTTTTTTTTAAAATTGTATGATTATCGAATAACACACATTGATATCATTTCTTTAAAAGAGCTTACACCTATTATTATACAACACAGTGTCAGTTAGGTGTGAATAATATAAAAATGACTGTTTGTAATTTTAATTAATAATTCAAAGTCAGGAGAAAATATTTATTCTGAATTTCTTCAATTTGATGGTAATTTGTGAGAGGAATGTTTACAAAAAATTAAAGAAATGTTTCTTTGATTTTTACCTTCCACACACAAATTATCGATTTCTAAATTATTTACAATTATTCTTTGCTTTTAAAATTTAATGTAATTTCTTTCTTTAAATTAAAATACAATATTTTTAAGGGGAATGAAACCATTATAAAAGGGGTAACAATTTTTAGAAATGATTACATTTAATTTTATATATTATTGTCTTATTTTTTTGAAGTACATATCAAACTTGCAAAAAAGTTTATTTCTTGAAGCCTGTGTACATAGAACATTAGTTAATATGAAAGTTTTAGATAAATGAAGAGAATTATCTTTTGGTAAAAAATTTTTTTTATCTTTTTTTTTGAAATCTCAGTGGCTACTTAAGAAGTAAGTATTTGTTTATCCATGATTTAACTATTTTCCTTTTTTGCACAAATCCTTAAAATAGTTCAATTCCGGAAAACTCAGTATTGTGCATGTAGAGGTAATTAAGGATGCGAGTATATGGTTCCAAAATATGTCTACTGTGATGAAAATTGAATTTTTTTACAACTTCATGAGTTGCAAATTTTATAATAGCATGGCTTACCAATGGGGACATTAAACACAATGAATTGCAAATAAGATAGAAACAATTTAATACAATATGGAAAAAAATAGTTGCATAAAATTTCCATTCACAATTTCTACTGGTTATGTCTCTTGACCAGATATTTATGTTTAGTGTTAAACACTTGAGTTCCATTTCATGCAAACTTAAAACTTACTTGGAGAAATGTATTGGCATTTTATTTTGTTGTAACTAATACACTGCTGAACAATCGCTAAGGACGGTTAACACTATCAGCCATAGCAACCACAAAATGAAAGGAAGCAAAATGTGGAAAATTAGAATAAGTACAGGATATTAGTAAGAAGAAGTATGAGTATGCAAATTTTTTTCCCACGTCTGTTCATCACGTGATAGCGTTCACAAGAGCTTTAAAGGTTTTGACGCGTGTGGACAGTTGTTTCAAGTCAAAGTTTTACAGGAAAGATTTAATAGACTAACTTAAAATTTTTGGCATGTCTTCCCGACATCACATAGATGATTTTATGCGTAGCCGAATTATTGAAAAGATCGAAGAAGGGCGAAAAATAACAGATGTTTCTAGGGAGTTCGACATCGCTCACAGCGTTGTTTCACGGCTGTGGAAGTCATTTAAAACTACTGGAATATGTAGTAGACGGCACGGGGGAGGTCGTGTTAGAAGTACGACGCCTGCAGAAGACAGATATATCGTCCTATCAGCAAAAAGGAACAGGCGCACCAAATCTCAGCAGGTGGCAAATTAGTTTCTTGCTGCCTCAGAAAAGCAGATCTCCCGAAAAACTGTTGCCAGACATTTGAGGGGAGGAGGACTATACGCACGCAGACCTGTTGTGTGTGTCCCATTGACCAGACAGCACCGTACTTCCCGTTTGCAATGGTGACGTGAGCATCACAATTGGACTGAACAGGACTGGGCATGCGTACTATTCTCAGATGAGAGTAGGTTCACTCTGTCATCGGATTGTAGACGCCAACTGATCTGGCACGAGAATTGTAATGCTTATCGTCCAGAAAATATCCAGGAAAAGGACCGATATCCGACATACAGTATCATGGTGTGGGCCGGCATCATGATCAATGGCCGCACGCGCCTACATGTGGTTGCGAATGAGACTATGACGGGCCAACGATACATTGATGAAGTTCTACTTCCTCATGTTCGGCTTTTCCTTGGTGCTGTCGGTGATAAATTTGTTTTTATGGACGACAACGCAACCTGTTATCGAACACTCGCTGTTCAGGATTGTCTAGACAGCGAGGGTATTCAACGTCTGGTATGGCCAGCGCGTTCTCCAGATCTAAACCCCATTTAAAATGTGTGGGATGCTTTGGGGAGGCAAGTTGCTGCTGGTCGAAACTATCCTCCGACAAACAAGAACACCCTCATCCGTGCACACACAGAGGAATGGGATAAATTGCCTCAACAGCTGCTGGGTAATGTTGTGCAAAGTATGGTACGACGTGTGGAATGTTGCATCACACTCCACGGTGGACATATCCCATACTGATACATTTCTTTAAGCTGCGTGCTGACTTTTAGATGCCTTGTTCCATTTCCCCGTACGCAGATCAAATGAACATTTTTTTTCTTTCAGATGTTTCACAGCTTTTGTACTTCCAGAACAATAAATATTCTTTATTCTAATGTCTGAACAGTGTGGCAACTATATTTTATCCTACTAGGCCTCATGTCTCGCTTAATGTTAAGTTACATAGCAATTTATGATCCGTCCTTAGCAATTGTCCAGCAGTGTATGTATCTAAAGTGTCCTTTTATATATAATTATACTTTTAAAAACTGAAATTGATCAATATATTACACAAGAGCCCAAAATTTATCTTCGAAACATATGTCACACAAAAACATCAGTGATTTTGACCAATTAGCCTCTTAACAATAAATTAGAAGAAAGATTCTCTGTAATTCTCTTCGATAAATATTGTAAAATTGATCAAAGTACTATTCTTAGGTCAATATTTGCAACAAACTCAATGCAACAAATTTATTCAGGACATATATCATAATATTTACTTTTTCAAAAGTATAAAATAAATCTAATCTCTATAATGATAAATCTACAAATTGTGCAAATACCAATAAATGCATATTTGTTGTACATATGTAGTAAAAAGTTTGTATGTGTGTGAGACAGTTTTTATACCACACAGTCAAACTCTGAAAAACATATGTGTTGAAACCGCGCAAATATATTACAATTTTTATTTTTTTCTAAAAGAATTATGAATTCAAAAATGACTTTTTTTTATTTTGGTCATGTAGGAGTGAGAGAGAGCAGGACTTTTAAATTTAATATTTGGACACAAATTTATATTCTTCTTTTTTCACATTCTAATTTAAAAATTTTAATGCCTTAATTTATTACCATATTTGGAATTCAATTCTCGATAAATCATATGTTTTACCTTAAGTAGTACAACGAATAAAGATTTATAAAATGTAGCACAATTTTTTTGTGTGTAATTTTACAAATGGTAAATGATAATTTTGATTTCTAATGTTTGAAAGTGGTACTTATTTGAACAACTAGTATAAACATTAACAGAGCTGTAATAAAGTAAGATATTTTTCCATTTCTTTATTTTTTCTTTTTCCCTATAATATTGTAAAATTACTAAGTAAAATAAGTTTTATAAATATATATGCTTTTCTTTTTGATATATGTATGGTTACATATCAGATTCTTGTGATCTAATTTTAGATAATTAAATGCTGAAGTACCTCTGTTAACTACTCTGAGATGTGTAACATAAGTAAAATTTAAGTTAACTAAACATAATATGTTCTCAATATAACTTGATGTAAAATAAACAAAAATATTTGCTTTTAAATATTATAAGTCTACATCTATCCAAAATCCTTTTTGAAGAAGTTTCATTTGTCTTATGGTGTTGAAAACATTATTGAAAGAGTGGTCAAACACATATATATAAAACACTGGGAAGATGCTATATAATCATCACGCTTCACCATGCTATCAAAGCACTTTGATTTGTTATAATGATATCATAAAATGATTTCTTCTTTCTAAATATTCTTTCTATAACTGATCGAGCAACCATTTCAGCAAAATAAGACATTTTAGAAGGTAAAATGTAAATCTTTAAGAACAAAATAATCGTACGCAATAGTAAACAAACGACGCCATATTCACCGGTTGACGGAATCACGTGATCGTGACGTCACATGAATTTAGTCCATTCTATAGGAAAAGAGGATGTTACATATTTGTAAATATATATATATATATATATATATATATATATATATATATATATATATATATTATAATAAAATAAAAGTGACGAAGTACTAGAACCTACAGTGCTAAAGAAGGAAAAAATTGGAATTCACCAGACACAACAAATGTAGATACAAAAGTGTCTTAGGACTAAACTGGAGACCTATTATGATATAGATATATATATATATATATATATATATATATATATATATATATATATATATGTATATGTATATATATATATATGTATATATATATATATATATATATATATATATATATATATATATATATATATATATATATATATATATATATATATATATATATATATATAGTTTTCAAAAACATTAAAGGAAAGTCGAATTAAAATACTTTGTGTGTCAAAGATTAAAAGTAATATTTTCTTCAGAAAACTTCTGAGATTTTATACAGAGTCAGATTTTTTATATCTAAGTAAAAAAACGGCGTATAACGCTCAACTATGCTTTCAAGCTTATTTTTTTAAAAAATTTTTAGTCTTCTTCGTCGTACAACGCGCAAGAAAGAAAGAAAAAAAGGGAAGAAATAGGAAGAAAGGAAGGAATCTGAAATATCAGTAGACATTGTTCTTATGTTTTGGAGTAATTTATTCCACCTATTATCCCAGACTTTTGACAAAATGATTTTTTTAAGTTCCATAACTCTCTTATTTCATATGGTAAATCATTTTTATATAAACCGTATTTCGATGCATGCAGAAATAAAGAAGTATGCTCCTAGCTTTTATTATTTTTAAAACTACCGTTTTTATACCCGAACGCGCACCCGGAACTGAGTTTTTGTATGAAAAGGGCGCGTGATTCGCCGCATTTGGCGGTATATTTATTAAAGATATTCGTATATATTGAAATTTTTTGAAATGTTCAACATTTTAAGAAATTTTTTTTTATCTCAAATGGATCTAAAGCATAGGAATAAAATGTTTTAAATATCAAAAATAAAAAAGAAATGTGCATTTTTTTGCAACCAAAAGCTGACAAGGCAATTTTTCATGAAATTACCTCCGATTCAAATGAAGGACCATTAAAAAGCCTTCAGCGGGCTATTCGTGGTCTGCGAGCCACGGGTTGAAGACCCGTAATCTAATTACACGTTTTAAGTTGCATTGGTGGATTATTATGATCCATTTAGCATCCATCTTTGTTTCTGAGAGAAAAATAATAAAATCTATTTTAGATTATTCTTGTGTTTGTAAATAGTAATAGCTATGAAACCTACAATTTTTTCCTTGGCAGGAGTAAACGGAAATAGGGTAGGATTTGATATTCATTTTACATCGCACTATGAAGTAACACAGGAGATCTAGGCGGTGGGCCTCGTAATCTGAAATACAATCAAGTGCTGAGGACGACACCTGAACTGGCCTCTAACCCCCGTCTCCAAACACACACAGAAAATCACTGGGTAAATATTTAGATTTGACATATTAAACGAGAATTTCACTTTTATATGGAAAGGCTTCAGTGGCAATAGATTTCGAATCCACCATTCTACCATGACTACTCAACAACATCAGGCACTAAACGTATATCAAATCATCTGCACCGTAGAGCCTAAGTGTGAATCCCTGGAGAAGGCATGGGTGTTTGTAAATGTATAGTGCGTAGGTGCTTAAACTAGAAAGGGGGAGAGAGGTGGGAAGCCTGACCCCCACCAGGGTGCTCTCTCTCAAAGGGGGAAAGCCAAATCGCACTGTCACTTGTACGGTGCTCGAAACTATGGCTAAGGACAGGAATACCACCAGCCCTTGGCGCGATGAAGTTCATCGATCTTGCGCTGTCAGATAGATGGCATGAGTAACGACAACAACATATGTAGAAATACTTTACAGTTAGAATATGCTTTACTAGTTCATGATAGATGAATTATTTTTCTATTTGTCTATAATGTCATCCTTGCTACAACGCCGGGAATATCGATTCTAATAACTGATATGTGTCTAACAGCAGTGCTTCTTCTCAAACTTTCAATATTCAGTCATCACTTTCCTTACGCCTCTCCTCTCCATACAATAACAATGTATTGAATTCAATAATACTATACTTTGACACTAAGGCCACAATACAACTTTATCCTCATAAGTCTCACCGGCGTATATAAACGTCTCGCTCAGCCAAAATATTAATTTTCTGGACGTATATGTACGTCTTTCAGAAGTAGAATCTTTTCAGTGCACTACTGTCTATAAAATTATTGCGAAGGCTTTGGAATTCGGTACAAAGGTTTTTGACAGTGTTTGCGAAGGATTTACTTATTTCAAAGGACTCCATTTATCCCCCCCTCCGAAAAAAACATCCCATATGAACATCTACGAGGAAAAGGAAGGCATTGGGGAGAGAATTGCTTAAATTTTGTTCCAGAATTATTTGATTAATTATAAACCGTACAAATTAGAAGTTAAGTTTTAATACGAACCCATCAAGTCGCTGGTAATTAACAAACTTGTCATAATTTAGTATTTTAAAATTATATATAAAATACATTGTACATATATAGAGAGAGACGGATACATTCATAAGTGTATCGTATCAGTGTAAATGTACATATTTTACTTTTCATTATCTCAGAATTCATTTTGTTTGTTACTTCCAGTAAATTAATAACTTTTTTTTAAATTATCTTTTGCTTTCGACTCTTCGCGCCCCACAGTTCGAGAAGCGCTTTGCCACAGAGAACAGTTGGAAGGGAAAAGTTGCATTTCACTCAGAGGGGTGTTTATTAAGGGGAGGATGAGGATTAAAAATATAATGTTTTCGTTCTTTCGCTTGGATTCTATGTCACCCTCAACAAGAATAGGTCAATTCGAACATAAGTATGAAGTAAGACACGCTGTCTTGAAATTATATAACTATTCCCTTACATACTTTCGAGCATTCACCGTTCACTACATTGGAAGCCAAAACAAAGAAAACCGGGGGTCCACCTGTTTATTTCAAAATGACGCGGATTCGTTCTATAAACCTGGTTCAGTTCAGGAATGTTTGACGGGGATCGAAGCTGGGTTATATTTTCCTTTTTTTTGTGCAGTGGATGATTTGTTTGCAAACAGTGTTGTATTTGCATGTGTGTGTGTATTTCGACTCCTACGATATATATAAATAAGAAAACTTCATCGATTTCTTAGTCAGAATATTTAGAAAATTTAGAATCCGGGAGCGACAGGAAAAACGGAAGAAGAAATGACATAAAAGTAATCCGATCAGTCGTGGTTATGAGTTCTACTTTGACCGATGATAAAGCAACCCCGTAGTTAAGGTATCCGACTACGTTCGGAACCGTGGTTTTAAAAAGGCGCATAAATGAATAATTTCCATGATATTAAGTGTCACTTAGATTAGAAAATGTTTATAAAATTGTTTTAAGAATAGTATTACGATAAAAAAATTATTTAAGTATAATATTTCGGCAAAAAAATTAACTTTGAATAACCTTTTTAAAAATGTTCTTCTTTCGTGAAAAATGCTTCTATTATAATAATATTTTCCCTGTATATTGCTCAGAATTCTGTTCAGAGGCTCAATTATGATTTTTGAAAAAAAAAACAGTTTATTTTCAGAGTTACAACCATTTGAAATAATTATCGACGTTTTTTTCTCAAAATTTCTCCCCTCTGTTGTCGTAAGACATGGAGGAAACACCCACTTCTAAGTTATATATTTCAAAAATTCCATTTGAGCATCTGTATAGAGATTTGAGCTATAGACAGGCTAAATATTATTATAATAAAAGCATTTTTCACAAACGAGAATATTTTGAAAATGGGTCATTCTATGTTCATTTTTTTGTTAAAATATTGTACTCAAATAATTTTTTATTGTAATACTGTTCTTAAAACAATTTTATATACATTTTCTAATCTAAGTGACTCTAAATATCATAAATATTAACCATTTATACGCTTTTGCAAAATCACGGTTCCGAACGTAGTCGGATACCTTAAGCAACCAGAGTTTAAAAAAAAGTGGCGAAATGAAATTTTAAACTAGTGGTTTTCTTTTATTTTACCTTGGTTACTTAACTTTGGGTTTCATAGTCTGGTGCAGTCAACGGTTAATACAGCCATTAGTTTTGATTTATAAAAAAAAATTACCTATTTCACACATTTTCTTCGTTTTGTTTAAAAACGAATATTTTGGATTTTGAATGTAGTTATTCTTCAAGCCTTTTTTATTAGCATATTTCATTCTTTTTATACAGCTTTGTTCTATCTCTGTTCATGAGAAATGTTAAATATATTAAATACTTCAAATTAAATTAAATTTCTAAGAAATTTGTCGTTACTGCTGAAAGTCCTTAAATTCATCAGGAATAGAAATTTCTTTTTTAAATGGCTTATTATGCGGAACATATAAGTGCTCATGTGTTCCACACTAAAATAACCATGGATTATGTTAGAAATTTAGATAAATATTTAAATTGAAGAAATTTACTATGAAAAACTAAGAAAATATTCCATGGAAAACTGCACCTTAAACTATTTTTCTTCAAGATAATGAATACATATAAAAATCACAAAATCTTTTCTGGAATGAAACTGATAAGACATTTACGATGGATTCCTCTATATATATTTAGACAGATTCACTCTTATTCGATGACCCTTCAACTAGTTTTACATTTTACTGCGCTCTTCTTCCTCACATCCTACAGTGTTATTAAACTGAAGTACCCACTAGACTGCTGACAAACGAGATCATGTCAAAATGTATTCGTAGTTTAAAATGCATATTTCTTCATAAGTACACGGAATTCCCTTTATTATAACACGACGTACTAGAAGAGGGAAATTCCATCACTCGCCTTTTACAATGAAGTAGCCAGAGTATTATTTTGGATTATAAGAGCCTCATAATAAATGCATACAACCAGCTTTGTGGAAATTTGGTTATTTCGTGAACTTCTAAGATAGTTCAAAATTTGTGAATCTCATGAAATGCTTATCTCTTCGTGTCGGATGTAATTTTAGTGTCAGGAATAGTACTTGGACAATTTGTTGTTTTGCAATGTTTTAAATGCAGAAAGTTTTTAACAAAAATATTCTGATTTAAAATATTCCACCGTGTTTTTGAAACGAAAGAAAATGTTTTCATTTGCAAACAAAAGTAGGAATAAACCCGCCCTTTACGTAGATGCAAAACGTGCCCATGTTAACCTTCAAATATTGCAATTTAAGACATTTTTTTAGAATAATCAATCCGTTAGCCCTGTTTCATTCATGTATCTAGTATCGAGTTATAGTGTCTACTGTCGGACGCATGGGAATGGCTTCTTCACAGGGCAACGACCGAAACGCTTTGATGCCATCTAAAATGTCATGGAAGGAGATGAAGGTTCGGAAGAACTGAGGACTCTCAACCTTCACTAAAAGCTACATTAGAACTATTTCTCTTGAACTCTTCAGTTTTACTTACGCTTTTAAGTAGTTAAATTTTAACTTATTCATTTCCAAACGTTATACACGTTGAATCCAATTTTAACTTTGAAACTTGCGTATTTCTTTTAAAATTAATTTTGAAGCAAAGAATGAATTGTAAAATAAATGTGCATTACTTCGTCGATTTTTTTTATAATTTTAACAAATATTATAGCAATTTTTCTTGCATGAAGTTTTTAAAAAAATGAGCCAAATTATAGTTATTAATTTTGAGCTTAAAATTGGTTTCAATACAACTGAAATAAAATTCTTTTATTTAATTGTTGATAAACTTTTTATTTGGTATAATAATACTTAATTCATTTAGCATTGAATGAATTAACTGTTAATACAATTAGAGTCCATTTAATGGAATATGTTTTGGATCATTGTGTTATTAAAAATTCAAACAACCATATACGGGGTGATAAGTTACCATACAAACAAACTTGCAGTTAGTGTAGGAAGTACACAAACGATTCAGAATCTCACAGGAACGCAGGGTCGCAAATGCCATCTTTGAGAGCTGTGGTGCAAAGAAGCAACTAAATTTTCCACCGAAAGGGAATTGAAAAAAAAACAAGAAGGAAGCTTTAATTATAACAGTTGAGTCAAATTTATTTATCGATTGGAAGTTCGATAGTTTTAAATTTTAAAAAAAAATCAGTTTGATTGCGAAAACTTCATCGTATGGCATTCACGTTAAGAATCGCCAAAATTGGCGTTCAGATTTCACGTGATTGCTACCGACTTCAGGAACAATATAGATATGTACGACAAATATTGTCATGAAGATTTTTGGAGTAGAACAGGTAGCAAAACAACGGTTGAATAAAGCAATGAGAATGTATTGAATGCAAGCGTGATCTACTTGATCATACACGAAACGAACTGAATACTCTGGTGGCATCTAGAATATTCTAGAAGTTCTTAAACTAACATAAATTTGCATACGCTGAAACTCTCTGTAAAATTCCAGAGAGTCAATATAAATCAAATTTTAAAAAACCGGGGTCTTGAATTTGAGACCAATGGTTCCTCTAGCGGCGAGTTTACCACTAGACCATTGGTTCATTGAAATGTTTATGAAACATGGTAATATGTAAAAATACATCATAGAATGTACGAGTTCCAAGCTGATACTGTTTTGAAGGTAAATCTTTTCATTTTGCCCCATTCCCTCCTTTTATGTTATTGGTAACAACCTAAGTTGGAATTATATTAACGAAATCTAGTAAAGTTAATTACAACTGCACTCTCAGAGCTACGCAGATATATTTATTATAGTTGAATGAACTCATGTTTATGTAATATCAGGAGGAGTCGTATATTATAGACATTCCGTCACTTCTGTGTTCCCAATAACGTAGAACCAATGGCAATAAAGCAGTGTTTCAATTTCTACCCTTAACTCACACTCTCTATATATTTTTTTATTTACATTGATGGAATTTTCAATCGTTTATAAAATACATTTTAAAACGCTCAACTGAGCCGACATTTTACATACGTGATTATTTTGGATGGCAATACAGTAATTGAATTACAATAAATAAAAAAAGATTAATTTATTATAACTATTTATTCAAAGAATTACAAATACAGCTACGTTGACTTCATTTTTGGCGACTTGTTTTGGATAAAAATACGATAATTTAATTATAATTAATTAAAATTAATTGACTGAAACAAATTACTTAAAGAATTGCAGATTTTGGTGTTGCTCTACTATTTTTTTGTAATAAACTGAAGAAAAGCTCGCTTCATAAATTATATTAATATATATGTTGCTGAAATATAAAAAAGTAATATATAAGTTGTTTTGTATATTCCTATGTGCAAGGTTGGGTAAGGTCATAATGTAGTCGGCATCTAAGGCGTAGGAAGAAAAAAAATGCCAAATTAGGATGAGATATACCTTTTCTGTGTTGGACTTTTACTCAAATAATACTGGGGAAAGGAAGCTTATAATTGCCATCCAATAAACTGACGCTGTGAGATTTTCTAAAGTGGAACAAATATTTTCATAGACCAGTGATTCTCAAACCTTCAATACTTGCGACCCAATTTTCAATCATAATTTTCATCGCACCGCCCCCTCCCGTACAATAATATCAATTGAATGCAATAATAATGTTCATTGGCACTAAAACTACAATACGATCTTGATTATAAACCACTCAAATTATCAAGATAAGTATTAAATTTTGTATATTTTACTTTGAAGTAATAGATATTTTAAGTACATTACTTTTAAGTAAAAAGAAAAGTATTATGTTGCTTTTTTCTTTTCTAATTTTTAAATTCGAATAGGTAACAATTAAAATGTCGCGTGTATTTTTATTATTTCAAAATGTATTTTGTTTTGATTCCTTTAAGTAAATTTTTATGATTTTTTTTAAAAATAATCTTTTATTCTCGACTTTTTGATATACTCGTGCCCCCCTCGTAGGGTTATCACACCAACCTAAGGGGGCTTACCCCACAGTTTGAGAAACACCGATGTGTATTGTTAAGGGAAAAAAGGCGTACTTACGTATTATCGTATCTATTGTTGACATTATTTGAAACGAAGCACATGTTTGTCAATTCAGCGCTTACGACACATACGGAATTGCGGCAGCCAACTTGGCGAGTTATCTTGAACGTTTGTGATTGTTACCATAATACGTAAGTACCAAATAATTTTAAGGTGTTTCGGAATCATTTAATCACTTCCGAGAAATATTACGAATAAGGTGACCATTCTTTCTAAAGTTGTTAAAAACAAAACTGAAATCGTGGCCAAAAGAAGTCTAAGGCAAACATGACATTTTAATTTCCAATTCAAAAAGAAATTATATTTTTAAGTGCGAAAGAATTATTCATAAATTGCCATAATTGCTTAATGAAATATATAACATAAAAAGCGACGCTCGAGCAACAGTTAGACAAATGGGGTGTGATTGGTCATGCGCATATCTTACGATAGACTATATAAATGAAGAAAATCCGAAATAAAATACTCTTCCACATAGGCTCCAATGGTACATAAAAGCATCCCCCGACTCTACACTAGAAATCGAATATGAGCGTAGCTCCCAGTGAGTGAGTGCAAATTAATGTCGCAAAGTTCAGCTACACTAGGGATTTTGGCGAAGGACCTCGTCCTTTTGAACCATGGCCAAGTGAGGAAGACGGTACCTCAACTGGCAATTCCTCTCCAAACTACCACACCACGCCACCGAGAGGACGTTTGAGCTCTGGACAGATTTAACGTGCATCGCTCCCCTACACGGTGGGTATTCAGCTGTTCTAGAATCGAACTCCTGACACACGGGCCATGAGTCTGTTACCTTGTCCACTAGGCTACCTCGGCCATCTGTAGCTCCCAGACTACTGATATGGCTAGACTAACAAGTGGCTACCTAAAAGGTCTTTCTTTTGACAGTGGTAGAAAAATCCAACCCATTCGTAAAAACTGCTGTTGCCATCCAGCTTCACCGGATCACATCTTGGGATATATTTGCCTTTTCAAGAGGAATTTAGCATCCACTTCTTTTATTATTATAGATTTTTTTGAAGGTCAATATAGCCTTCTGGAGCTCATTTGACATATGTAAGATTTTTCGAGGATAAGAAACAACATAATATAAAATGAACCTAAAAAAATTAAATCTAACTTTTAAAAAATTATTATTTGCCAAGTAAAATAAAGAACAATGTTTTGTAGCAATAGTAACTGTATCGCTAGCGAATTTTTATTTCGGCTCTGCTTATGAAACTGGAATAAACTAGGATGGAGATTTTGCAATCTTCAACTGCTTAGGTACCCGGTTATTTAAGCAAAAGTAACCAAAAATATTTTTAACAGTTCTGTTGTTATTTTAAATTGAACGCTCCCGTTGTAGGTAAAATTCATTAATAGCATTGAAAATATAAATCCTGAAAATGTCACTAGAGGGATTGCTTTCTCGTTTAAGGTATCCGACTACATTCGGAACCGTGATTTTGCAAAAGCGCATAAAGGGATACTTTTCATGATATTTAGTGTCACTCATATTAGAATACATGCACAAAATGGTTTTAAGGATGCTAGGGTGATTCTCTAGGAGTGTCTGCGTGAGCTAGAGGTGTAGGATTAACGAAATAACTAGAAGGAAACATTATCTTAATATGAATTTATTAAGATATTCAAGTTAAACCTTTAAAAAATTAGATTATAATAATTTATGTGAAAGAATCTACGATGGTAAAACACAACACACACATAATATTTATTATAACGACTTAAACTAAATCGGACCACTATCAATAACTGAATCGATTACACTCAATTCTAAAACAATCACTGATCCTAATATTAAATAATCAATCCTACCTTGTTGTAGTATCAGTAAACGACCACACTAGTTTTACGTGAGGTATTGCGATAGTTCGTGTGCAATGGTATGCACCTTGATTAATGGATCTCTATCACGTATAATTACTATTCTTCGCCACTTAAAGTTATCTAAAACTTATTCAATCTTGAACCACGGACTGTTTACATTCCTCTAATTGCCATCACTTGTCACAAATTGCCATCGCGCTTACTCTAACTTCTGATATTTAAAAGTTCTTGATTTGCATCTTTCTTTCACACTTCACTTCTTGGATTTGGTTGGAAACGGGTTGCCATTAATTCTGGCTTCAAAAAACCAAAGGACATGTAAAAGAAAAGACGCGTGAGCCCGTCACAAGGAGATTTTGATAAAAAAAATTTATTTAAATATAATATTTTGGCAAAAAATTTACTTAGAATAAACTTTATTCCAAATCTTCTCTTTTTGTGAAAAATGCTTCTATTATAGCTCGACTGGAATTTTTGAAAAATTCACATTATTTTCAGTTACCACCAATTGAATTGGTTATTGGCGTTTTTTTCTTAAAATTGCTCCCCTCAGTTGTCGTAAAATATGAATAAACCCACTTCTAAGTTATATATTTCAAAAATTCTATTCGAGCTTCTGTAGAGAGGTCTGACCTATATACAGGCAAAATATTTTTATAATAGAAGCATTTTTCACAAAAAGAGAAGATTTGGAATAAAGTTTATTCTAAGTTAATTTTTTGCCAAAATATTATATTTAAATAAATTTTTTTGTCAAAATGTTGTTAAAACAATTTTATGCTTATATTCTAATCTAAGTGACACTAAATATCATGAAAATTATCCATCTATGCACTTTGCAAAATCACGGTTCCGAACGTAGTCGGATACCTTATGTTTTGAATATTCCTTTAATTATCTGTAATCCAGGATACACTTCAACAATTAATGTCCTTTGCATTTATTTCTTAGAAATGTTCAAACAACGATACCGGCCCTTAAGTCAGCACCTTAATTTCGTAATCCGTTACGATGACACCATGTAACTTACGAATTTTGCATGATCGCTAAATTATACGACTCTTCATCACTCCGCATAATCATCTCTTTTCTAATCTGGGTTTTTTTCCTCTCCATCCAACATTCAGTAAAAGCAGTTTTTTCTAAAATAATTCTTCTGTATATACAGATATAATAAATATAAATGTGCTATTCTCTAGTTTTCAACCAATACAGCTCTGTCCAAATTTTTCAAAAATACCTAACTATTTGGCAATAAACAATAATCATATGGGAATGGTATTGAAAACACGTTTCCTGTTAGTATTACCTGAAATGTTCCTGAATTTTGAATAGGTTTAAAATTGCACAACTTATGTAGTATTGTAATAATGTACATATTTCAGGGTGCACTTGAAATAGTATAATACGGGAAATTTTAATTGTTCTCTTTATGAAATCTGAAGAAAAAAATATTTCTGATAAAAAAAAAGTTCAGAATTTTTGGAAATAAAATTTATCGTGGTCTGTGCAATTTTCGTTTTGAAAACGAATTACATTTCAATTCCCCAAAAATAATATAATATTCGTTGGTCATTGCTAAAGTAATGATAGCACACAAGCTATTCATTCAAAATAATTTAACATTAAACTTTATGCATTGCAACTTTCATTTCTGATTACTTCATCTTGATTGGTTGAAATTTTCAAAAGAGGAGAGTTTGAAGGAAATTCTTTCTTTCACTGTGTTATTTCACTGAGACTGAACGTGCTCTGTGATGCTCTGTGACAAATCCCAAAACTAGACCTTATTTACTGTATTTGGTGACTTGAAATATATTGCATTTCAAAGTTTCTTTCTTTTTTTCATGTATTAATTTTATTCAAGAACTTACATTTTGTGTTTAGTTTCTTAACTTATCTGTAGCGTTAGGCGTAGCTCTTGACATTTTCTTTTGGCTACTTTCTTTCATCTCATTTGAGGAAACAATGACAGATTTTAATGCTTTTTCTGAGTCTTTCTCTTCAGTTCACCACCAAGAGGAGCCCATAGACTGGGAGGATGTCCCTTTTTTTACTTGAGGTAAGTGCACCAATTATTCCTTCCCGTCCTCCACGAAAGATGAGGTCTCTCAACTCCGCGCATGTAAGTGAACCATCTTCTCTTTCAGCGAACAGTTTCCCGAACGGAAGAGCTCTCGTTCCGAAGGTAAGGACACCTCAGGCACTCAATGTGTCTGTGATATCTTTTGTTTTTAATGTCATTTCTCCTATTGCTTCCTATTTAGCTTCTTTCTTATTTTTTATGTTTTTAGTTCTATTTATGTTTTTATACTACATATTTGGAGATAGTTTCGTCAGCAATGATGTACTTCTGCCGAATAATTTTAAAGTTAACTCTCATTTGATATTGAAATTTAATTTTAGAATAGATTATCTATTAAATATTTTAAGTCGTAGAAAAGAAAATGTAATATTTTGACAATTTTTCCTTTTAGTTTAGACAGAAATATTGATACTTACGTATTATCGCAACAATTGCTAACTCTATTAATTACTCGCCAAGTTAGCAACACCGATTTTCTATGCGTCGAATGCGATGAATTGGCAACCAGTTGCTTCGTTTCATATAATGTCACCAATAGGCTACGATAATGCGTAAGTTCCAAAAACTGATTTACGTGTTTACATTTTATTGTGATTAAATTTAAATATTCTTCAAGAAATATTTTAGCAATATATGTTTCGATTTATTTTTGATACATTTTGACGAACATTATTTGAAAAAAATCACAATTGATTAGTACATCATTTGTAAAATTTTTTTTTGACATATGTTTCTATTAGTTTCAAATAATCTTCTTTATAAAAAAAATTTTTATTAACATATTTAAGAGCTATTTTCTTTCCCACACATTTTTATTTTTCATTTTATTAAGGCATGTCCTTTTAAACTTGATAGTGGAATTTAAATGCTTGGTACTTTTTCGTTTCACTGGTGGAAATCTTGCCGAGAAGGCTTTATTGGTTGCAACACACCTTGTACACATAAAAAAATGCTGGTAAATGTTATTTCATATTGGTTTATTATCTATTTTTGATGTATTGTGAAAAAGACGAAATAAAATTAAGAAAAGTCTGTGACTTGTTTAAAAAAAATGTGATGGTCAAAATTTACCAACTGGAATATTCAGTTTGGAGAGTTGGCAGTATCATTTTTTGAGATTTTTTCACCTGGTTTGGCGAAAAGAAAAAGTCCCAAAATTTTAAACTTAATAATTCATAGTTAAGCTGATCTTTTTTCAGAGAATCCACGACCTTTCTAGTCAAGGTTAGATAATACCAATGCTTTTTGTTCCCAAATAATGTTTCTTATTTTTTCACAGATTGAACTATAGACGGAAGGGGGTGCTTCGTTACACTCCCGGGGCTGCCCTCAGAGATCGTTAAAGAGAGGGACCAATGAAGTCGACCTCCCCGTGATGTTCCTGGGGCACTGCTGTGCGTCGAACTGATGACAGCGGCTGACGGGCTGGTGAGTAACGATAGGCTTTTGTGGAGATCTTACTCTACGGAACAGTCGTAATAATGTTTTCAAGTAGGGACGTTTTTGATTGGTAAAGGAAATATTTCGTAAAGATTTCAACTGTGCATTTTCTTTCGACTCCCGTGGTGTGTTAGGATAAAACAACCAAAAGTAGCCACAGCAAGAAGATGTCAAAAGGAAACAATATTGCATCAATGCGTGTAACAGCTCATTTATTTTTTAATTGAATTGTACTGGAGCAGAGAAATATTATATTTGTGATATTCGCCGATGCATATTCGAAGAAAAATGACTTGCACGTATTTTTTTTCAATATGGCTTTTACAGCCAAAATATTTACGGTTTATGAAGTCTTGATTAGTTTTCTAATAACTTAAACTACCTTTATTCCATATTACCCAACTATTATCTAATACCCTCCATTTATCAATTTTTGATATTTTTTTTATAAAAACAAAATAAATATTATTTCTTTTGATAAATTATAATTCCTTAACTTCGTTCATAGTGTATATTAGTGTTTCTCAAACCTGGGGGCGCGATAACCTTACGAGGGGAACGCGAGCAAATCGAAAATAAAAAATTTAAAAAATAATTAATTTACTGGAATGAATTAAAACAAAATACTTTTAGACATAATAAAAAATGCACTTTTACTCTGATGTATGTTATAGGCGATATTATACATATAAGTCATCACACAAAAAAAAATTTCTTCAATACTTAATTAGCTATCTTTGATCCTATAACCAAATAAAAAATATTTTACTTAATTTGCTGTAGTCCCATGATGAGAGAGTTTTTATTACGTTTTCTTTTTTAAAACTAACATTCTACTCTTTCAGAGAAAAAACAGAGCCCATATCCAGAATCGAAAAAATTCAGGAACATAAAAAATTCATCACTGTCATTATTTTTGAAATACCGCACATTATATCTGTAATTTGTTTGACCTTCTAAGTTATTGGTACAAATAGTTATAACCCTTCAATTATGTGTTTATTTCTCTTTAAAGGAAGTTGTAAGTAATGTATTTCTCAGTTGCGCTTTTTTCCATGCAAAACAGTTTTATGATATGTGGAAAACCACGGAGAGCACACACACACACTTTGATGGATTACTATGCGAAGACTTAGACCCAGATGAGTATTTTCAAACATATAAAGCATAACAATTTTTTTTCGCAGTAACATGCATATCATCATAATGAATACACTTTTTACCCGGAAGTGGTCACGCGGGACACACAGATCACGAAATTGTTAATTCTGGCAAAACTGTTTATTTGTTACCAAAGAAATATTGAAAAGTCCTTGAAAGTAGTTAAGTAAACTTTCTCTTAATTAAATTATTCACTGGAATAACGATTTGTATCGTGTACAATAAAATAATTATTAAAAAAATGGATTGGGGTGACTCAATAACCCCGCTAGACCGTATCGAGTGCGTGCCTGCTCCCAGGTTAAAACATGTTGAAGTCTTTTTGATTTAAATATTAAAAATAACACAATTATTCTTCATCGGAATTTTATATTATTGTTCATTATTTAACATCAATTATAAATGCTTCCATGGGCTTGTCTTGCAAAGCAAAGTTTTTATAAGGAATGCTTATGATTAGAAATTGACCCTCTGAGTTATTTTTGTATATTTAGCAGATATCCATATTTTGTCTTCTAAGCAGTCACCGCATTTTGCAATATCTTTAATTTAAAAATTAGAGAAAGGAAAAATAACGTAATAATTATCGTATTACTTACTTAATTATTTTTTTTGCTTAAAAGTAGTATTCAAAATTTAATACTTATGTTATTAATTTGTATGGTTTATAATTAAGATCTCGTATTGTAGCTTTAGCGTCAAAGTGCATTATTATTGCATTTAGTGCATTATTAATGTATAAGGGGGTGCGATAAAAATTGTGATTGAAAAGGTAGGCACCAGTACTGAAAGTTTGAGAAGCAGTGGTGTAGATGCATGATGATTTTAGCGAATTTTATCTAAAACCAGTTCAGTTATTTATACTAATGCTAAATGTTACTCCGGAATACTCTTTATTAATAATTAAAGAAATTTTTCATTCGCTTAACAATGAACTGCAAAGCACGTATTGTTCTGGCATAATTTATGAAACATTTTATTAAATTTGATATTTTAAAAATATCGGTTTAAATTTAGCTGAGTGATTTGTATAGGATCTTATTTACCCTTCGTTAAACTGATTAGGATGTTTGAAAATCGGGAAACAATTGATGTTGATTCCTCTTTGACACCATGGTTCGAAATAACGAGTTTATTCGCCAATAGCTCCCAGGGTGCTTCGAAGTGCTACGCTAATAAAAATATATCAATCAATTCTACTTCACCTACATAACCTACATTTCATATTTCTTGAAATTTTTATCCAAATAATCTAAAAATGGAAGAGAAAATCCTATTCTAGTATTACGTTTAAAGACATTCTTAGTTGCAATGCGAATAATGCATTCTTGTTAAAGACTGTACCCATCGTCAAGTACTATTGTGTACAATGCGGATTTACATTGAAGTACATCACATTTCAATTTAATGTAACTTTCTAACTTATAGTTCTTATTTTGGAACCCAGATGCTTTGATTTCAGTTAAAATATTTAATGTTACTCAGTTTATTTCAAGTTGAAGTTACTTTTTTCGAAGCATTACTTAACCGCTTTAAAAAACATTTTTTTTTCATTTTGTAATTTGTTTCGTGTGCAAGTCTGGGGTAGATTAGGTTTTGGAAATCATTTAAGACTTCTGTCTGTGTTGATTATTTTGAATTCGAGAAAGGACAAGGACTTTCATTCTCAAGGAAATTCTACCCCTCTTCCTTCCATGAAAGGTAGATTTGTGAAACAATTTGAATGTGCTTTTAAATGAGCTAAGAACATCCAAAAGTAACGAAGTCTACTGTAAAAAGATGTCCATCGTGAAGTTTATAAGTAAAAAAATTTCTTCATTCATTTATGGATTCTCAAATATTTACAAGATTATTAAATTTATAACTATTACATTTAGAAAAAGTTTCAATCATTTCCTTATATATCCAACGACAATGCTTGGCTTCTTGACCATTTGACCTTGAGCCTTCCAGTACCGACTGACGATGTCGTCAATCGAGTATTCATAGAATCCTTGTGCATTGGAGCATGTGAGATCACCAGCCATTCTGACATGGCTGAACAGTGGGAAGACCTCTTTAGCAGCCAGGTCAAGCCAGTGGAATATATTTCCAAAAATTCATGTCTGGTGGTTAGGTGAAAGTGGCCAACATCCTCGGTTCTCTCCAAGTGGCTCGGGATTGAACCTACAGTGGCCAAAGTTTCCAACGATTTTCCAAGGCCCTTGGGCTTTTGGATCACGATAGTATATTTGTCAATGATCGTGATAATAATGATCATTGCTCTTCTGAGAGTCAAGGGTATTCCAGGTTGGGATGAGTCAGCTCCCTGCTTGATTTTTGGGTCGGCTCTTTCCTTACCAGGGATCCCAACATGACTTGGAGAACCCACTGTAATGCCACAGTCCAGCCATACGAGATTAACTCTGCTATTTTTGTCTGACACTGAATTGTGTTAAGGCTGTCAGTTGGATTATTACTCCTTAAAGCTAGCATTGCAGCTTGGGAGTCTATGAAGAAGATAACTTTTTCAGTAGCTAGGCCAGCTGCTTGATATTGAATTGTAGCTTAGCTAAGACCTAACCATCGTAGTAGGTGGTATTCTTTCCCACGGTTAAAAATCCCTCAAACAGCCGACAGAACCTTCCCGCGCCGTATTCATTTGAGTTTCAAGTATTGGAGAATATTTCAAGTATTGGAGAGAATTTCAAATATTCCTAAGAATCTTTTATTACTGTCAACCCACAGAGTTGCACTTTTTTATATCCACATCAATGCAATAGTCTAAGGAGGAAAACAACTTCCGTCAGATAAGCATCACATTCACAATGGACGATAATTGGAAGTCTTATGTCACTTAAAAGCATTTCAAGACTTACTTAAAAGTTATTTATTTTTAAAAATTTCTCTTACATTTGGATATCCCCAGCTACAATTAAATGCATAAATATGTATAAGAATTTTCTAACAGATTGGATTCATACAGAGACTTCTTAGTAAGTGACATCATTATATGTTCAAATATAATGTCTTTCATTTTGAAATTCCATCAAAATGTGGAAACGAAAAAAAATAGAGCTTGGTGATAGAAAAAAATTGCAATATTCACAAATACAAACAATTTTTTTAAGTAAAAGTTCATGCATTCATAAAGCATATGTTTATTCATTGTCAATATTTCTTAGCCAAGATTGTAAACAAAATTATATATTCATTTAAAATACAAATACTAACTCTTTTTTCACAGAATAATGTCAATTTCATTAAAGTTAAATTAATTTCTATGGGATTACAGTACTAGCAATGCATTTATTCTCAAATTCATTCAAAGAAAAAAGAAATATCGAACGGATTAAATTTTAATGAACATTTTGGTTTTCAAAACGTATGTAATAGTTATCGTTTTGATGGAAAAGTTTCTATAATGAAAACTTATTTTTAAAAAGTCAAGAATTTTAAAATTAAAAACACAATTTTAAAATTGTTATAGCTTTGAAAAAGAGAGTCTTTATTCTGTTGCATCGGACATAGTTACTTTCCAGATTAATACTTTTTTTTTCAATTTACCGCTCTTGCTCTCATTATAAAGGCGTAACATGGTAATTGGAATTAATGATATGTATTAAGGAGAGGGGTTTTTTTAACTAATAAAAACCATGCTATAATTATAAGTAATGATTCCGTTCTTTAACATTTTCAACAAGATTAAAAGTGTATTTTAGTTTCAATACTGTCTTGGAAAAATACAAAGTCTCAGTGGATTTTATACAACTATTCTCTCTAACAAGTATATTGTGGTACATAGATCTTAAAATGATTATTTATGTTCTTACCCAATATATGATTTTTTTGAAAAATTTCTTTTATTAGTAGTATTTTTAGTTTTTAATAAATGCATAATTTCTTGGAACAAAAAGGTACAAATATTCGAAACGTTTTAAGTCTAAAAATGAAAGTTAAACACAATTAAAGCCCTTCATTATCATTGTTACGCGGAGCTGGCAGATATTCACCTGATTTACGGATAGGCAGAAGATAATGCACGATCAGCAGAAAGACTGTTTCACGAAATGTACCCACCAAGAGATGGCGCTACCATCACCTAATGTTTGCTAATTTGCATCTCAATTTCTTTGAATAGGGATCATTAGAATGTAGTCGGCAAAGAGAGGACGAGCCCCTAGTGACTCGAACTCCCAACATGGTACTAGGATTCCTTCAAACATATCCAACACATTTTGTGAAAGTGTGTTGAATAACGGGGTTCAATAGGTTCGCCCTCTCTATGCTTATTACCTCATAATGATCCATATTCACACAAGTTGAGATGCAAATTAGCAAACGTCAGGCGATACCATGCATCTCTCTATGGGGAAAAAATATTTATGCTGACCGATCATTTCCTTCTTCCAATCAGTAAATCAGGTGAATATCTGCCAGCTCAGTGTTTGAAAATGTTCTCTACTTCGCAGTGGACGATGACTGCGGTCATCAAGGTATGTTTCCTTAAATGTTCTTGTGAAAAACGCGACCTAGCGTCGAACGAAGACATTAACGACCATAGGTTGTTATGCGAATGTGAATTCCTATGATGGCCCCTGCCTCAACCTTAAAATGTGTTTCTGTAAACCTGGGGCGCCCTCTATAAATATATAAATTGCTACATTTCAAGATAATTTTTTTTAAATTCTCGAATAAAAACCATCGGCTGCTCCTCACAATATTATTACTGCATCACAAAGAATGTATAATTATAAATACTATGCATTTCTTTATAATCTTTCCTTCGTTTTTCATTTGCAAATTCCCTTTTTATACGTGTGGATCTTGACAGCAGTGGCTAAGTGAACAGAGTCATGAACTCATAGCTGACGTTATCCGGTTGCAGATTTGAGAACTATAACTGAAAACACATGGTGTAGAAAAGCTGGTAAAAGTTAAATCTGTCAAGTCTCGAAGTTCAGATATCGCGATTGTATTTTGGTCGTAGTTCTAAATTACGAGGTTCTCCGCGATTGGGGCAATCGTGTTTATTCTGAATTTGAAATTAATTAACATTAAATCAAATTCATATGGGTCTAACATGCAAGAATATTTATTGATGAACAAGTTATGTTATCATTGATTCTCAAGAAACATCGAATTTTCGATTAGAATATTTGTATACCAAATTTCATTAATTAGTACAAAACTCGGTCTTTGGAATAATTCTTACGAATGTGCTTCTATCCCCTTCCCTGAATTTATTATTCGAATCTGTTTCAACTATATCTTACTGAAGAAACTGAAATTTTTAATCAACTATTGAATGAATATAATACCTCGTTCCCTGTGAAAGTAAAGTTGAAAAGACTTCCACACACAGTTCCACATGACAAACTCTATGGAATGCATTGTGTATCGCACGGAATGAATTTTTAATATTCGCACGGTATTAAACCAACGATGCATTAGTTCAATATCTATTGCGGAAAATGTGATATCAGATGCGCATTTCTGATTACATAATTAGTGCATTGACAGCGTCCGGTGCTCAATAATCCATTTACGTTGAATGTTCAAGTAGAGGATTCAAATATCCCGAGACGGATATCAGATACAGTTCGTAATCATCTTACTTAAACAGTATTACTCCGTCTGTTAAGTTAAGGGGAAAAAATTCGACAAAATCGCTCTAAACGTAAATAATACACTCATGGACAAAAAATTAGCGCACCAAGAAATGATTGCGGAATCGTAACGAAACTTGGCATGAAGGTACATGTTAAGGAGATATGCAAATAATTAGAAATGCAGCGTGATTGCGCATTACGTATAGCCGGTAGAGGACGTTTAACGTCATTCTCCGTGGAGTATAAAACAGGTAACTAAAGCTTCTTTGAGTGTGATGAATCATGCATCAAAAAAGAGCCGAGGTAGAAATGCCATTACGCCATTTTAGAAGACAATAGAAGCAGTGGTTGCAGTTTGAGAGGGGGCGAATCATCGGTATGATGGAATCTGGGTGGTCAGCTAGGCGAGTAGCTCATCAATTAGGCCACTCTGATTGTGTTGGGACCAGTGGATCCGAGAGATGTCACTTATACGAAGACCAAGATCAGGACGCCCTCGATATCTTAAGAAAAGCACGTGTACAGCCAACTGCTTCATCGGACGCTATCCAGGCATCAGTAGCACCTTCACTACGGGCCCCTGTGTCTCTCGAACCATACGAAAGCACCTGACTGAAGGAAATTTGGGATCGCTGCGCTCGTTACGTGTGCTACTATTGACACCCACAGATCGACGCCTCCGTTTGAAGTGGTGCCGAACACAAGGAAACTGGACTGCAGCGGAATGGGACCAAATCGTCTTTAGCAACGAATCCAGATTCCGTCTCAGTAGTGATGACAATTTTGTTCGTGTGTGGAGATCCCGTGGTAAATTCCTCAATCAGGCCTTTGCTTTACAGCAACACACCGCTCCCACAGCTGGTGTCATGGTATGGGGTACCATTGCCTAAAATACACGGTCTCCCCTAGTATTGATTCGTGGCATCATGACATCTTGCAACCACATGTGTTGCTACTCTTGCCTCGGCTCCCAGGAGCCTTTTTTAAACAAGAATATGCTCGGCCTCCCACGGAAAAGGTGTCACAAGACTGTATCCGCACTGTTAGTACCCTTCCTTGGCCTACCCGATCCCCAGATTTGTCTCTGATCGAGCATATCTGGGATAACTTGGAATGGCAAGTTGGGCTTCCCACGAGTTCGAACGAATTCGAGGCAAGGGTACAGCAAATATGGAACAAAATGTCCCTAGACATCATACAGAAATTGTATGCCTCAAAGCCTGATCCTATCACATCATGCATTCATGCTAGAAAGGGTTAAACAGGGTATTAAATCCTCCGCTCTTTTGCCTTTTTCTTTGGTTTTCTAATTATTTATTTATATCAAGGTAGTCATTACGTGTGCGAAATTTCGCGTTTCATTTTAACGACTCCTTCTTGGTGCACTAATTATTTGTCCATGAGTGTATATTTACGCAAAAATATCTGCAAGGTTTTTCAATTTTTTAATTAAAAAATGCATATATTAAGTGTAAGTCCAGCAGTTTAAGATGAAGTTTTTTTTAGATGTTTCTAGAATATAATTCAAATGTGAATTCATGGAACGAACTTAAGGAGGGGGTAGAACTGTCTGAAGCAAACAGTTTTTATATAGGAATATATGGGCGGAAGTTTGAGGCACAAACAGAAAAAATAACACATTAGCGAAAACGTAAATGTTCACCAGCAGCATACTTAACGAGTGATTCCGTAGAGAAAACCTCAAAGCAATTTTAGAAATTTGCCTCCACCAAACGCCTTACGATCTACAAGGCGTGATTGGCGATAGTTGAAGGCAACATGGTGGTATGTAAGGTGGTTCTAGGTTAGTTCTGTGAGATTTTACAATTAAATACATACTTGGAACGTTTTCGACACCAAGACCATTTATCATTGTAAATAGATGTCGTTCAGCAAAAGATACTTTACGAAGTAGATACCATTTTTAACACAAACTTCTGGAAGTAATATTGCACACTGATTTGACCTTGAATTCAGTGTTATTGGGATCACTGCTGAAATAAGTCGGGGTTACCAAAATCGTTCTGGCAAGTTTTTCGTTGCATAGTATTTACATATCTATTCATAAAAAAAAATTCCATTCGATTTTTGAACCTTATGCAGAGCTGACACCCTAAAACAAGGTATCCTAGAAAAGGTCTAATCCCTGATTGAATTGCTACTTTGTTGCTAGAGCTTTCTCAAAATGAATCGGATGGTAGTGTCTTGCTCCAATTTGGATTCCTATGAAGACATAAGATTGTGAGAAAGTGACTGCCATGAATCTGAAAAAAGTGCAGATGTAACTGATAATATTCCAGTAAATCCTGCTCCTGGCAGATTTGAGACTCGAAATGTTTTGCGACAAAGCAGTGGTCGTCGTGGCTAAAGTGTCGTGGCAAAATGCCAACGACAGTTTTTTTTTTATGATATAAAGAGTCCTAATATATCTCTCTCATTTGTACATGAATAATATTAAAAAGTCTTAAAACTAAAGCCTAAAGAACAGAAGCTCTGCAATTATTTAGTTAATACAGTTATTTTACATATTTTGCATCGTTGCGTCGAAACGACACCACTGGACGTTTCAAGGTAATCAAAATCCTGGACGTTCTAATGTTAAACCATTTAAATAAGAGATCCAATTTCTGAAGATGGTTCATGGATTTTAAAGACCAAATGGGAAATAAATAATAAGCAAATACGCGATGCAATGTAATATAAATTTCAATATTTCTATAAAGAAACATTATAAGCAGATTTTCATGGAAATACTTTTGAAGAAAACTTGCAAAATGGAATTAATTACGCTTGCAAATTTAAAAATATATCTTAAATTCTAATATAGTTTGAAAGTAATGTATATAATTAAAAGAAAACTATACTATATATTTACTTCAAACCATAATTAGCGAGGAATAGGTTTTGTTTCCAAAGCTCACCAAACAGGAAGCAATTAAAATTCTCATTTACTTTTTGCTTTATTACTAATATAGTACATTCACTGGAATTCAAAATAATAGCTGTTAAATAAAATATACTTAGAAATGAGATTAAAAGTTTAAATGTTATGTTATTCACATTTTAAGCGTGAATGGTGCTTTTATTACAGGGAACCAGAAGAAATCATTTTATCAACCATTAACAAAAAGAAAACTACAAATTAAGTCGGTGGAAGTAATGGCCTCAGTCCTTCATTATTTATTTATTTTTCAGATTATCTCCTGTTTCCATCTCCAATCTAGTTACAGTCTGAATCTTGTTTATGTTAAGAAAAATTAGAAATCAATAATTAAAATTATTTAATATTTTAACAGTATAATGAAAAAAAACCCTTTGGCAAAAGTGTCAAAATCTGTCCCTTATCGTGATTTCATCTGTTTTGCATAACGGTAAATGTACTCCATCTCACTTTTCATGACACCGATTAGTTTTTTCTCCTTTCCATAAAAAAATTTCAAAATTCCAGGAATTTGAAAGATGAACATAAAATAATTATTCCAAAATACACTGTTTAAAATATTAAGGATTGAAATTAGGTATTCTTAAAACTGACTATAACCAATCCTAGAGTTAATTTCAAGCTACTTTTGATAAAATTAAAAAATTCCCAGAATATTTTAAATTCACTTTTACACTTTAAGATGCTTTCATACAGATAAATGACGTGCTAAGTAAAGGTTTTGAGTCCGACATTTATATTTCATTGTGCTGTAAATTTTTATTAGTTTTTAAGAAATTACCATTAATAACAGAAAAAATTTTAATCTAATTGAAAACGGATTCCTCAGTTCAAAATCAACTTAAACTGGAATGTATACAAAAAATTTCTTTTTTTGTATGAATTTCTTTTTTCATATGTATAAAATTCTATTAATACCTAAAATTTGAAAAAGAAATTAACAATGGTAAATAAAAAAAATAGTGTTACATCAACAGAACTGCAGAAAGTTAAGAGCAAAACAATCAAGTTTCAGCAATGGATATCTTGCATTTATTTGTTGCAGTATTAACAATGGAGGAAAAATACACTTAAATGCAATTGTTGAAATGTTTCACCATCCCATTTGTATATTTTGTTGTCTTGTTCTAAGCATCAAAAGCTTTTAACTTCTACTTGAATGTTATTTCGTTTTAACATCGTCTTCGTTTTGTTTTGTTGATAAAGTTCTTTTCAGAACTAGAAAATACCTCTTGATAAGATCTTTATTGTTTTGAGAAATACAGCTATAAATTGTGTGATACCATGGCCCTCAAGGCATGGTACTGGTTGAAACGCGCATTCGTTCCCGTGCCTCACGTCAGGGTGCCCTCCGCCGCTTTTTTTATTGACGTGAAGACCACGGTTTACACAGAGCAATTAACGCTCTTGGATGCAGCGTCCTTCGGGTGCAGCGACATTTCGGAGCTCGGGCTATCCCTTCCTGAGGCCAAACAGTCACCCGACAGCGTAACTTTTAAACAACTGTCTTAATGGACTGTGCGTACCATCCTTGCACAGCCCTAACCAAAGCTTAGGGCCCGCATAGTTTCGCACTTCCATGACATCTCCGCCAACCTCCACCAAATGCGAAACGTGCATTCGGAGGCTGCCATTCTCTCCGTCCTTTCCAGCGCTCCCATAGAAAAGCTCAAGGGCACCTGGTCCCATGTCCTCAAGAGCCGACGGCGATATTTTCCCACTCTATGGGAGCTGCTGTGCTGTCCCCACGGACTGCTTTACGTCCAAGATGGAAAAGGTGTTCAGTTCCAAACCTTTCCATCAGTCCGTCTCCTTTGATCATCTCAGGGTGAGGCCTAACATTCAATACCTGTTAGAAACTTGCCATTTTTCTGAGTTAGATCCGGTGGGCATGGGGACTTTTGCCTTCATGGTCTCTACGGAACTGGAGTCATAAAGGAATCTATTGAGAATTATACTCTGTTCAAAAATCCACCAATCAAAATTTTTTACAATATTTCTAAGAATTTTTGTTCTCTTTAAAATCTTGCAATATATCAGTGTTTCTTAAACTCTGGGGCGTGCCCCCCTTGGGGGTGCGAGCATATCGAAAATAAAAGATTAAAAAAATTATTTACTGGAATGAAGTAAAACAAAATACTTTCTGGCATAATAAAAAATACACATTTACACAGAAATAATATATATATATATATATAAATTATCTGTGATATTACGTCATCAAAAATAAAAGCTTCTACTTAAAAACCTCATTTTATTGCTATCTTTGATATGATGGGAGGCCGCCGGCCCCTGAGATACAGTTGTAATTTTTGCATTTGCCCTGTTTACAGGAAATAGGGATTACACAGGAATGTGGGTGCGTCGGGTTCAACGGACCTGATGGCCGGCAAGGTTGTGTTCTTACGCGGACAGTGGAATTTAACCCTCCAACTGGACAGAAAGGATTTTTCCGCCCTACTAGAGAGGCTTCGAAAATGGACTGCACGGATTTTTCTGCCTTCAAGTAACGTTTTCAAAAGCGGATTAGCCGCACTTTTCTGAAATCCTTTCCCCCTTTTTTAAGGTTTAACATCTTGAAAGATAATGAGGGACAGAGGAAGCAACACAGCAGGAGTTTTAGAGCTCGCAGGGAACCCCGTGTTTTGACCCCCCAATCGTAAAAAATCAGGGAGAAATTTCTTTACAACCCAAGAAGTGTTTGCTAGCTTGTAATTTAAAAGTTTCCAAAAGTCCCAACGCATAAGTAAAATATGTTACAATTCCCTTTTGGTTTCATATTAATTTCAAACTGTAACAAGTTGGGGCGTGTCAGGGCAATCTGCTATTTTATATAGTTAGACAAATTATCTTTTTTTTTAAGTATATTCTTTCGCTTCATTTTTCTTATTCAAAGCTTTCAGTTTTTGAAACATGATTATTTTATTATAAGATACCGAAAAAATTAATAAAACATCAAACTCTTTAAAATTTGGAACCTTTTCAATTTTCCAACCACTAAAAATGAATAAATTTAAACTTCATCAAATCATTTGAAACATTTTCTTACACTTTGATAAAAATAATAACGAAAAAAAAAACTAATTAAGATTTATTAGTTTTTTTTTAGATTTCAAAGCCTAAGTGTTCAGGTAAGTTTAAGTACAGTGCCTGGTTATATATTGTTAAAATACACCGAATTATATTTGAATTTTAAGTGCTTGAACTTCAGTTTACATCAAAGACAACATGAATGAAGATTTTCACACATTTTTTTATAACTTAAATGTTTGAATAAATGTTAATAAAAAATATACGGTATCATTTACAGTAGACATTTATATGCATATAAATAAACATAAAAATCAATTTTAAATTCGAACTATTGAAAAACATTCGAATTATATATTGTTCAAAAATATCTATTTATACAAAATACCTCAACATTTATCTTTTTTAAAGGCTAACTGAATAAGTAATTAAAGTCTGGATATGTTTTGAAATCTCGACCTCATAAAGCTAGAAATTTTATGTTAGAAATTCCATTTGAAATTTCGAAAAAAAAAATGCATCGCGCAGTTAAAAATTATTTACCATAAGTTTCAGCAATTGTTTGAGTATAATAAAAATTTCAAATTTTATTATATAGCTTCTTTGGTATCTTTTAATATATTTCGGCCGCGGTAGCCGAGTGGTATAGGTATCGGAACGTGGCTTGCTTTGTCACGAGTTCGAGCCCAGTACCACTAAAGACCCGCCGTGTAGGGCAGCGATGCACGTTAAATCTGTCGAGAGCTGAAACGTCCTCCCGTTGGTGTGGTGGGGTAGTTAGGAGAGGGGGGTGCCAGCTCAGGTGTCGTCCACGTCACTTGACCATGGTTCAAAATTACGTGGTCCGTCGCCAAAAGCCCTCGTGTAGCTGAACAGTGCGACGTTAATATTCAATCATTCATTTAATATATTTCGAAGATTTCATACAATTCGGTTGAAAACCGCATGCTAAGAGCAAAAAATATACTAAAAAAATTGATGAATATAAAATTACAATAAATTCTTACATAGAGAAGCAAAACTGAGAAGCTAAAGCGTAGGAATAAAAAATTTTGAGTATATCTGAAGTAGTTTTCGAAATATTTATTTTAAAGTTTAGAAACTTTGTGTGCGTTATGTTATACTTAATATTAATTAAATGGTTAAAACAATGTGTTAATATTAGTCATGTAATCGTTTGATGACACATTCATGTACTAATAAAAAATATCATGGTCATTGATGCGAATGTCAAGAATTTTATGTAATTTTAAATTCAGACATTAAGATATTGATGTAGAAAATATAAAACGACCATCTAAAATACATAAAAAATGCAGTCTGCTATAAAATGATCTTGACAAACAAAATCCGTCATTTTCACTTACTATGGCAGAGCCGGCTTAGTCAGGGGTGATCTGGAAAAACAGAGAGAGAACCGCGGTTTTGATGGATGTCGCTCTAGCTTTTAAAGCTCCCAGGAAAAATTATATATATATGTATAAATTACAAATGCAAAAATAAATCTTGTAATTTTCCATACATTTTTATAACAACGAATTGTGGAATTGGCTTCCAATACATTGTTGTATTTGACAATATCTAAGGTAACCAACCCTACTTTAGATAGATTTGTACTACTTTTTCGTAACCGTAAATTAATTCGTGCAGCCGAAATACACCTTTTGTACCCTTTAAAATTTATGTTAACTAAAACGGTTAATTTTAATTTATGCAACTTGTGAAATGTTCATAATTAACCATTTACGTCTAAACAGTTTACATGAAAAAAAAAAAGTTTGGACTCCTTCATTCATTAGGATTTATATAAGATTCTAACATTAAATTTTATTTTTCACCGAATAGGATTAAGTGAAAGTGTATAGTGCTTCCACACCACAGGTCTGGGGTTCTATTAACGGGCTGCGCAAGGTCGACTCTGCCTTTCATCCCCGCTACATTGGGACGATAAATGAGTACCAAGCTTGCTTCGGGTCTTAAACACTGAAGGTCTCTCTTCAGACAGACCACCAAAGCGGGACATCTGTTCATGCACCTCAGCGTCCAATGGTCACGTATTATGATGGGCACAGTAGTTCCTGGCCCTCATGGATTGTGCTTCTGAGTTTGAGTCTTAAGTTTGAGGATTACCTCACTTTGGGGATACCCCCTTAGATAAACATGTATTTCCACTCATTTGCAATTAAACATTTTTCTTTCAATTACGTTTATTTCAGAAGGAAGTTTGATTTTTCAAATGTATTTGCTTAATAACATGTATATTGGTGTGTGTTTGTATTATATTAAAAATTTGATCAGTCCAAAATTACATGTTTTTAGCTCCTCTAAAAGCTTTTATGATTCTACAACTGATCTTACAATCCATATACGTTTTATAGTAGTATATTTAAAAATGATAAGGACATTTTTACGACTGTGTGAGCTGTTATGCCTCGTTTATAAATATAAAAAATTGCATTCAGCTACAGTTTTTAAAATGTACAGAAATAAGTGGAGCAACAGGATACTTACATATTATGAATATTTTTGACTGCAGTAAGATATATTTATTTATTTCAGTTTCTTTACAATTTGAATAGAAGTTGTAAGCCTTTTTGCGAATAGTTTGATATTGAGTATAAACCCATAGGCTTTTAATATTGTAAGATGTTTTACTTTGATACCAGCACACATTAAAAATAAGGCTCATTTGCAGTTATATGATCAGCTTCAGTGATATTTAAATTTTAAAAAATAGTCTACACGTACGAAAACATTCTTTCACAACCGCACACCACATCTCATACTATATCTTCCCTACAGCAGGAAATATTTGTGTATACTGAAAAATTTAATACAGGATACATTTCCAAGTGTTAAATTTGTTTTTAAAATTTGGTATGAATACATTGGGGAACTGTCGGTTAACTTCACTGAACAAAATTGTTTTAAGTCTACTGTTTTGAAAGACAAGATTAATTAGGGAGAACTTTTCTCACAATAGAATTTGTAATGACTGAATTGTGTGAAAATGTAGTTATCGATGTGTGACATTTTTCCTTGTAAAGAAGAAACAGAAAGATAAGAAATTTAACTTGAGTAGAAAATGGTTAGAAGTACTGTCATGCGCATTTGAATAAGTATATCCCCGATTAAAATTAAAAATTATTGACTGAATGTGTGTTATGTGCATCACAAATGCCGATGTAGAAAAGCAATTTTTATTTAATACAAGAAGTTCGAAAAAGAGAACATTAGGAAGGAAAAGTTAAATTTTTTCCGAAAAATATTCAGTTAACATAAAAATATATTTTATATGATTTTAATTAAAATAAATTAAAAGTATTGAAATCCTTTTTTATGCTATTTTAAATTAAAAGTATAACTGAATATAGAAAGATCGGTTTTATTTCATAAATATAATCATTGTATGTAATATTTATTGTGTTATTGTTTAAAAATGAGATAGGGCCTTTGCTCTTTTTACCTCATTACTTTTTTAAAAAACAGGAAAGTGAGCGCGTTTTCTTACTCTCATATTCAAAATTGAATACATGATGCTTTTTCTGGTTCAAATCGCAATACCAAAAATATATATATATATATATATTTTAATTTTAAAAAATGACAGAAAAATAAATTTTCTTTGAAGAAAATATAATTATTATTCAACTTCTAACATACTATTTATTTCATTTTTTCCTCTTTTTTTTACCTTTCATTTCGTTTTTAATTTTACTGTGACTGAACATATAGGAGAAAGAAACACCGTATCTTTTTCAAAGAGGATTGATCAAGAGAGGATATCTACGCTTTCAATGAAGATTGCCCAAGGCAACTTAACAGCTAGCTGTAAACGATTGATCTCTTGGTTCTTACTTTTCAAAGTGACCGAACTGGGTCGTAAAATTTTCCCCGTTCTACCTCCCAAGTTCTAAAAGGGGGAAAGGAAAAAAGTCTGTTGTATTTTTGAAGGGAATCGCAAAATAAGAGTTAAACGCTTTCGAAATAATTTTCTCAGGAGGAAGGTGGGTGTCCAGTTAGAGGGTTAATCAGAGGGTAGATTTGATAATAATGAATCCGTAGCGGATTCTTTTCGAAGTGATCTGGTCGGCTTTTAAAAGCTGGTCCGCGGGAATTCTCGGGGCTTTATTCCCTCTTACGTCTGCCAGAAAAACCTCCAGTCGGGAAGCGAACTCGCTACCCGAGGTCACCCCTCCGTCACTCCTATTCTCATCGTCAGATAAGTACCACCCTTGTAAAATTTAACGTTTCTTTTACCAATATGTTAATCAATAAATATAATTGTTACCACTATACGATCGGACTGCTAATTTAGAATAATGTTAATTTGTCAATAGGAACATAACTAATTTTAACTTAAGTCATGATGCGATGTTAAACTAAGAATCTGGGTGTAGAACAGATAAATTAAATGAACACTCTATGGGCATCGCATTATCTGGTGCCATAACCAGGATTCGAAATTTTTTTCTTTGCACCATCTAGTGTCGTAACCAGTCGTCGGATTTTTTTTTCTTTTGCATCATCTGATGCCGTGAATTTTTTTTTCTTTTCATAACGAGATGATGGGTCACCAAATAATAATCCTACCTCATCTGTTAAACATGTAAAATTTTTTTATTGTGTGCTATTGTGTTTTGATTGTATCTATTACTCAATTTTTCCAGTTGTGAAATTTTTTTTCTTGTAGTTTTTTTTATTATTTAGATACTTGGGGATGTGCAAAAGGAAAGAAAAAAAAGGTGCAAGATGTCACAGGTATTGGTGCTCTTTTTTCTTTTATATTGATGTGGATTTTTTTCATACATGTATTTACGCGAAAGTCGATTGGTTAAAAGTTTTATTTAATTTTCCGAGATTATGAATTTTCTCTTACCCTGCATGAGTGCTTGAATTCAGTTGTTTTAGTTAGAATTTAATTGTTTCTGTTGCAATTTAATCTCGTTAGAAATTTTGTTTTAATTTTTCTAAACATGCCACGTACACGACAATCAGACCCCCTTTCGACGCAGACGATCTAATCGATTTGATCCCAATGTATGACGGAGGTGAATCGTTGGGAATACGTAGGTTCATGGAAAAAATAAATGATGTTGCGAATTTAGACAAGTGGTCTAACGCCGAGAAAGTTACTATTCTGAAACTAAAATTAGCGGGAATAGCTGAGGAATTTTTTTATCCGATCCAACCGAGAGTCATTTAACAGAATTCAACGATATCGCTAGAGTTCTTATTTCTAGATTCGAGAGGACCGTCCCACTATCCACACGTCGCCAGCTATTTTCATCATGCATTCAGGGATCATCTGAAAGCGTGCAAGAATTCGCAGCACGCATCAACAAACTAGGAACACAGATATTTCAGTCAAGTAATTCGGCTCAAAACATGCAGGTACGGAACGCTAATGATCAATTGCTACAGTCACGTTTTATCAGTGGTTTGCGAAACGATATTCGTAGATTCGTTTTGGCACGGGATCCTAATAATCTCGAGGAATCAATTAACGCGGCGTTGATTGAGGAACAGAACGTTAAACTGAACCAAATTGCAAATGACGAGAGAACTGGTTTGTCGCCTTTACAAACAGAAACATCGGTCATTTCGGCGTTGACAAGCAGATTAGAGGAAATCAATTTAAGGGTCGAGCGTTTGCAAGAGGCCAGTTCAGTTACGGCTCGCAAAACAGGTGGGAATTTTTTTCGCAGAAGGGAAACTGTTTTCAAATGCTATTATTGTGGCCTTGAGGGACATAGGCATGCGGAGTGTAGAAAAAAGAGGATGGACGAACGCAAGGCCAATTACCAACCCCCCCGGAGAAACGCCGCGAGCAAATTTTCTGTTTTCCGTCACCCAAGCACTCATTCTTTCGACCGGTGACATGTCCATTTCCAAGAATCGGCTTTTCGCGATAATTACGCAACCCCCAGGTATTCGGTGAACGGTTCGCAAACAGCTTCCCGGGGGAGAGGTTTCAGACGCAATACGAGGAACAATAATTTAAACTTCCGCGAAGAAAGCCGATTTTAGATATTATACAATTGGTAGAAAAACGGTTTTCTCCTATTAAATCTAGAGATAATATTTTCGATCTACCAATAGTAAACGCTAGTGTGCAAGATTACAGATTTAGAATTTTAATTGACACAGGTGCGTCCGTTTCAATAATGTCCAATTCTCTTTTCACTAAAATAAAAAACGAAAACTTTAAGGAATTTAACGTTTCAATTCAAGTTAAAGCGGTCAGAGTGGAGATACAGTAGAAATTATCGGTTATTATGAAATACAATTGTCATTGGGAGAATTTCAATTTCAACATATTTTTTTATAACGAAGCAAGATATTAACGATAATTATTGCGCAATTTTGGGATACGATTTTCTGAAATTATGGAATGCAGTTTTAGATATGGGAAAAAACCGTCTATTTATTAATAAATTTTCAATTCCGCTTATCAATTTTTCGCTTCCTCCGCGTGCGGTTCGGACTAATTTAATTCATGGATTTTTAAAACACAAAACGTGTGTAGGTCCTCATTCAGTCACACATGTTCGCATCCACGTCTCAACGCTACCCAATTCTACGTCTTCGGCTAATATTCAGAGCTCAGCAAAGTTAAAAACTAAAAACATCCACTTAACTACTTCGCAAATTAATATTGATCCACAAACAAGTGACACCATTCTAAGAATTAGAAACAATTCTGATAACGTAATCACCCTTAACAAAAACATGAAAATAATTACTGTCAATAATTACGAAGACTTTTCTTCCGATTTTCCCGTTTCTCAAGATATTCTACCCCTCCTCACGGAGAAGGATTTTAACCTTTCAGGTTTGAGCAGCAAAATAAAAAATAGATTATTTCAACTTTTGATTTCGCACAAAAGTGCTTTCGCTCGCTCTACGGTAGAATTATCTTCGGCCGCTACGAATCATCATAGAATCAGTCTGCAACATGACTATCCCATTAAATGTCCATTTAATTTAAGAAACGAATTTCGACGTCAGATAGCAGATTTAGAGAAGGCAGGGATTATTTCAAAATCTAATTCTCAGTACAATACTCCGGCCTTGTTTGTCAAGCAAAAAGAAAAATGGCGCCTTGTTTTAGATTTTCGGAAACTGAACGAAATAACTTTGACTTAAGACTTCGTTATTCCAACATTGGACGGCATTTTGCATGAAATTTCGGGTTCAAACTGTTTTTCGGCTTTAGACGTGAAGTCAGCATTTAATCAAATTCCACTTCACTTTGCAGACAGGCATAAGACGGCATTCTCTACTCCCGACGGTGACAAATATGAATTTAATAGACTTTGTTTCGGTTTAAAAAACTCGCCTAAAGCATTTCAATCAAGAGGTTTTGGGAGATTTATTACACAACACGGAGCTTTGGTTTATATAGACGACATTATTTTATTTACTAAAACTATAGATGAACATTTTGAATTATTGGGTAAGGTTTTTAAACGCTTTGAAAGAATTCACTTAAACTTTAATCCGAGTAAATGTCAATTTTTAACAAAGAGTTGTAAATTCTTGGGGTTTGTAGTAACGCCGGAAGGTAACCTTATAGATAAAGATAAGTCCGTTTCAATTAACGAGTTTCCCGTTCCAACGGATCAAAAGCAAATTAAATCTTTCTTAGGGTGTTGTAATTTTTATAGAAGATATATTAAAAATTTCGCAAAGCGAGCACTTCCATTAACGAATCTTTTGAGAAAAGACACTCCATTTGAGTGGACATCTGAAACGCAGGAGGCATTCGATGATATTAAGACAGCCATATTGAACCCACCGGTCTTAAAACTACCCGATCCAAACGCAGAATTACAAATCACGACGGACGCTTCATCTCGCGGCATAGGGGCAGTTTTAGAACAAAAATATCCTAAATCTGAAGTCAAACTTTTATATTTTTTTCGAAGAAATTAAATACCTCGCAATCTAAATATAACGCAATGGTTTTGGAGTTCTTCGCAATATATACAGCATTAAATTTTTTAAGACCTTTCTTGTTGGGTAGAAAATATAAAGTTTTTACTGATCATAAACCTCTTGCAGGATTTATTTCTAATAAAAATCCTTCTTCCAAAATTTTGCTTTGGAAATTGGCTCTGGAAGAATTTAATTACGATATACACTACATCAGGGTTCCTTAAATTCAGTCGCAGATCATCTTTCCCGTTGTATTAACAACATCACAATAGCTTTACCTGACTCTAAAGATCTTATTAAAATGCAACATTAAGATCCTGTTTTAAGTCCTATTATACAAAAAATTGATCAAAACGCCGTTAGCCCACAAGTCAGCAACAATTTTATTAATGGGGAAGGTTTGTTATGTCATTTGTCCAAGCTCACGCCCAGATCACCCAGGTGTAACACTACTAGAAAACAAGTTTGCATTCCATATTGTCTTAAAGCTAGAATTCTCGAATGTGTCCATTCAGAATATGGAGGGCATCTTAAATTTTTAAAAACATATCATCGACTCAGAGAAAACTTCTTTTGGCAGAATATGTACAAAGATACTAAAAATTTTGTTCGTTCTTGCACTGTATGCTTATTTCGAAAAAACGATTTCAAAATTCCGCCAGCACCTCATCAGCCAGTAGAACAAAGTCAAGAACCGGGAGAAACGTGTCATATTGATATTTTCGGTCCTTTAAAAACCACGCCTAAAGGTAATAGCTATGTTTTATCTATGATAGATGCATTCACAAAATACATCCATATTGTTCCACTTCCTGATATTAAGTCGAGTACGATTTCTAAAGCTTTCTTTGCTAATTACATTGTACACAGGGGTTGCCCGCATAAATTAGTCGTAGATAACGCTACATATTTCTAGAGTTCTGAATTTGTTGAATTTTGCAGAGTTATGGGCATTCATAAAAGACACATATCAAGTTATTCCGCTCACGTCAACGGAAGGGTAGAGAAACCCAATCAATCGCTAGCCAATATCCTGGCATCAATTTCGCAAAATACAAATGACTGGGATGAACAACTCCCGCACACCATGTTAGCATTAAACTCTGCGATTCATGAAGTTACATACACATCGCCCTTTTTCCTAGAAAAACTCCGACACACCACAAAATAAGTATGAATATGTCGAGAAACTTTTACCATCTTTGGAGCAAATTTTTAATAAAGTTTTAAAAAATCTAAAAGAGCAGGAGGCATCGCATGTTGATTTGAGTACGAGAGCGACAAAGCAACATCATTATGATTAAAAAATCGGGTCCTTGTGTTTTATTAAGACGCCTAATATCAAATCTAATTTATCTCCAAAACTCAGACCTAAGTTTGAAAGTCCTTACAGAGTAATAGAGCGTTTTTCTAATGTCAATTATAGGGTTCAACATGTAGAACAATTGAGGAAGAGATTTAACACACGTGTGTCAATCGGATGATTCCATTTATTAAGAGATTCTCATATTTGCACTTAAATAATTCAGATGAGTTGCAACAAGACGAGACGGAGGTTAAGGGTAATTGTTCCAAGTCCACGGTATAATTTAAGGGCCCGTGCAGGCAATTCGGCTTATTAATTCACTTACCGCGCTAAAATTTTTTTTGAAGGAAACTGAAATTTTTCTTGCATTTTTTTTACGCTTCGTCATTTTGAGAGCACACATCTGGAATGGTACCTGTGTCATTGTTGCGCCTTTTTTATGTCATGTTTGATGTTTTAGTGAGATAAAATTTTGTACTTAGTTATTTAATGAATTCTAGCTCAATTTTTTTTATGCAATTTGTTTCATGTCTTGAATTGATGCTTAAATGAGATAATGTTGCATGTGGTTAATATCATTTTTAGCTCTAGATAAAATATTTTTTGATGCTATGTGTTTTATGCAATATATAAAATTTGTTGTTTGTAATAGGATTGTTATTTAATTTTGCTATGCGATTCATGTATGCACATCAATTTTAATTTTATAAATTTTAAGCTTTAATTCATGTTTGCAACAAAAATCAAATTTTGGGATCTTTGGACACTTGTCACGAATTTTGAATGTTGTTACTATATATACATATTTGACATTTTTCATTTATCAAAAAAAAATTCTTTGTGTTGCGCTTAATATCTAGTATTTTAAAATTTTTTTTTTCATACAAAAGGTTCCTTTATTGAATAAGTTAGTTCATGCTGATTTGATTGTGTATAACTGTGTAATTTTCTTGTTAAATTTTGAGTTTGCATAAAAGATTAATTTTTTTGGGGTAGCGGTATTTTGTCAGAAGCAACTTTAGTGATAAGTTGTGTTAGTGTATTAATTTTAAGTGGCTGTGTATTACTGAATAATGATATCTTTGGAATTTATGCTTGTTAAGATATGGATAGAGGTGGTTGTTTGAATACTTTCCCTAAGAAATTATGTTGAAACTTATTTTGTTTTGCTCAAGTTGTTTTGTTCTGTCATATGATTGCTAATTTTAATTTACAAATTTTTCTAGTGTTTCGGTTAGGTGTTCCAATGCTAATTTTTTTTTTTTTTTTTTTTTTGCTTAGAGCTTTAGTTAAATTGTGGTTTGGTTAAATGAATATGCAGTCAATCATTGTGTCTCGGTTGTGTGCTAAACTGTACTAGGAATTTAATGTTTTGGTTGATGTTGATATAGTATTTCTGTTGATTTAGGTTAACTTGTTTTATTCATGGTAGCGCTTGGGTAGATTATTGAATTGAGTATTGATATTAATTTACTTTTTTTATGGTTTTGGATTTTAATTGAAGTTTTGCATTTTTATTTGGAAACAAGTTTTGGGTCAGATAATGATATTGTTAAATTTTATGCTTTGTGTACGCGTAGTTGTGTTAGCTTTGAGTTTGATATTGACAAAAGAGGAGAATTTTGATTTAGTATTGTTTGTTCTAGATATTGAGTTTGATTATTTTTTTTGTTTGAAGATAATCAGGTGTGCATTTTAGTGTGTTCTAATTTTTTTCCGTTTAATTGATTCGAGTGTATACTGTCATATGGACTTCGTGTTTCGTTGCTAGTTAACAATTTTTTTTTGTTCGGATGTTGAGGCGGTTCAGTTAATTTATTGTGCTGGCTATTCTCGTTATGGAAATTCTGTGTTGTTACTGTTTCAAGTTGTAGTCGATATGGTGTTGTTAAATTTAGAGAAAAGGGAAGGAATTGGCCGGATTGTCCGTAGTGTAGATATTAGATTTTGAGCGCTTTAAGTGTTATGATGATGTTAATTCCGATAACAGTTGGTTAATTGTTGCGCTGCTTTAATTAGAGAAATTAATTGTGTTAAATCTTGATAATAATTGATTAGGCGTCCTTGGCTGTGAAGTTGTGATGGAAATAGCGTTGCGTGTTCTTTATGCTTGCGCTTGGAGTGAGTTTTCTGTTCCGATAACAGTTGGTTAGATGTTGAGCTGCTTTAATTAGAGAAATTAATTGTGTTAAATCTTGATAATAATTGATTAGGCGTCCTTGGCTGTGAAGTTGTGATGGAAATAGCGTTGCGTGTTCTTTATGTTTGCTCTTGGTGTGAGTTTGCTGTTGTTTGGACGTTTTGCTTGTGAATTAATCCTTGGCAAAAGGTTACGTTTTGACGGAAATAGTTATTGTTATGATTTGATCATTGGTGTGCTGGAGCGATGGAGGGAAGCGCCCCCCCCCTCGCGCTGGCCGCTGTCCATTCATTACGGTTGACTCCGTCGGAGAACTTTTCGTCGGCACCCTTTTCTTCGGTATTCATCCCCTCCCCGCGGGCGCCTCGGCCCAAGGGTGGAACTCTGCTTGTTGGTTCTCTCTGGTGCATTACTAGAATTTTTCTCCCCTCGCGCCCCCTTTTTTTTGCTGTCGCTGGTTTGTTGAGGTACATCTCTGGATGCATCTGTTTTAGTTTGATTCGACGACCTATCCACATCTTCAATCGATTCGACATTTTTCTTATCGTCGTGAGAACAGGGCGCATAGGGTCCGTTGTTCCTGTCGTGCAGCGGAGTTCAGGGATTGGATAAACTGTTTTTGACACACTGGCACCACCTCTTATCTCTTTTTCTTTGGATCTGCATAGCAATGCGGGTTGATTTAAGTCTTGAATGGTGATGTCATATTGCTTTTTATAGTAGTCCAAATAAGTTAAAGGTCCTTCTCTGGATTCGGATGTGTTGGTTGGATTCAACGACCTGTCGACATCTTCAATTCCGTGAGTTTTGTTGTATCAGTTAATATATTATCCCGGAGTTCAGATACTCAGTTTGTTTTTCTCTTTCTTTGGAGTCGTCATTTTTTTCCTCTTCTTTTTTTTGTTGTCCCCTTCTTTCGGAACTGGACTATGATAGAATTGTTTTCCCGTATGATTCTTTGTTCTATGGATCGTTGAAGGAGTTAGATAAGTCAAGCTAAGAATTTTGTGGAATATTTGAGAAAGTTATTCGAAGGAGATAGATAAATTTTAATTTGATGAATTTGTTGAATAATAGGGAAAGTTTTTTTTATGGAGATAGATAAATTTGCGTTCAAAAGTATGTGAAAAATTTGAGAGTTGTTTGATATGGAAATGGAAAATTGAGTTGTAATAATTATATGGTATATTTGAGAAAGTTGTTTTGATGTAGAGAAGGTTATTTTCAGTTAAGGATTTTGGGAGATGGAAAATTGAGTTGTAAAAAAATATACGGTATATTTGCGAAAGTTGTTTTGATGTAGAGAAGGTAAATTGAGTTAAGGATTTTGTACGATTTCGAGTAAATAAGTTGATGAACATAGATAAGTTGAATTAATGATTGTGTGGTATATTTAAGAATGTTTTGAGATGAATCTTGGAAAGTTCGAGTTGAGGATTAACTTAAGTTTAGTTAGTGTTATTGAGGTATAAGACATGAATGATCTGAGATAAAGGCATTGTTGATTGATTGAGAAATCATTTTAAGGTTACTAGTATTATAGAATGATATTTGAGTTATTAATTCGATGATTTTCGATGAATTGAGTTAGCGGTATTGCTGTAAATTGAGGATCTTGTTTTTTTTGTACATTTGTCGCGCGTATAGTGAAACATTTTGAGTTTTTTTTTATTATCTAGAATTGATACATTGTATTACATAGAATGTTAAAAAGTTATGTTGATTAGTTAAGAGAAATTTTTTTTGGGAATTATGCTTAATTATGTGTAGCACTTGTAATAATATTTTTTTTGTTTTAGTTAAATTACTTTACTCTGTATGTGTCGTCTCATATGTCATGGGTTGCATTATCAATTTTATGTTTATAATTTTTTTTCTGAAACTTTCAACTGCATTTGTGTTTTCTGGAATTCATTTCTCAAGTGGAAATTCGAATGTATTGAATGTCGAAGAAATTGTTTTTTTTTCTCCTCTCAAATTTTTTTTTATATAGTAATACAATCGATATAGTAATTTTTTTTTTGACAATCGGATTTTCAATTTTTTTGTCTTGATATTTATTCTGTTTCTTGTGCTGGCGTTTGCGGCATGCAGCAAATCGTTTGCGCAGGGAATGGCATGTGCAAATTTTTTTTTGCCTTTGTAAACATTGGGGGTGCATCCTGATCAAATGTACACTCATGGTTTGCAATTCTAAATTTAATTACATTTTTTCTTCATTTCAATTGTAACCAATGGTTGTAGTGAATTTTTTAACTTTCTTAGGCTATTAAGCATTCTTAGAGGTTATATTTTTTTTTTTACCGTTTACACTATTCGTTTCAATCTCTAGATTTTAATTTGCAAATCTGAATTTTAATTGGCATCTGGACTAATGACTGTTCTAGCGCCTTTTCATGCCCAACCAAGATTGAACATCACACTTTCTGATAAAGAGACTTATATTTTCAATCTGAAGTCTGTAATTTTCTACTTTTAGCTAGAAAAGTGAATTCGTCTTTTGCTTTCAACAAACGCACCAGTATCGTCGTTCCGCTAATTAAGAGTCGAGGTTGTGTTCCTAAATCTCTGTGAAGAATTCCACACATATCAAATATCTTGCCTTCTTTAACATGGTCGAATCTTTTTTTTTAAATTTAAATTATTTCCCGTAGCTGTTAGATCCGTATCATCAAATTCCTCAACAGTATCCTGGTAGAACAAACCAGCACGCAAAAAGTTCTTTTGTGATGATCCTGAGTAAATCAAAGTGCTTTGAATGTATGCTTTATAAGCATAGTTACTCTCAGAAGAAATTTGGCGATCATTTAGTGAGATGTGACATTCAGAGAACATAGTATTCAAAAGATACTTGATAGGTCCACATTTGCCGTTAATGTGAAGGCTGATCAATCCAAGTTTAGAATCTTTGCTTGAACGATTAAATAAGTCAATGCGTCATAGGTAATGCGTCAAATCCAAATAAGTATGCGTCAAATCAAAATATGCGTCTCCTAATCCTGTTATTAGAAACTCGATCGTATCGCTGTCTGAAATGGAAGCAACTAGATGTATTTCTACAAAACTACTTGGATTTATTGCTAATTGAACTTTTTCTGGTAGAAATAAGTCGAGTTCAGACTTCGTACAGTAACATTTCTCCATTTTAGCCCTTAGAGAGTTGAAAATATGTCTGTTGAATTCAATTTTCTTCTCTTCGAGTGTTGCTTTCTCTCTGGTTTTTTCCTTTTAATACCTTTTCGGATTCCTCCTTCCTTTAATTTTCGAAGAATATCTGTTGTTATTTCTCGCTCAGATTGGCGCAATTGATCTCTTGCCGCGTTACGAAATGACTTCCCTTGTGATACTTGTTCAACAATATTGCGACCAGATGTCAATAAGCGTTTACCTAAATATTTCCCCGCTTGTATCATCAGTGGTAAAGCGCATCGACGCAAATTACAGAAAAACCCATAACCGCGTAGAATGGGGAAATCAGAAGAAAAATATGGATCACCGTTTCCTATTTGATTCCGATAATATTCAATGCAGTGTTCAGGTTGTAAAATGCGACCGCGCATCGCCAGAATTCATTGCTCCATCGCCATGATGAACACCAAGAGAATGCAAATGTCTTTATATTATTTTCTTCCTGAAAGAGAGAGTACCAAATTTGTTTTACCTGATATGAATTTAAAGGGGGCACTACTCGTGCGCATCGGAATCTCTATTAAGGTATCCGACTACGTTTGGAATCGTGATTTTGCAAAAGCGTGTAAATGGTTAATATTTATGATATTTAGTGTCATTTAGATTATAAAACGTATATAAAACTGTTTTAAGAATAGTATTACAATAAAAAATTATTTTAGTACAATATTTTGACAACAAATGAACATAAAAATGACCCATTTTCAAAATAGTCTCCTTTTGTGAAAAATGCTTCTGTTATAATAATATTTCGTCTGTCTATAGCTCAGACCTCTGCACAGAGGCGCAACTAGAATTTTTGAAATATATAACTTAGAAGTGCGTTTATCCATGTTTTACGACAACAGAGGGGAGAAATTTTAAGAAAAAAACGTCGATAATTATTTCAATTCGTTGTAACTCTGAAAAAAATGTGAATTTTTCAAAATTAATAGTTGCGCCTCTGTACAGAGGTTTGAGCTATATAAAGGCAAAATTTTATTATAATAGAAGCATTTTTCGCAAAAGGTGAGAATTTTGAAAAAAGGCTATTCTAAGTTAGTTTTTTGTCGAAATATTGTATTTAAATAATGTTTTTGTCACAATACATTGATATTGTATGAGGGGGGCGCGATGAAAATTATAATTGAATATTGGGTCGCGAATATTGAAACTTTGAGAAGCACTGCACAAAGCATTTTGTTGTGAAATTCGCTCCACTTATTAGTTTGGATATTCTTAGGTTTTACATCTTTAAAGAAATTACTGAAAATCTTAGGAATTGTGTTTGCTTTTTTTGTCTTTAATAGGATAGATTCTTAAGTATCTTGACATAATGTCTATAATACTCAAAATATATCTATAGCCTTCGTTAAAGCGTGACAGTTTTTGTAAATCCACCAAATCGCTTTTCCATAACTCATTCACTCCATATGCAATAGTTTTTCGTCTGTGAAATTTATAGCGCACAGGAAAATGAAGTGAATAACAATCCTCTCCTGAAAGAAAGCTTTTAACGCGACTTTTCTTCAAACCACTGGCTTCTGTCAGTCTTTTGACACATTCAAATGAGCCTGGTTCCTTAGGATCGTAGTAAAGCTTTTTCAATCTTTCCACGTCATCCAGTTTACTGGCTGAGTTTTTGTGATTCTGGTGAACTGTCTTGATTTGAGAGTTTTCGCATATCTTTCCAACTTGTCTATTTTTTAGGACAAGTTTCAGTCACTTCCAGCAAGTTCTTACCATTTGAGAGCTTTCATAATCGTTCTGCAGTTGTTAATGTTTTAGGTTTGCTTGATTCTGATGTTGTTACTGAACTAGATTCTCTCTCTTTCCATTTCGGATCCATTTGTGAGAGAAGTAACATGTCTCTCACATATTTATTACCAATCCACCCTAAGGGTATGTTTGCATCTAAAATTCCTTGCAAAAAAGTATTAAAGCCGGTTGGGGAGTGGCCAACAGTCTTTTCATTTCTCATTAAATAACTGAATAAATCAATTCCATTACTGCGGTATTCTGTTTTCTCGTTTCTTTGCAGCTGTTTCATATCGTTAAACCTATAATTAACCTCTCTAAGCTTCTCCAAAAAAGGTAAAATATACTTCTTTCTAGTTTTTGGAACTGTGTAAGCAATATATTTTGCAATCATGTTCAATTTAGAAGTAGCAGGTGAGGATATTTCTTGATCCGCTTCAGTTTCTGGCAAAAGCTCCTTGGGAATCTCAAATGGCTGGGGGGGAGGTAGTTGCATCAAACGCTGATATTTTAATATCCAATGAGATAATAATTTGGCTTTCATGTAATCTGGTGTTTCCTCTTCATTCAATATATTTAAAATATTATCCTCAACTCTAATTTCTGGTTTGCTAACCCTCCAAGCGGTTAGCATGGCTTTTTCTGCCCTACTAGAGAGGCTTCAAAAACGGACAACACGGAATTTTCCGTAAGGAAGGAGACACACCAAAAATGCACCAAACGTATTTTTACCTCCTCAAGTAACGTGTTCTAAAGCGGAAATTTCGTGTTTTTTTAAATCCCCCCTTTAAAGGCGTAACATCTTGAAAGATAATTACAGATGGTCAGGGAGACACAATGGACATTGAAGGGAAGTTTTATGGCTCGCGGGGAGACCGGTTCTTCCCTTGCAGCAATCGTAAAAAACTGGGAATAATTCCTTTAAACCCAAGAGTGTACGGAAATAATTGCAAGTCAACGAATTGAGAAAATTAGGGGATAGCTTGATAAAAATCTCATTTTTTTTCCTTACCTTAAAATTCTCAAATGTCTATTAAGTTTTTATAATAATGTCTAATTTTTTTAAAAATATCTATAGTATTTAAATTCAAAGTATATATTAAAACATTGAGGATAATTTACTGCTTCATTTTTCTTATTTTAATCAATACTTTCAGAGATTTTTTTAAAAAAGGATTACTTCGGTTCAAAATTTAAAATCTTTTAAAATTTTGGACACTTCTAAACATGAATAATTTTAAGCTTCTGTATTACATTTTTTGCTAAAAATTTTTACACACTGCTGAAAAAACCCTATTTAAATCTTTTAGTTTTTTATATGTTTAAAGCCAGGTATTCAGGGCATCTTACATAGAATCCCTAGTTTTGTATTGTTCAGATAACGAATTATATTTGAATTTTAAATGTCTGAACAGTAATTTCATTCAAAGAGAACGTGAACTACAAGCTTATATTTTTAAACTTGAATCTTCAAATAAAGTGTATTCAAAAGCATCTGGACAAATTTACAGTTAACATTTGCGCATATAAATAAATATAAAGATTCTTTTTAAATTCAAGTTAAAGAAATATCTATTTATGTAAAATCCCTCATCATTTATGTTCCTTTAGTGGTTGTTTGAAGAAAAGGTTATTAAAATTTGGGCATTTTTATAATCTTAAACATGGAAAACTAGGAATTTTTTATATTAGCTGCACTGAAATTCTGCATTTGAATTTCGAAAAAGATTTTTATGCGTGTCTCACATACTCAGTTGAAAAATATATATTTACCATACAAAATACTAAAAATTCTTTGGATATTTAAAATATATATATATTTAGATTAAATTTTTAATACATATATATGTATTCCACTTGTAATATTTTTTCATGTATTCCTTAAATTTCATATTATTTAATTAAGTTAGGGAATATTAACGTCGCTCTCTCTCTCTCTTCTCTACTCAACTACTCTAGGGCTTTTGGCGACGGACCCGTGACCGGGGTAGCCAAGTGGTCAAGGTATCGGATCATGGTTGGCATGCCACGAGTTCGAGCTCAGTGCCACAAAAGACCGCCGTGTAGGGGGGGCGATGCACGTTAAATCTCTAGATAGCTCAAACCTCCTCCGTTGGGGAATTGTGGTAGTTACGAGAGAGGGGCCAGCTCAGGTGTCGCCCTCATCACTTGACCATGCTTCGAAATTACGAGGTCCATTACCAAAAGCCCTCGTGTAGCTGAACAGTGCGACGTTACTATTCATTCACTTGGCAACGGACCTCGTAATTTTTAACCATGGTCAAGTGACGAGGACGATGCTTGAGCATCGTTCCCCTACACGGTGGACCTTCAGTGGTACTGGGGTCGAACTCATAACACAACAGCTACGAGTCCGTTACCTTGACCATTAGGCTATCGGAGCCTCACAATTTGGTTGAAAACTGCATGTTATGTTTAAAAATAAGCTGAAACATTTAATGAACTTGTAATAGATTTTTACATAGAAGATAGATGTGTGAGATGCTAAAACGACAATATGTAAAAGTTATGAGAATATCCATGACAGTTTTTGAAACATTTAATTTAAATTTCTGTTTTAAATTTATTCGTTTTTTTCGCATTTAATATTAAATAGTCGCCATAACAAATTATAGTTTAACGCATTCATAGATTATAAAAAATAAAGGTATAAATGACATTGTTGGGAATAGTAAGTTTTTATAGCTTTGAATTCAGACTTTTCTTTGCAGGAGTGTAGACTATTAAAAGACTCTTAAAAAAACATCGCGAAATTGTGTGGTATGCAACCTTAAGATAAATGATAATGGGAAATTGTTGAATGTGGCATTCAGTTGATGGAACGTGGCAGCGTAGAGGTTACTCTTCCATGAATGGGTGTGTCGCAGCTTTGTCAGTTGACACTGGTAAAGTAGTAGACATTGAAATAATGTCGTCATATTGTCCCACCTGCAGAAAGATTTTTAAAATGCCTAGAAGCATTGAGTCGGAAACTTTTGCAGCAGATCTCGTGTGCCATAGCAATTTTCAAGGTTCTGCGTTAAAAATGCAAGCTGTTGGTTCTACGAGAATCTTCCAATGTTCTATTGTCAAACGAGGCCTTAAATATGCACATTATTATGGTGACGGGGACTCTAAGGGCTTTATCAGTGTCAAAGATACTTATGGGAAGGATAGCGTCACAAAATATGAATGCATTGGTCATGGTCAAAAGAGAGTAGGTGCGAGATTGCGCAAACTAAAGTCTAAAAATAAAAGTCTGTCTGGTAAAGGCAAACTCACCGACTCTTTTATTGACCAATTGCAAAATTATTATGGGATTACTGTTCGTAGCAATGTTGGAAACCTATCCGGTCTTTAGCAAAATGTTATTGCGGCTTTGTTTCATTGCTCATCAAGTGTCGAGAAACCGATGCATGGGCAGTGTCCCATCGGAAAAGATAGTTGGTGCTACTACCAGCGAGCACTGTCTTGTGGCAAAAAGCCAAACGAAAAATATAAAGGCTTATCAAATGAAGTACTAAACACGATTAAGCCTACATATTTGGAGTTGTGTACCAAAGAACTGCTTACTAAATGCCTGCATGACAAAACACAAAATTCAAACGAGTGTTAAAATGGCGTTATATGGCAGAGAGTACCCAAGGAAGTTTTCGTGTGCCTCAAAATTTTAAAATCTGGTGCATTGGATGCTGTGATCCAATTTAATGATGGATACAAGGGTTGTGTTGAAATTTTTAAAAATTTAATATAACTCCTGGTTATTTTACTTTAAAAGCATACAAACATCTTGACATCATTAGAATTAACGACGCAGAACGACATTCAACACCAAATGTAAAGCAGCGTAGAAAAATTTTAAGAGCTACAAGGAAAAAAATCAATGTTTTAGAGAGTAAAGAAGGTGTTATTTATAAATCAGGAGCATTTTAAGTATATCAAATTGTGTTTAATATTAAAATTTGCAGTTCAATGTTTATTTCTGATTTATCTCAAAATGAATTTGTTTAACGTATTGACATCTGACAACGTAAATATCAGAAAAAGTTGCGAACCAAATTAGTTCAAATTTTATAAATATATTTGTTTTATAGATTTAAAGAACCCCTACTACTTTCATAATTATATAGTTGATATGTTTTTAGTAACTAAGGTATATATCATGCTCGTAATAATTTTTAATGATTTTTCAATGTTCTTTTACTCGAAACTTGATAAAAATTGTAATAAATTGATTATCATCAGGAAAATAGTACCAGCCCTAAAAAATGTTATAATGATCATCATCAAATTTACAGAAAAGGGATATTTTTGTTTACATTTGAGTTATGTGCGTTTTATTCTAATAATCAATTTAATTACTATTTACACTATGCTTTACTACCTAAAATTTTTTATGTACTACAAGTAACATATTAAATGTATTTTTCATAGTTTTAAGTTATATTTCATCAGTAAAAAATGTTTTAATAGCAAATATTACAGTTTTTAAAAAAATTTTCTTCGAAGGTGTACGGATACCTTAAAAGACAAAATTAATTGGCAATACATCTTTGCAATAACTGAATAGAAAGATATAGTTACCATTTATAGATATGTGCGAATATGCATTTAAAGGATGAAATACTAAAGGAACGGAAAGATTAAAAATTAAATTTGAATGGAAAATGGTTAGAAACACTTTCGCCAGCACACTTTAAGAAAAATATATTTTTTTATTGATTGAATGCAGCAGCGCAAACAGGAACTTTTCAAGGAGGGGGTCCAGGGTCAAAGTCCACTATTCTTCTATACTCCAATTCGCCACCCAACACATTCTTTTGATTTTCGGGAAATAAAAAACTTAAAATTTAATTATTGAATGAATAATTAGCATTAAGAAAATTAATTATTAATTACAGTTACTTACTGTACAAACTATGCATATATATAATACTTATTATATATGTATGAGATTATAATCAATCGAAAAAAAAATCAAGTGCTTTGAGGGGTCTGGACCCAAGATTCCCTTCCCTTGTGTGCACGACTGATTCAATGTGTATTATGTGTGCAAATGCTGACGTAGTGAGGGTATTTTCCCTCATTGCAAGATGTTATGTTGATTTATAGCAAACAAAATCATTCAACAGAAAAATATAAAGATAAGGATTAAAATTTGCATACATTAAAAGTATTGAAATGACTTTTTATGTTATTGTTAATTAAAAATATAATAAATTGCAGAAATCCCAGTTTTATTTTACAAATTTATTCATCATATATAATGATACTACATTTATTGTAATTTTGTTAAATAAAAAAAATATATAATCTCTTTTACTTTTTACCTCATAATTAAAAAAAATAACAGGAAAATATTCTTGAGTTTTCTTCGTCTGGTATTCAGCAATGATTACAGAGAGCTTCTGTGGTTAAAATTGTAACACCGAAATAAAAATGTTCTTTTTAAATTTTTTTACAGCTTTTAAAAGTAACAGGAAAAAAAAATAAATTTTCTTTTGCTTTTATATATATTAAAAATATTTTTTCAACACTTTGAATGAATCATTTCTTTAAAAATTTATTTTTTACCCTTTATTTGCTTGTTTGCAATAAATAGGGAGAAGTTTCTGTTGGCCGTGAAGTGAATAAAATGTCCATCACACAATACTCGCCCTAGGCAACAGCTGTGAATGAGAAACGTCCCCTTTCCAACAACACATAAACCGAAAAAGCAATAAAATTTTTCCCTTCAAAACCATTAGAGGACCCCACGCAGTTTTAAGAGGGGAAGGCATAAAACTGTGGTGCGCTTTCGAAGAAGTTCGCAAAATTAAACAGAAATATTTTCGCTACCACTAGCTTTGAAAAAGTAGACCCGTTTCCAACACAAGGGTTTGAGGATCTAACGCCATTTTTTAGCCATTTTGTTAAATTCGTTTTCCTATTGTTTTCCCCAAAAGACCACCAACAATGCTCAAGGCAGCAGGAAGAACGAGAGGTAGAAAACCTCCAGTTTGATTTGTGGTTAATAACATACTTTCGAGCAAGAGATATACTTCTGTCAGCTAACTGGCGAATGGTTCTCTTGTAGCGACACAATCGTTTAACATTTGCTTTCGGGACGTTACCTGCTAATACATTTTGACATATTTCGCACAGTGTTTTTATCTGTTCGTTGGTGACGCTCTTCAGTATAGCATTTCTTTGTTGAGGACTTGCCGCAGATAAAACATGTAACAAGTGCACGCGTTGTCTGATTCGATTCATCTTTCTTCTGCGACAAAAACCGAATGAATACCTTTTCATCTGGAAGAATAGATTGTCGCAATCTCTGTTCTTCATCCGTAGTTGGAAAGCAATCTACTAGTAAGAACTGATATTTTTCTGCTGTTGCTTTTTTATAGGCATCCATGAAAAATTTGGAACGGTCAGGGAACACTTGTTTGCCAAAGCACGCAATTTGAGATTGATCTCTGTTGTTTCGAAAGAGTATTATATAATGCGCATTCAGGCTGATGTATCTGGCAACTTTAACACGAGGAAAAAGATTCTGCGTTATCAAAATTACATTAACATTTTTATCATGAGATTCTACAGTAAACATTTGTGATATCTCTGACGACAAATTATTCATAAGATCGTCAAGAATCAAAAGATTAAATTTTTCATCTGTCCTTGGTAATCCAGATACGAATTTAATACTTTTCTCAGTGTAGAACCATGGTTGAAATATCTTATAACTCCATACTACTCTTTTAATCGGAAGTTCACAAACTTGCTCAGAAATCATTCTTCAAGCTAAATGAGTTTTCCCGCTTTGACTCGGTCCATTTATTATCATTGAAGATTGGAATTTGAGTCGTAGAAACATTGTTTAAACACTTGTAGTAACTGAAGCAGTTTCAAATTTTAACATACTTCACACACTCTTCTGAATTCCCTTTTTGTTAATTGAACACCTAGAATCTTAGGGATATAATCCAGAGTTCGGTTGGAGAAAAAATAGCGTAAGTCGAATACCTGTTCTTCATTTTTAAAGCAAACACGAAGAAAAAATTTTCGTCCGATATGTTTGGAAAGTATGCATGAAGTGTTAGTGATATTCACTTTTTGAGATGATTCCAAAGACGTTTGTGCTTGTAAATAGATAAAAAAACACTACGAGCTCAACAATAACAACTCTCAGCAAAACAACAATGTTACACCAGTTTTGTTCATTGTGTACCTTTTTAGAAGACTTATTCTTGAATGAATATAATTATGGTGAGAACTTACTTATATATTCACAAAATACGCTTCTTATCTAATCATTCAACATTTTTTTACTGGGGTCGATTCTGTAAAACAGAAAAATAATCGATTCCATAAAAATTCCAATAACTTAGCGTCTATCAGGATTAAAACAAGAAAAAGAATTGATCACATAGAAATTCGGGTTCTTTGCTTCCATTCCATCGATTCTCTACTAGCTAAATTTAAAATAGTTATTTACATTTTCGTTAAAATTATTTTTCACTCTAGCGTCTCTTTTAAGAAAAGTTTATCTACATAAAATAAAATAGAGTAGTTTTGCAGCCTCTAATGAATAATACTTTAAGCATTGATTAAAGTTAGTTTGAAATCAATTGATTTTTTAATCCAGATACTAACAACAAATTTTTCGATAGGTGTTTAGTCCAGATACCAAATATATATATACTACTCACGGGTGTCACGTACCCGGGGTACCCTAGTGCTCCTTCTCTATTTTCGACCCTCTTCTTGTCATCCTATTTCTCCTTTCCTTCTCCAGAGACCACAGACCTATGTTACAAATTGAACTTGGTTCAAATTTTGTTTTTTCTAGTGAAAAAAATTCGGTTTTATTACTAACATATTATGTTTACATTTTGTATTACGTTAGTTAAATTTCCTTTTCTTTTATTTCTTTAAATATTTTTATTATGTTGCTTTATTTGTTTTCAATTAACAACGTTGGTTAGCCAACCCGCATGTTTGCCATGTGCGGCGTCCCGTAAGGAGAACAATGGTGTCCTGGGAATACCTTTGGCCCACGCTTCGCTGTAGACGGGAGGCAGGAGTGATCCCGCTCCTGTCAATCGGCTGGTGATACCTCTCTTCGATGTCCCCGAAGAGACATTGCTGTAGAGTTAGGGCTGCAGAAAAGGGGTGGTGGGTTTACCCGTTGGGTCTACACCTTGATGCTGTATCACTATATTCTGAGTGTACTCTTGGTAAGAGCCGCGCCTGGTATTTACCAGATGACCGGCGCACTGTCTCCCTTGTTGGACTTCGTGGTGGGTGGAGGCACGCCAGAACGAAGTTTGTTTTACGCTTATGGATCCAAGTTTGCAGTGCCCGGGTAAAGGCCATGTTTTACCCACAACTGCCATTGATACTATTGCTAGACATTCTCGGTTTTTAATTTTGTCCTTACCGAACAACAAAATGTCGCAGAAATCTCCCTTTGCCATACAGAAGGCCCTTAAAGGAATAGGTGGAGACCCGAAATCTGTGAAGAAATTACGCTCAGGGGACTCATTGATAGAAACTGTATCTGCTCTACAATCAAAATTCTTCTTGTTGGCAAAAAACATTTATGGACTCTACTTTAACCGTTACTCCTCAGAAATCATTGAACTTTTGTCGTGGTGTTATATCTGAGCCAGATGTTTTGTGCGCTTGATAAAGCGTTGACTGCTCCAACGTTGTTTTAAATTCACATTTTTCCTTTGTCTATTTTTTAAAAGACTTGTCTGACTTGGTGGGGATATACTCCTCCAAATTATGGTAGATTTTATCATTTGAAAACATTTTTTACATGATTTGATATTTTAACTTATTGAAACAATATGTTCAGTGTTTTTTACTTAATTTATGAAATGGTTTTAAAATTTTAACATATGTTTTGCGCTTAATTGAATTTGGCGTTTAATTGCTTTTTAATATTCAAAAATAAGAGTGTGTTCTTATCATTGCTTTAAATTTTTAATTACTTTTAAAATTTAATCAAATATTTGGCACAGTATGGCCGAACTCGGTTCTTGCGCCATAAAAACACAGAATCACTCACTCACTCACTCACTTAGATATTATTGTAAGATATATTGTTCTAAGAATACTATGTGGAAAGGAGAACCCCCCAAATGCCTTATGATTCCGCGAGCTGAAGAAATTTGAGTGGATCATTTAATCCACTAAGAAGTGTTTCACTATATAACCCTTTGAATTTACGCTACTGTAACACTAACCGCGCTTGAGACCAAAATAAGAGTAAGCCAGGGGTGCACATAAGGAGGGATCTTGGGTCTAACCCCCCCTCCAATAGCCTTTGATTTTATTTTTCGATTGATTATAATCCAATTTTTATACTAGGTAAAATATAATTAAATATTTGTTATTAGCAATTATTTGTATTAATTAAATCTAATTATTATTCAATAATAAATTTTATACTGTTTTCTGTTCCCGAAAATCAACAAAATCAAAAGAATATGCTGGCCGGCATATATGATCAAGATACGAAACAATGGAATTTCGACTCTGCCCCCCCCCTTGTCCCCTTGAAAATTTCCCGTGTGCGCCACTGGAGTAGACAATAGTGTCGTATTTTTAGATAACTTTTTTAAGAATATTTTTTAAAACTTACATAAATTTTTAAATTATATGCCTCCGGATTTTTTTTATTTTATATTTGAATACAGTATTTTACTTACATTTTGTAAGTCTTTTAAGATTAGTATAGTTTTTTCTTGATTTTTTTCACGATGAGATAAATCAAATGCATTTACAAAATCGAAAATAATACGAAATATCAATAAAACAAATGAAAGGCTTAAAATATAAAAACTAAGACTATAACTATTCCCTTTATAGTTTTAACTTATCTCTTTTTTTAAAAAAAGAAAAGAAGTATCAGTTTTGAGAGAAAAATATATATAAAACAGATTTAAATGGAATATAATACAAGGCTACGGGTTTGAGCTCTTGGAAGTGGATGGAAATTACTCTATTATTTTAATTTTGTTTTCCACTATTTGCTCTATTTTTTCTAGAAAAAGGAAAACGATGAGTATTTTTTTAAAAAAAGAAATCTTAGCAACAATAAGTCTTTTACTTTCTCCATGCTTGACTATTTTCTTTTCAATTTGGATTCATTCTGCTTTTTCTCGAGATTCTTTACATTCTTTTTACGACCAGCAAAACCAAGATATTCTTTTCATTTGCTTTGAGAAGTTTTGATATAAAAATGTAGTGTGTGTGTGGAAGAAAAAGGTTTAACAAAAGAATTGAAATATTTACTTCTTTCAATGCTAGAGAAGTAAAATCTTTTGAAGAATGTAGTTTGTTGATGCGTACCTGAAAGTTTAGCGCCCTCTCCCCCCCAAGAAAAATACAAAATAAATGGATTTTAGAAAGATGAGAAATTAACTTTTCTATTTTTATTTTGTTTATTAATTTCCCAGGTGTCTAATTGTCTAACCTGATCAATTGTTTTATTATAGTTCATCACAATTTCTTAACGCTAGTGTGAAGATTTGCTTCTGTATATTCGAACTACTTTTCTCTTCTGCTATGTTCTCTTATTCATTCAATTCCTACTATTAGCACACATTTTATACATATTTATCTTGGTGGTATTTTCAATCGTTTATAAAATACATTTTAAAGCGCTCAATTGAGCTGAAATTTTATTTACATGATTATTTTGGATGATAATACAGTAATTTAATTATAATTAATAAAATTCATTCATTAAAACTAATTATTCAAAGAATTACATATAAAGCCACGTTGGCATCATTTTTGGCGACATACCGACCCTTTTGGTGACTTGTGTCAAAATATGAAAACGTTTTTTTCTCACATTTTAAAGCGCTCGTAGGAGCTGCAATTTTCTATACACTATTGTTTTGTGTAGAAATACGATAATTTAATTATCATTAATTAAAATTAATTGACTGAAACTAATTATTTAAAGAATTACAGATACAGCTACGTTGGTTCCATTTTTAGCGACTTGGGTCCAAACTTTAAGAATTTTTTTTTCTCACGTTTTAAAGTATTCCGTTGAACTGAAATTTTATAGACACGATTGTTATGGATGACATTTAAAAAGTCGGATCCAAATTTTTATGATCTCCTTTTGTTGTTTTTCCAATCCCGTTTCATGATCTCAATGAAAGGAAGCACACCGATTCGAACCCGATCTTTTTTGAGTTTCGTGATTTGTGGTTGGCAGCAACTGCCATGCAAATCGAGCGAGTATGTAAACTCGGCTCATGTTAGTTTTTAAAGAAAAGGAAAGAGAAACGGAAATATAAGAAGTGTGTGAGTGGTTTAACTCTTAGAGGAAGAGAAAGGCTGGTTGGCAATGCAACTGCAGGTTGCATCACCATTTTAGATTAGAAATTAATTTTACAATATTAGAAGACGGTTCGAATCGGATGTCTCTGGTAATGTTGCTTTTTGAAGTTATTGTTTTTTTTATCGCTCCAGTAACGAGCGCAGTGACTTTATGATTGATTATTAAAGACCAATTTTAAGAAACTGTTTTTCGTCTTCATGCCTCCTCGACACATAAATTTCACTGCTAGCTTTGAAAAATTTAAATTAGTTTACCAATAAGTGTAACAAATACGATACTTTAATAATAATTAATTAAAGTTAATCACTACTTAATGTTGTGATTCTGTCATATGCATTTACATATTTATATTAATTGTAACTACTAAATAAAAAATTGCAAGAATAAAATTTTTCTTTGTTGATCAAAGTAGGAATTGACTTGGTTTTTTTATATTACCTCTTTGTTCTTTTTTTCGCATAATCCTTTGGTGGGGAAGTCAGTGCCTTGCAAAGCTTAGCATATCAATTTTTAATTATTATTTTAGATGTATTATATTAATTCAAACGAGATTGAATGAAAATATTTCCCTAGATGGAATTCAAAGATGATGCTTTTAGAACTTCGAGATTGTCAAACAAACATATTGAATATATGATGACTTCACATTTATAGCCAGGAAGCAGGTTTTTTCATTCCTTTTTAGTGGATATTTAACCAAGGCTTCAAATAGGCTTCCGATTTTTATTCCGGTTCAACTAATATATGTATAATTATATATATGTTCAGTTCCGGTATTTGCTGCTCCAAAAAGTGGTTTGGGGATCAGAGAGAGAGAGCAATGTACTGTTATTGTCACAGATAGGCAAGAAAACCTTTTCAATTGTGGTATTTCCGTTCTTGCCATTAATGTTGCTATTAAATGAAGGATATGTGTGAAGAGTAGACATTAATAGACAGTGGACCAATATACTGTGCACTAATATTCTATTTTTCTTGAAGTACTCTATACTATCAGGAAAGCGGGATTTGTTTTGATATTTCAATAACTATTTAAAATTCAACACATTTAGTCGACTTCTTATAATTTGAGAAATTCGTGTAAAAAGTTTGCTGGGCTGATATGCGGGCCGCCGGTTTTGTCTCGGCAGCCCGCGTGAGAGGCACGCCTGCTAGGATCAGTCCTGGTTCTATGGAAAGTCTACTTCCTATCCTTAGAGTTTAAATGCAAACATGGAATAAGACAAAATATATTATATTTCTTTGAATTGCATTATTTAATTTACAATAAAATACAAAAAAGAGTGAGTAATTTTTTAAAACAAAATGTCCCTCGAAAGGGTTAAGGCCTTTCATCTTTTCAGATAAACCATTTACAGGGATAAATTATTCAATATCATTGTCAATGTTTTCTTACTTTGTTTTTTATTGTTGTATCCATTCATTACTCGATCTTTTCTATAAAAAGATTTTAACATTATTATCATATTTCGTTCTCTACCTAATGTATTATTTCTGTTAAAATGTGGTGAAGCATATTATGTTACATGTGACCTGGAATTAAAGATCTCTTTTACCAAACTTTTGTCACAATTACTATTGTGAAATAATGGATAAGTGAGTCACGTAATATATATATATATTGATTAAAAGAGCCATTGAAGTGGAAAGTTATTCTCTGCACATTTCGTATACTAGTTTTTTGTTATCAGACGAGTTTCACTAATGTGTTGCCTTTATTGGCTTCATTCTTTTACACAAATAGATTTCTTATATTTTTTATTCTGTGATATTTATATGAGTCACATATTTTTATACCATAATAATATTATAAAGGATTAGGATTGATGATGCTTTTAATAAGTGCACGTGAAATAAGAAAAAAAGAGAGAAATCATTATGAAGGACATTAAATACAAATGCAAAACCATTAGTAATCTACTGTTGTGAAGTGTCATTCTTAAATTTGTTGTTTCTTTTATTCTGAATCATAAAAATAAAGAAATAAATTTTGGATCTTTTGCAGAAATATTTTATTGATTTATTTAGCAGAAGGAAATATTTCATACATAAATTGACGCAATGCCATTTTTTTTTTATTTATATTTCAGTATATTTTAAAAATTGTCATTATTTGAAATAAATTAATCATCAAAACTAGAAGTTTTTCTTAGAAAGTTTCACATATATTTATTTTTTTATTTGTACATTCGCTTAACTTTTCTTATGTTTTTCATAAACACGTCACAACCCTCAGGAATTTACTTCCTTTTATCACTCCCTCTCGTCCATGAAAATAAATTTATTTTTAACAAAATAAATAAAAGCTTTTTCAATCTATCTAGTGTAATGGAGGAGAGACATGAGTAAAATTTCATTTCCCCAGCGGAATTACCGCTAATGTTTAAGACACGGTGCTCATTCAAAACTCTGCATTTGCTTATCTTCTTTACAAAGGTAGTCAAAAATCGAATTTCATAATTTAGTTGTTGCCTATAGACATCCACACAAGATATCATTTAGAGCTTTTATTATTAAATCGATTTATATATTTGCATTCCTTTAAATAAATATATTTTCTAATAATAATTTTGGACAGTTTTAACACAACGCAATTAGTTTGCTAGCTATTGAAATATAAGTATGCAATGGCACATATGTGTGAAAGCAAAGCATCCTATTGAAATTAAAATTTTAAAAAAAATACGCATTCTTTTGATCATTTGAATAGTTATCGTAAATGTTTAGATACCATTTATAAAATGCACAGCTTCTGAGGGACTCTTTTTTTTCCTAACTATTAAACAGAGGCAAAGAAACAAACATTTTTTAAGAAATTTTGCAAAAGAAATAAAAGAAATGTGTTAGTATAATGCATTTATTAGATTTTATAGCAAAGTAAAGGGAAGTATATAATTTAGACATTCTCAAATGCGAAAGAAGTTTTTGAAGAAAATAAAAATACACGTGTTTGAATTTAAAAAAGTAGCTTAGTTCACGCTGTTTAATAATAAATTCTATAGCAATACAGCAATATAATGGTTCAAAAATTTCTGAGTCAATAACCTTTCTCCGAGGGAATTTATTCTTTATGTGTTTGAAAACTTTTTTTTTACATTATCAGAGGGTGAGTTATTATTAAAGAATCAAACCCCACTTTTGCAATAATGGAAATCTGAAAACGGATCATTGAAATACAATCGAATACTACGAAAGAACACTTAAAGAAGAAATAATATTTATTTTGCAAATTGCTTGAAAAATTATATAGTTTGGGATACTCACTTTCTGTAAATAAAGGATTGGAGAATGTGCTCATTTTAGAAACTTAAAGTTTTACTATTAGATTATATTCAAGTTTCAATTAATACTTTTTTCAAAAAAAAAATTAAATAGCTTTTCGCAATTGTCTCATTTTGCAAATGAGAGCTTATTTATTTTTAATTTATTTAAACAAATGTGCCATTGTAATAAGATGTTTAAGTAACATACGGAATGGGATAGTTAAAATCAGTTATGAATTAGCACTAGTGATAATTTAAGCTAAGTTAATTCCTATTTAGAACGCACACACCAAAATTACTTAATATATTTAGTTTTATTTTCTATACTATCCCATATACTGCGGGCCATGTTAATTTTTAGTAGCTTAAGAATAGTTAATGAATTTTTCGCAAAATATAATACTTATTTGTATATGATTAAGTTTTATTCATAATCGAAAGTAAACAAACACAATTTTGAATCATGTTTGTGTTATGGAAGTGGCAACAGCAAGTAATGCATTTTACGATTCTTCACGCTGTAATAAACAGAAATAGTTCAAGAAAAAATGGAGAAATAATTCATTTTTAAATGTTGCTTTTCTAATGTTTTCTTTATACTTTGCTTACATGTTGTTCGCAATTTACGTACGACTTTAAGTTACCTGTTCTTTTTCGAATAAAAGTCTCTGTTTCAATTGGAAAAAAATCCCCTTTATCTCACCCGTCACCAATGGTCCTCGTGTTGCTTCAATAATATATCGCCGAATAAGAAACTACAATATTTTTATGCAGCAGGTACCTTGTCTTTCTTTCTAAATCAAAGCATAACTTATTAATATACAGTGAAATACACCCAGGAACATTGAAAATAGCGACCCAAGAGAAAGCTAAGTACAATCGCGAAACTTTGCAAATAAGTACAGAGTAATGTGATATGCAAATGATCCAAGTTTTGTGCCAATACGCATGCTCATACACGCCGAGGTGGCGCTACAATCAGGAAGAGGGTGCTATATAAGCCAGCGCAGATTCGAAGATTCATAAACGTGACGATTACCCGCCGATTGTAGGAAGACTTTGGTAAGCCAAACATGCCAGGTAAACGTGCTAGAAGATATTTCTCACAGTTAAGCGAGTTTGAGAGAGGCCTGATCATCGGGATGAAAACTGCAGGCTGGTAGACGCGCCGTGTTGCTGGCCAGGTGGATCGTTCGGAGTGTGCCGTTAGAAATTGTTGGGAGCAGTGGACACGAGAAGGTACTCATGCGCGGAAAACCTAGTCTGGAGCGACCAGGAAGACCACGAGGAAAAAGGATCGAATGATCGTGCAAAAAAGAACTTGTGGACCCCACAGTGACTCATTTAACGATACGAGCAGACGTAGACGTAGCAATTGATCCACAAACAATTTCCAGACACCTTGCAGAAGCAAATATTAAATCCAAGCATCGTTCCCTTGCAATCCCTTTAACACCGGAACATCAGCAACTGTGTCTACAGTGGTGCCAAGCCAGATCAATGTGGAAGGACACAGATTAGAAAAAGGCTGTGTTTAGAATGTGAATCCCGGTTTGATTTGGGGACAGATGATAACCCTGTACGCGTGTGGAAGCGCTCTGGTGATCAGTACAATTACCCCCACACTGTTCTACGTCACACTGCCTGCACAGCTTGTGTAATGGTCTGGGGGGCCATAGCCTATGATATCTGGTCCACTTTAATTAAAAAAAAGGAAAAAATTAAATAAAATGTGTGTTAGAAATTGGAAAATAATTACATTTTCTTCAAACAAAATTTATTTTTCTATCATTTTTTTAAAAATTAATATATATATATATATATATATATATATATATATATATTGCTATTGTGATTTGAACCAGAAAAAAGCATCCTGTATTCATTTTTGAATATGAGAGTAAGAAAACGCGCTCAAGTTCCTGTTTTTTAAAAAAAGTAATGAGGTAAAAAGAGTAAGGCCCTATTTCTTTTTTTAAATAATAAGACAATAAATGGTGTATATGGTAATATACATACGATGGTTATATTTATGAAATAAAACAGAAATATCTCTATTCAATTATATTTTTAGTTTAAAATAACATAAAAAAGGATTTCAATACTTTTAATTTATTTTAATTAAAATCATAAAAATGATATTTTTATGTTAACTGAATATTTTTCGGAAAAAATCTAAATTTTCATTCCTAGTGCCCTCATTTTCGAACTTCTTGTATTAAAAAAAATTCCTTTTCTACATCGGCATTTGTGATGGACATAACACACATTAAGTCAATAATTTTTAATTTTAATGGCGGATATACTTCTTCAAATGCGCATGACAGTACTTCTCACCATTTTCTACTCAAGTTTAATTTCTTATCTTTCTGTTTCTTTTATTACAAGGAAAAATGTCACACATCGATAACTACACTTTCACACAATTCAGTCATTACAAATTCTATTGTGAGAAAAGTTCTCCCTAATTAATTTTGTCTTTCAAAACAGTACACTTAAAACAATTTTGTTCAGTGAAGTAAACCGACAATTCCACAATGTATCCATACCAAATTTTAAAAACAATTTTAACATTTGGAAATGCATCCTGTATTAAATTTTTTGATTATACACAAATATTTCCTGCTGTAGGGAAGACATAATATGAGATGTGGTGTGTAGTTTTGAAAGAATGTTTTCGTACGTGTAGACTATTTTTGAAAATTTAAATATCACTGGAGCTGATCATATAACTGCAGATGAGCCTTATTTTAATGTGTGCTGGTATAAAAATAAAACACTTTACTATTAAACAGCCTCTATGAGGTTATATTCAATATCAAACTATTCGCAAAATGGCTTAAAACTTCTATCCGAAATATTCATAATATGCAAATATCCTATTCCTACACTTATTTCAGTACATTTTAAAAACTAGCTCAAAGCAATTTTTTATATTCATAAACGAGGCATAAAAGCTCACACAGTTATAAAAAAGTCTTTATCATTTTTAAATATACAACTATAAAACGTATATGGATTGTAAGATCAATTCTAAAATCCTAAAAGCTTTTAGAGGAGCTAAAAACATGTAATTTTGGACTGATCAAATTTTTAATATAATACACACAAATATACATGTTATTAAGCAAATACATTTGAAAAATCAAACTTCCTTCTGAAATAAACGTAATTGAAAGAAAAATGTTTAATTGCAAATGAGTGGAAATACATGTTTATCTAAGGGGTATCCCAAAAGTGAGGCAATCCTCAAACATAAAACTCAAACTCAGTGGCACAACAATCCATGAGGGCCAGGAACTACTATTCCCATCCCAATATACGTGACCATTGGGCGCTGAGGTGCATGAACAGATGTCCCGATTTGGTGGTCTGTCTGAAGAGAGACCTTTATTGTTTAAGACCCGAAGCAAGCTTGGTACTCATTTATCGACCCAATGTAACGGGGATGAAATGCAGAGTCGACCTTGCCCAGCCCGTTAATAGAACCCCAGACCCGTGGTCTGGAAGCACGATACACTACCACTCGACCCTATTCGGTGAAAAATAAAACTTAATGTTAGAATCTTATATAATTCCCATATGAATGAGGGAGTCCAAACTTTTTTCCCCATGTAAACTGTTTAGACGTAAATGGTTAATTATGAACATTTCACAAGTTGCATAAATTAAAATTAACTTTTACAGTTTACATAAATTTTTAAGAGTGCAAAAGGTGTATTTTGGTTGCACGAATTAATTTTAAAAGGAATACAGTTATGAAAAAGTAATGCAAATCTATCTAAAGTACGGTTGGTTACCTTAGATATTGTCAAACACAACAATGCATTGGAAGCCAATTCCCCAATTCGTTGTTATAAAAATGTATGGAAGATTACAAGACTTATTTTGGCATTTGTAATTATATATATTTTTATCCTGAGAACTTTAAAAGCTAGAGCGGCATGCATCAAAACCGCGGTTCCCTCTGTGTTTTTCCAGATCGCCCCTGACTAAGCCGACTCTGCCATAGTAAGTAAAAATGCCGTATTTTGTTTGTCAAGATAATTTTATAGGAGACTGCATTTTTCATTTATTTTAGATGGTCGTTTTATATTTTCTACATCAATATCTTAATGTCTGAATTTAAAATTACATAAAATTCTTGACATTCTCATCAATGACCATTATAATTTTATTAGTATATGAATGTGTCATCAAACGATTACATGACTATTATTAACATATTATTTTAACCATTTAAATAATATTAAGTTTAACATAACGCACACAAATTTTCTGAACTTTAAAATAAATATTTCGAAAACTACTTCAGATATACTCAAAATTTTTCATTCCTAAGCTTTAGCTTCTCAGTTTTGTTTCTATGTAAAACTTTATTGTATATTTGTCAATTTTTTAAGTATATTTTTTGCTCTTAGCATGCAGTTTTCAACTGAATTGTATGAAATCTTGAAATATATTAAAAAATACCAAAGGAGCTATGTAATAAAATTTGAAATTAATTGCTAGAACTTATGATAAATAATTTTTATCTACGCGATACATTTTTTTTCGAAATTTCAAATGGAATTTCTAGCATAAAATTTCTAACTTTATACGGTCTAGATTTCAAAAAATATCCAGATTTTAATTACTTATTCAGTTAGCCTTTAAAAATAGATAAATGATGAGGTATTTTGCACTAATAGATATTTTTGAAGAATAATTCGAATGTTTTTGAATAGCTCAAATTTAAAATTGATTTTTATGTTTATTT
>BMAU01017797.1:397500-485000 GCA_019973935.1 Trichonephila clavipes
TTGTATCTGCATGCATTTGTATTGGTAACAGGTATGCTAAATGCTAATGGAACCTTTATGAAAAATACTTTAGGTGACGAATTTATTGAAACACATGCTTACATTTATAGCAATTCATACTTCCAGAATGTCAAGATAATTTGCACGGTTATGATGCGAGGCATTGATGTGATTCTTGGAAGAATGAAAAAACATACATCAGACAGGAATTATATTGAATTTTATTAATAAATGCGAAAATGAATGGTCTCAAATATTTGCGTAAGTTATACTCAGAATCTTTTTTTCATTAAAAATGACGAATAAAATTTAATTTTTAAATAATGAAGCAAAAAAAATATCCAATTTAAAACTAAAATATTAATTATTGTACAGGAATGATTTAATAATTTTATATACAATGATCGATATTTATTTCGATCTCAGAAAAACAATGACTTAAAATGCTTATTAGCTTTAAAATGTTACCCACACAACAAAATATAAATTTTATCTTCTTTAAAAACGAACAATGCGTTTATTGGAAGCTTTTATTTTATTTTACACGTACCTTAATTTCATTTCTCAGAACTTAAATTATGTCTCGGAGTCTTATGATCATTTTATAATTTTACTGAATTCTCTATATTCCTTTTTCTAAATTATGCTTTAAGAAAAAGCCAATTAGATTTGTTTGATATCAAATGTACTCAACATTTTTTTTGGTTTGGGATCTCTTGAATTTTATTTTAAAATATGAAGACTCATCCATAAACTTATGTAATACATTTTTATTTATGCAATTTTCGTCAACTTGAGGCACCAGTTGTATACAGAGTAAAAAGTTTTCAAGATATATATAAAAATTAAAAAGATAATCTAAAAATTACTCTTTATTAAAAATATACCTTAGATAATTGAGTCACATCCCATTTCTCATCCCCAATAACCACCACTTTTTATAGGTACTTGGAAACACACAATCGACTAGAACAATGTTTGGTAAAACAAACAATAAATCTTCCCACAACGATGTCAATTATCTTGAAACGAAACAATTATCTCCGATTGATCGATTTTTTCCTGGGTACTTAGTGCTTAAAGAATAATTTCATCTTCGAGAATTTTTATTAACATTTTTTTTTTGCACTAAATGAAGATGATTCATTAAAAAACTCTACTACCTTCTGCGATCGTTCAGTTTTTAATATACATTACATTACTAGTAATACATTGCTAGTAATTATAATTATTATTAAATAATTGTAATAAAAATATAGCCGGAATTCCTGAGTCTCCCAATTGATAAACCCCTGATATATATTTTTTTTCTTGTGGGTCCATGAAGAACTTTGGACCTCGAATGGGAAACTGTGGTCTAAATCTCTGTGGTCTCTGTGGAATTTCTTCTTTTTTCTTTTCCTTTTTTTCCTTCCAATCATCGCTATTTGCTTTCCTTTTGAGAATACAATTACTAGGAAGTTTGAAATCTTGAGGCCAAAATTTTTATCATTCTGTTTTTGATTTTAGAATTATTTTAAAACAGAATCTGAGGAAATCGGCTTAAGAAGACTAAAGTAAAAACGATTGTATTTTTTAATGTTAAGATTTTAGTCATTTCTTATAAAATAAAAAATATTTTGGAAGCTGAAAATTAATTCCATTAAAAGAAAAGTTCCCGACTGAGAAGGACACTAATTGTCTTTTAAAACTTATAAGTTAATGTTAGATTAATGAAAGTTTGACTCCTTTTTTAACAACAGCTTATTTATAAATTTCTATTACTAAATTGCTCAAACTGTAAAATATAAGTGGATAAGTGGATTTCAATTATATCTAATTATTTTTAAGAAATAATTATAATGCAGTATATACAATATCATATGACATTTACTATATATATGCAATAAATTATCTATTCCAAAGATTTAAAATATATTTCTTCTATCCTAAAAAATCTGAGTCATGTTAATGAAAATATATGGAAAAGAGATTTTTAATATAAGGACTCTTTTTTTATATAATTTGAAAAAAAATATTGCATTATAATAATTTCTGAATTCCGTTATATAAGATTTCAAACAATTAAACTGTACTTTAAGCGTTTCATGTATTTTACTTTCCTAAAATAATTTTAAAATAAAATTTTCTGGATCTCTTTTTCTTTTTTCTTTTAAATGGAGATACAGGGATTTTTTTGTGGTTTTGATATTGATTAAGTGCATTTTGAGAAGAATATGTTAAAATTAAGATTAGAAAAAAGAAATGATTATTAGTAAAATGGGAAAAAAATTGGTACAAATTTAGAAACAAAATTACATAAGCCGGGCCTCATTATGTACAAAAGGTTTATGACAAAATTTTTAATTTTTCAATTTTGAAGCGTTAATTTGCTATTCATTTTTGAAACGACCAGGATAAGAGATACTTTAGTTTTTACAAAATCTAGAGCAATTTTTTCTTCGTTATTATATGGAATTGCTTAAAAAAGCAGTGATTATGTTCACATGAGGGACTGTGTAAATTTTGTAATAAAATCGTGTTTGATAAATCTGAAGGTTAAAATACTTCTACTATTATACAGGACATACACAAAAAATTTCAGTTTATTATTTTCAAAACATTTTGAGCTATATCTGTCCTCGTTTGAGCATTTTCAAAAAAACCTATTTCGAGTAAAAGGCATTTTAAAGTATCATATCTTGCTTAACTCAATGGCATCTGCTTTTATTAAACACCTGTACTTTTTGTTCTAGTGAATGAAAAATAATAAAATCGGTATATTTAAAAAGCTAATAAGATGGCCTATAAAATAAAATCATAAAAATTTGAGAATTTTTGGTAAAATTCACAATTTTAGCGTTGTCGGATACCTTAATCCATATGTAAAAAACTTAACGACTTTTCTTAAAATAAAAGAACGTTATAAATAATAACAGAACAGTAGTGGGAGTTCAAAAGAGAGAGAGAGAGATTTAAATTTGTTTATATATATACAAATTTAATATGCACATACACATGTACATGTATATGTATATTAAATTATATGTATAATAAATAATAATATACATGTACTATATGTATATATTATTTTTTATTTATATAATACATATACACGTATAGAAATTCCTACATTATATTTTCAAAAAAATGAGGGAATTAAATTTGAGAAAAAATATATTAAGTAATCTTTACTGGTTCTTTTTCTGAAAATAAATGTTAAAAGCAATTTAAAGGATTGTTTCAAAACATTTATGAAATTGAAATACAGAGAATTTTATGCTCCCTAATCCTTAGAAGAAAATTTAATATTTCTTTTATGGGGGCTTCGACGCTGATTCCTTTCGGTATTAAAAGAATCTTAATTCCTAAGAGAAAAGATTTTCTTAAATTTGATTTTGTTTTAAGAAATATTGGGGAAAACGTGATATCAATACTGTTTTATACAATATCCGAGGGAAAGTAAGAACAATTTTAGCTTTACAATATTTCGTGAAATACTTTATAATAATATAATATATTTTTAAATAAATATTTCTCATAAAGAACAGCAGGTCCACGTTAGAAATTTAAAAAAAAATTCGTAAGGTAAAGTTTGGGAGTTTTATTTATTTTCCACAAAACAAATTCTAAAAAAGCGTTGAAATCCTTCAAAACTCATTTTATGCATTTGAAACTTGTGTAAAATAAACGTTTCTGAGCAATTTTGAAAGATTAGTTATGAAAGAGGAATCATAAGGAGAGTTATATAAATTAAACATTTCCCTTCACATAGTGATGAAAATTTCCTTTGAAAAAGTTTTGCTATTTTTCATTTTATTAAATAATTATTAATCACGTTCATAAATTCAAGGAAAAAAACCCATTACTAAAAAGAAATTTTAAAAATATAGCATTATATAGGATGAAATAACCATTTATATTCTCAAAAATATCCACAACACAAATTTCAACATAAGGTAAAATTTATAAGATATATTTAATAATTCTATACAAAAAATGTCATGTATTTGAGGATGATTTAAAAAAATGATCTGAACAATTTAAAAGGCTAAAAATACTAAAAACATATGACATTTAAAAAATATATATTGTGGTATAAGTGATGATACTTTCGTAGAAAACCTTAAATTCTAGTAACAATTTTATAAAATAATTCAACAAGTTTGAAACATGAATCTTGTATCAAAATTAAAATCAACACACTGTAGTTTATATCCTTGGTAGGTATAAATTCAAAACACAAAATTTTATTAAAGAAAGTAGTGCTCGAATTTTTAAAAATATTCATTTGCGAAATGACTCCAGGAAAAAGCATTAGAAAGAGTGTTTGTGCAGAAAGAGTTCTTCAGTGCACCCATGCACAATGAATTTCTAATCATTTGAATAATTTGCGCTTGCTTGAAATTTCGCCTTAATCATATTGTTACGAATTTTGTGTAAAATAGTGTAAATAATTTGTATTTGGACGTGTAATGCCTTTATCTTACTCTAAATTATATTTAATTTACATTAAAATTGTAATATTCAGAAGCAACTCCACCGCTTACGTTATAATGGTGATTCAATGGGAACTTGGCGAAATCTTGGCAATGGAGCCAAGTTGGCGTCATCTTTGGTGACAATTTTGGTGATCATGTTGGTGACCATTTTTTCGTGAGTTCGGGACCCTCTGGATTCTTCTAGAAAGTAGAGAAATACACTAATTTCAATATATATGGCGCACGCGGGTTTTTCTCGAATTATTTGCGAGGGATATAAATAGAGAGATACCCGCCGAGAGTCAGTCACTGGTTTTGACTAGCGATCACTTAGTATTGCTTTGACTGTTGAAGCGATTATTGATTACCGTGGCTGTTGAGCGAGTGATTTCTTGTGAATAATATTCTATATCCGTGCGTTTTAGACACCAATAATTATATCTGAATGCTGTTGAAGGTGTGAAGACTTTCAGAGATTTATTTTGTGAATATTTCTGCTTAATCTTGTATTTAAAGGATTAGATTTTCTACAATAAATTCTCATCACTCCTAAAGAATTGTCTTGTTCTTTGCAATGGATCTGCATAAAATCCTCGAACCCCGGATATACGTTATAATATATTTACATCAAGGTGCTTCAATTTTTACAAATATTGAGCCACAGCCACTTGGGATCATATATAGTGTGGTTCGAATTTCATGCCATTCTGGCCCTGTAGAATGCCTTGCGCAGCCATCTAAATTTATATAGTTAACCACCCTATATATATATATATATATATATGTACAGAGTGATTCACTACATGTTCGACAATGTTGCAGGGGTGTAGGGGGGTACACAAACGACTCGGAATCACAAATACCGTAATTATGAGCTATGGTGCGAAGAAGCAGAGAAGAACAGCAATACATTAATGGACACAAAACATTTTATTCAACCATTGTACTACCACCGGTGCTAAAAATTACTATCTGAATTCCTCCGACAGGTTGGACACTCACGCTGCATGAAATCCCTTACAGTCTGGAAGATTACTAACATGACACAACAATGAAGGAACATGTGCCGTGTCAAGAGGTTTGGGCAAGAACTATTGCAAGAAGATCAGACATGCACTATTGTCCGAAGGATTGAGCAAATGGTCCAATGAGGTAGTCTCCAAAAATAAGCCAAAGCTTTGATCTAGAAAAGCTTTTGAGTATACGTGGATGCGTAACCATGAGTGTGTGAGTGTACGATGCAAACGCTCACACATTGGTGTTATGCTGATTAATGTGTTGTTGTTTCTTGATAAGGCTGAATAATTAGAGGGGACCTCGTCAGCACAATTAATCGTCTAATGGACCCAGTACGCTAAATTTGATGATTAAAGTAAAAGATAAATCTTGACCCACACCCAAAAAATCTAGAGTGATTATTTGACTTAATAACTCTGGAATCATACTCACTTCAAGCCCATGTATAGGCAATACAGTGAAGCAGTGTTGAGTTCAGTGCGATTGTGGCTGAGAATGCATAATTCATGCACCTTATGTCTGAATTATTGTGTTCTAAAGGTGTGAGAATTTTGAGTTTGTTATTGTGGATTTACGTATGTATGCGTTATTTGTTTACTGATGAAAGAAGGTTTGTTGTTACTATAGATTTCCTGAATACAATTTTGATTTATTCCGTAAGAATCTGCTGCAAATTGTTAAGTAATGAAGCATTAACGTATACATCAGCCTCATCTCTACACAGATTGTCTTCAGTGGTGTAACATGTATAACTATATCAGAGTATAGATTAATTTCTTTCTAGTGACGAATAAATATTTTCTGAAAGAATTCGGTGAAAAAAAATAACTGAAACAATCAAGTTAGCTTTACTCTAAGAAAAGGATACGGTTATATTCTAAAAGTTCTTCTGTGGTATAAATGTTTCTATTTAAAACTTTAAGGGGACATGGTACGATTTACACAATTTTTTTTAATTTAATGATTTTCATAACTTTTTTGATTGCCTCCTGTGTGTATGCATGACGTGAAACAGATTATGTGCTCAAAATTTCATTAAAGGCTAACCATTAAATTTTTTAAAAAGGAAAAAAATTGAAATTTATGACGTTAATTTTAAAATGCTACTCCTCTTACAAAAATTGACGTACATATATAAAATTTGATTTACAAGTACCTCAAACTATGTATAACAAGAGTTGGTATGGGTTTTGCGATAACATGATTGGTATTTGTACAATACTTTTTTTATGAATGCTAAATGAAAATTCCTTAAAAAATGTATAAATTCTTATTCAAAAATACATAACGACTTTAGATGTACTATTAGCACAAGATAATAAAAGATCAAAGCATTAGGCACAACAGAAAAAAATGCCGTAGCATTTTTAATGAAGAAAAACTAGTTATTTTATTTTTCTGAGATAAGTAAGTTTAAAGCTTTGATTTTACATAGGGATGCGAATAAAAACGAATGTAAAACTATCATAATTCTGCGTTTTTTTAAGTTTAGAGCTTTCAAATTTCGTAAGTTTATAGAAAAGTATATAAAAAATAATTTTGGCTATAAAAATTAGATTTGATTTTTTGACCGATTTTTTTCAATTGAATCGTGCTGTGTCCTTTTAAGCAATAGTTGCTTAATACTTGTGCTTTCTTCCTATCTATTAGACGAAACAAAATCACAGACCTTTTATCCAGACTATATCGAGATCAACCAAATCGAGCATGGCAGCAATGCAAGTTGAAAATTTTTTTGCGAAATTATAGTTTTCAGCCACCAAGTAAGTAAACACGTCAATGTCTTTTGAATGTAGAAGGATTTGTTCATATAAAAGATCTGACTTATACTATTGATGAATCATTCTGTCACGCTGTCTTGGCAGAAATGGGTAAAATTACCACGGAAATACCAGCGAAGATTCTTGCTCTCATAAAACATATTTAATATTTAAGCAAATGCTAGAAATATTTAAACTTCCAAACCTTAAGAAAGTGAAGCAAGAGTGCAAATAATATGAAGTGATTTTTCTTGTAAGATTCTTTTGAACATTCTTTCAAGAAATAAGTGCATTACTTTGTAAAGCTTGCGATTTTAACTCATGCATTTTTTTTCAAACTATGTTATCTTTTATCCGATGCTGTAAAACATTTTTTTTTTAAGTTTAATTTTAAATATTTGTTGGGTTGGGTCCCATTTGTCCCTTTATTTGTTTTTCGATAAGATTGACCGAACTCACCCAACAAGACTCTATTAACACACACAAGGGTGTAGTCTCTTTAGAAAATCCCCCTCCCCCCCCAACACACCGGAGATTACTGTGGCGAAAGCCTGTTGATTACATTTATTACAATGCCAAAAAAGAATTTACAAAGAGCCTCAAGTAAAAAGTGAGTTTAACATAATATTTTTTAAATCAATTTGACTGTAAAGTCATTTATAATAGTATTTGATAAGGTGTTTCATTTTATAACAAAGAAATAAAAAAACTGTTAATACAACAAGATAAATTTTTGACAGGATAGTTTTGATTTTCACAATTCAAAAAATTTTTATAGTATACTTAAGGTTTTGCGAGGAACAATAGCTGTAACTGACAAATAAAAAAATTCTACATTGGTAATTTAATATTTCCATTTATGTTTATCTCAAATACCTTTAAAAAGCAAATCAGTATTCTACAAACTAGGAGAGTTTCTTCATAAACAAAGTCGATAATTAGTGTTAAGGACATTATTTGAACACGGAATCTTCTGATATTATTGTGAAACTCCACCTATGAGTAAACAATCTTTTAAAATTCTTTCGAATTGGTAAAAAAAAACCCTCTTATAATTCCTCTAAGATTCAACACTGCGATGTATTTGAATGTTATGCATTAAGGTATCCGACTGCGTTCGGGACCGTGATTTTAAAAAAGCGCATAAATGGATAATTTTCCTGATATTTAGATTAGAATTAGAATTTAGAATTTAGATTAGATTAGAACAAATTTATAAAATTGTTTTAAGGACATTATGACAAAAAAATTATTTAAATATAAAATTTTGACAAAAAATTAACTTAGAATAACCTTTTATCTCAAAACGTTCTTCTTTTATAAAAAAATGATGCTATAATAATTATATTTTGCTTACATAAAGTAAAGACTTTTCCGGAGAGTCTGAACTAGGATTTTTGAAAAATTCTCAAAACTCACTCAGTTACCACCAATTGAAATAATTAACGGTGTTCTTAAAATTTCTCCCCTCTGTTGCAGTAAAATATGGAAAAATCCATTTCTAAGTTATATATTTCAAGCAATCTAGTTTAGCCTCTATACAGAGGTCTGAGCTATATACAGACAAAATATTATTATAATAGAAGTCTTTTTCATAAAAGGAGAATGTTTTGAAATTTGGTCATTGTGTGTTCATTTTTTGTCAAAATATTGTATTCAAAAATTTTTTTTATATATTACAATAATATTCTTAAATCAACTTTATATATGTTTTCTAATCTAAGTGACACTAAATATCATAAATGTTATTCAGTTATACGCTTTTGAAAAATCACGGTTCCGAACGTAGTCAGATACCTTAACTTATCTCATTATTGTAAACGACCAATATTGCTTACATAAAAACTTTCTACCGTAACGTTATACTAGAAGGGTGTAGTAAATGTAACAAATTAAAGAATATGCATCGTAGTATGAAATTATAATGAATACTAAGTTAAATTGCGCAAAAAGAGAGTCTCTATAAATATAGTCTACAAGTGCTTAAAATTTAATTTGTATTTTTATTTTTCGATATAAATTTTTTTTCTGATTATGTAAGACTGTGTAATATGTTAAATTCAAGAAATGTCAGTCACATGATATCTACAATCACGCGTATCCATGCAATAAATTTAACTTGATTTATGTTTATCATGTGACGTCAAAAATGGAATCATCTGTTTTCCGTCATTCAGTACAAATTTTTTCGGTTAAAGTGTGCGTCATGAGTTAAATTCATGTGAGGCCACAGCTACATGATATCTACAATTACGCGTTTCCATCCAATAAATTGAACATGATTGCATTTATCATGTGACGCCATAGTCATTAGTTGAAGGCAATCATGTGCTCTCAGTCATTCAGTTTAACTCATCGCTGTGAATTTGAGTAATGAGCTAAATTCATATGACATCATAGTCACGTGATAACTACAATCACGGATTTCCAGCCAATAAATTGAACACGATTCCATATTGCATCGGACGTTATAGTCGCAAGATAAATGCAATCATGTGTTTTCAAGACATTCATTTTCAAACTTTTTATTGTGCCACCAACTTTTACTTATTTCAAAAAATTTCTTTTTAAAAGTACATATTTGGCATATAATAACACACATAAACAGACAAAACACTTAATTTAAAAATACGCGCATAACATAAGACTTGCTTTTGATCATAGCAAATTTTTTGATGATTTTGTTCCCCTGAATATTACCCAATCTTAAAATTTGAAATTTTATCTAATGTTTATAAACAGAACAGTAAGTAAAATTAAGTGTCAGCTTTGAATTCAATTGAGAACACGCAATTGCATTTGTCATGTGACTGTCAGGAATGCAACCATTCAGTGTAAATGTATATATCCAAAAATATTTTAAAAGAATAAAATAAAATCTGTCGATGTCAACATAAAATAGATCAATGTAAGATGATTACTTGATATAAACACAGAAGATCTACTTAAATTTGAAGTACCTATCAAAGTGATGTACTCCAATCACTTGTTACGTTAAGAAGTAAACTATTTTATGACTTCAACAAGACGAACTTCCTCTCAAGAGACACTTAAGATGTGATTAATAGGTAGAGAGGCTTTAAACAATTGTGTAAAGAAAGGTTTGAAACTTAGAAAGCGGTACAATTTGGATTAATGTCTCCCAAAAGACAGATAGCGCCGTTAAGTATAGGTAAGTGGTTGGCAATAAACACTTTATGATGCGTGAAGTCTTATTTTTTGTAGCGTGTGCATTGGCAACGCAAAAATAAAGCCAACACCCGTTGCTGATCGAACGTGCCTACTTGTAATTTCCCAAGAGTTTTAATATGTGTCTGAAGAAAATTGTAATTAAGAAAACACAATAAAGGTAAAAATAGATTTAATTGATTATAAGAGAAAATCAGTGAGCGTTGAATTCAATGGCCCTAAATATTAAAAATATTCGTCACAGGGGAATTTTTTTTAAATCCGATGAAAAACATAAAAATAGACAAAATAAACATATTGCTTTTCAACATATTTACAAGCATATTGCTTTTCAATATAATATTCATAAAGATCAGGCATTTATAACATTGAATGCGTGAACTTTCATTTAAAGAATGTTGCTACCAGTGATGTGAAATGGACCCTTATGCTATTTTGAAGTTCCCCATTGGTTTGAAAACGATAACTTCCGTTCTTCAGTTCAAAGAGCAGATAAAAATCAGCCTGCGCCTAGTCGAGGCTGTACGCCTGGTGAAAGAAAACCTCCCATAGCCCAGAAAAACAGCTCTGAGTGAGTGCACATTAATGTCGCTCTATTTAGCTACTCGAGGGCTTTTTAACGACGAAACTCGTAATTTTAAAATATGGTCATGAGACGAAAACGGCACATGAGCTGGCCCCTCCCTCTCCTAACTTCCATAATCCAGCAACAGGAGGTCGTTTGAGCTGCAACATATTTAACGTGCCCCGGCCTCTTCAGCACGGCCAGTCTTCAGTGGTTCTTTCTCGAACTCATAACACGCCAGCCACGAGTTCTTTACCTTGACCATTAGGATACAAAGGCCCTTAGTTCGATTTGTCCAGAATAAGGACAACTCGGGAAATCCGTATTCTTTTTTTTTGTTCGAATGCTTGGTAACCGTCGTAATATTCTACATCAGATTGCTGTTCAATTCGCTGTGAATAAAATAACTAGTTGTGCAAGTTATAATTTCATAGGTTTACCATGTTTCGGAGGGAGGTTCTCAACTCAAAACATTTTTTTAAAATTTCTTACAAATCATAGTGAAACATTAAACTTTATTCCTATATATTTTTCATTGGATGTGGCGTTTTCAGAAAACGGTTTGTTTTTTTATAGAGGTCTTGGAACCCTCAAAAATTACCGAGCTATCGTTTTCTTAATTTTTATTTAATCTTATTCTTTTCGATTCACTTTTGCATGTCGGAAAGTTACAAGTTGTGTAAAACTGCATTTGAAAAATGTAAATTAACTAATTACGTAATTCGAGCACGCCCTTTTTTCAGAAAAAAAGCTAAAAAAAATCTTTTTTATATTAAAAAAATCTATTTTAGAAAGAGAAATAATAACTTTAAAAAGTAACGTGTAATATGTGAAGCAGAATATTCCCAAGACATTTCAACAATATATTTTTTTTTTCCTTTTTGAAATGTGTGCATGTAAAATTTTTTAATTAAGGCATTTTATATTAATAATTTCATAATTTCAGTTCTTATTCCTCATAATTTTTCATACAAATATATTTCAATATATATGTAGAAAAAAACTAAAATTGTAAACATTTTTCTTAAATTTTCTTGTGCAATTAATATTCTCTAAAAATTGATTATTTCTAAAATTGTATCGGTTGAAAAAAATAAGGAAAAGTAATTATATATATTTGAAAAAAAATATACAGCTAATGTTTTAAAGTGGTATTTTAAGCTTATTTAATTTTATTATAGTTTTTTTTAAGAATTATAAACTATAAAAAAAGTAGTTTTCTCAGTTTGATTTTATTATACATTATTGCATTCAAAATACTACTTTTCCACAAGTATTTACCATACACTTCCATTTTTTTTCCTGTGGGTGTTATACATAAAGCATGTAACAAAATTAGGGATCCATTTTGGTGTAAACTGAATACTTTTTTTTAAAAAAATTAAAATGTGGGTGATATTGACTTTTTCGTTAAAATTTAGCATGTATAATATATAAATATTTTTTTTTCTCCAAAACTAATTACGTTGTTGTGTAAAATTGATCCCTAAAGTTTCTTAGAGCATCCATAAGAATATTACAAAAAAATCAGGTAAAAAATTTAATAGTTAATAAAGAAGTAAGGTTTAAAAATTTTCCATTTTGAATAATCTTTTACTTACGTATATTTTAAACACTGATAATCGTGTTTAAATGCTGTTGAAGGTGTGAATACCTTCCTAGATTTATTCTGCGAATAATGCTGTCGGATCCTGTATTTAAATGATTGGATTTTCGATAATAAACTCTCATCGCTCTTAAAGATCTGCCTTGTATTTTGTGACAGATTTGCATAAAATCCTCGAACCCCGATCAACGTAACAATATTTTGCAACAAAAGTGGTCCCACGGGGAACTCAGTCCCCCCTCCCCCCAAATACCTTAAGACTGTTCAAGTATATTTTAGTTCATTTATGGACAGTCATATAGGAAGCTACTGACAAGGACATTGGTAACAAACAGACAGTTTTCACTGGAATTTAAATATTTTGGGATACTGAGATGTCTCTGTACCCCGTACGACCTCTCCATGGTTACTATTTAGCGGAAGATTAATAGTAGATACATGGCGTTGCAATTTTAATGGTAAGCATTGATGTAAGATCTGCATTAAGGTATCCGGCTACGTTTGTTACCGTGATTTTGGAAAAGCTTATAAATGGATAATGCTTATGATATTTAGTGTCACATAGATTAGAAAACGTATGTAAAGTTGCTTTTATAATATCATTACAATAAAAAACTATTTAAGTACAACATTTTGACAAAAATGAACATAGAATGACCCATTTTCAGAACATTTTCCTTTTATGGAAAATGCTTCTATTATAATAACATTAGGCCTGTATATAGCTCAGACAGAGGCTGAACTAGAATTTTTGAAATATATCACTTAAAAGCGGATTTATCTTCAACAAAGGGGAGAAATTTTAAGAGAACAGGGACATCATATACTTTCAAATAATCGATTTTTCAATTTTATTTCTAAAAAATAGTGCTTATTTTTCTGAATCTAAAAATGTATAATACTTATATGTTTGTTAATAAAATAGCCCTAAAATATGAAAAATAAAAATGTAAATAAATGACCACGCCCCTTTTGACACGCCCCTTTGAACTTTAAATATGTAGTTTCCCCTGTGTTTTATCTATATTAACTTTTGATTGTTTTTTTCGTTTGAATGTTAACCCCGCTACTTTTTAGCCACGCTTGTGCGTGAGCTATTGTTCCAAGCTGTGTGACAAAATTTCTTACTTTAAATTTCGGTTTATGGCAATGTTTTGAACCGAGTTCGTCTATTCGAAGTTTCTTGTGGCATACAACTACTTAATTTTACATTAATTTTCGTAAGAAATGTTTATTTTTACTTATAATTATTAATATTCATAAGATTTTAAAAGTATCTTAACTTTTTTAAACGAGTAATTATGCCAAGAATAAAAAATTTGGCAGAAGGAAGTATAGTAGCAATCAACATAAAATGTCTAAATCGACTGAAGAATTGCTTTTGAATTCCGTGGAAAGTGCTTCTAGGAGAAAAATTAAAATACCGGATTTACTAAAAGAACAAGATTCTCAAAATGTAAACATAATCGTTGAACTGGATTTATTATCTTCCCTTATGAAAAATCTCTTATGTTGTAAATATTGCTGTTCTTCAGAGAAAATTGAGCTGAGAGAAGATTTAAAAAGTCGTAGAGGTTTAGCTGTGAGTTTGGAAATAATTTGTCACAACTGTGAAGAATCGACGAGTACAATGTCATCAAAAATATCAAATAAATGTTATGATGTTAACCTAAGATTGACATATGGAATGAGAGCTATTGGAAAAGGTGGAGCTGCTGCTCGAATATTCTGTGGGCTCATGAATTTGCCTCCACCACCTGCAAAGTTTGAACGCCATAATTCTTTGTTTTTAAATGTTTTAAAAACAATTAGTGAAGACTCGATGAATGCAGCTGTTCACGAAGCAGTCATAGCGAATGATAATAATTCAAATATAGCTGTGGCTGTGGATGGCACATGGCATAAAAGAGGCTATTCTTCATTGAACGGAGTTGTATGTGCTACGTCTGTTGAGAACGGAAAGGTTATCGACTTTGAAGCTCTCACAAAATATTGTTCTTCATGTAAGGGTAAAAAAAAAACCATGTGAAAATTGTGCTAAAAATTACGAAGGATTCAGTGGGGGAATGGAATGTCGGGGGGGGGGGTATTAAGTATATTTCAGCGATCTGAAACATCACGAAAAGCATGTTATACGCAGTATCTTGGTGATGGGGACTCAAAAGGATTTCTTACTATAAAAGAAGCAAAAGTATATGGCGACACAGAAGTTGAAAAATTAGAATGTGTTGGCCATGTGCAAAAGCGTATGGGCACAAGGCTGAGAAACATTCTAAAAATGAGCAAAGGCATTAAGCTATCAGATGGGAAAAATATTTCGGGACGTGGACGGCTAACGCTTAAAGAAGTGGACTCAATCCAACATTATTATGGGCTAGCAATCCGTAAAAATTTGTCATCTGTGGAGGACGTGAAAAGAGCCATATGGGCTATTTATTTTCATAAACTAAGTACTGAGGATAATCCTCAACACGCTTTGTGTCCTCTTGGTGAGGATAGCTGGTGCGGTTATAACCGTAGCATTGTTACGGGGAATTTTATATTCACAAGCATTCTTTACCCGAGTCAATTTTATTGAAAGTGAAAAAAGTGTTTCGGGATCTCACAGAGAAGAACTTATTGAAAAAGTGCCTTCATGGAAGAACACAAAATCCCAATGAAAGTTTTAACAAATGTATTTGGGAGCGAATTCCTAACACAGTTTTTGTTGGCATTGAAACTTTGAAATTTGGAGTTATGGATGCTGTAATTTGTTTTAATGGTGGATATGTAAGTAGGATAAAAGTCTTTGAAGCTCTGGGCATTAAATCAGGGATACAACACGGAACGTGCCTAACTTATAATTGATAACAAACGAATTGTTGAGGCTGAACGTATAGTAAATAAAGTGTCATTGGAAGCCAGAAATAAAAGAAGGTCTTTAAAAAGGAAAATGGATAAACAGAATTTAGATGAAGAAAATGAATACCAATCAGGGAAATATTAATCAAATCTATAATGTAAGGAGAAATTTTTTTGTTAAGTTTTATTATATTTTTCTCGAATGTTTAATATTTTTAAATTTAGGTACACTTTAAAAAACTATTGTAGCATATTGTTTGAAACCTTTTATATATCTAAACAGGATACATGTGCATACAGTGAACAAAATATCTTTTAGTATGTGTCTAATTTTTTGAAAATTAGATTTTATATGTAAAAAAACAAAATTAAGATTTTCATAATTTTAAGGTTTTATGATTATTTTTAAGAAATTATGCAATTATATAAATATACTTAGTTAAAAAACAGATTCATTATGTTTAATATGTTACTTTATATATATATTTGTAAATTTTTTTGTATATTCAAAGAATATTTTGTAAGAAATGGTACCTATACATGAAAATATGTATTACAAGATCTCGAAAATTATGTTCATGTTAACTAAAACAAAGGGAAAAAAAACATATGAATTTAAAATTACTTTTGTAACTCTAGAAAATGGTTAAGGATTATTATTAGTCATATAAAAATAGGCAAGGAAATACTAATTAAGTGTATAATATGTGAAAATATTGTTTTTTTTAGTTTTTTCACTTTTTCTCAAAAGCATATTTTTTGCATTTGCATTTAGGTACATTTTTAAAAAAAACTATTGCACTGTATGATTCCTGATTTTTTTATACTTCTATACAAGATGCCTATGCATATAGTGAACCTAATTTTTTTTCTATTAAAATAGTGCCTAATTTTTTAAAAATTGTTTTATGCATAAAAAAAGCAGAAAAATAAAAAAAATTCAAATTTCAAAGTTTCATAATTTTTTTAAAGAAACTATACTAAAATTTTACTAAAAAAGGGTTTCACTGTATTTTATGTATTGTTTTATATATGTGTAAAAATATTTTGCATAAAAAAAGGATACTTTTTTAAAAAATGGTACCTAAACATAAGTATATATTACGAGTTCTCAAAAATTATGTATTACTTAAATTAAGTAGTAAAAAAAAAACTTTTGGAGTAAAAGTTATTTTTGTAGTTCTACAGAATAATTAAATTATCCTTATTATAGACATAAAAAAATCTAAGCTCTATTGGAAATTTTAAATGATATATGTCTCATAAACAAAGGGTCTTAATTTTGGCATTTTACTCTTTCGAGCATGTCCTGGTTCCCTTAAGAAAAAAATGCCGGTAATTATTTCAATTGGTAGTAACTCTTAAAAGAATGTCCATTTTTTCAAAAATCCTGGTTCAGACTCTCTGGAGAAGTCTTTACTTTATATAAGCAAATTATTATTATTATTATAGAAGCATTTTCATAAAAGAAGAACGTTTTGAAAATAAATTATTCTAAGTAAATTTTTTGCTAAAATAGTGTATTTAAAGAATTTTTTTCGTCATGATGTCCTTAAAACTATTTCATACATGTATTCTAATCTAAGTGATACTAAATACCATGAGAATTATTCATTTATGCACTTTTTTTTAAAATCACGGTTCCGAAAGTAGATACCTTAAGTCACGGCTTCTTTACAAGGATACGCTGTGGCATATTTCGCAAAATCATAAAAGTACCTTGAAAATGAAAACTCGCCAGAATGCAATCCAATGATAAACAATTGTATCAATACGCTTTACTGCAGTCATGAAGGTAAGTAGCCTATAATTTCTAGAAGTGTCAAAAGAACATTATTTTTATGATATAAATTAATTTAATTCTTAGTATTTTGCTTAAAATCGGGAACTGCTCATGATCATCTGTTAACTTCAGTGCTTTTCTATTTAAGAATGTTTAGAAGTGCAAATCGATTAAATACTTAGAAGAATCGATTTTCTATTTGCTTCTTTTCTTTTAATTACTGCGAATAATTAGAACTAAGCTTTTGGAGATTCCAGCACTTATTTTTCCGAACTGTTCAAAAATACTTTAAGATGTTAATCCTTCATTTTAATACTAAATGAACCGCTTGAAACATGACCATTAAATAAAACACATATTTGCAAAACACTACAGTGTAAATGTCAAAAGTTTCTAGATGTCAGAAACAAAATGGGTTTCAACGAGTATTTCTTAATGCCGATTTGTAAGTTCACTAGTAAAGCTTTAAGGAATTAAAATGTGATGCAATGAAAATTTCGAATGTGATACTGGAAAGGTAAAGCACAAAATTCAGCAAAAAATGTATTGCATGCTATAGGGAAACGGTAGGGGAAAATTATTAATTTAGTTCAATTGAAAGATTGTGCCTTTTTTTAATTTTAGAAGAAAAAAATGATTTGGTGAAAGGGGCTTTTAATGGCTACTGTAATATCCGAAAAAGCGTACACACTGGAGGCATTTAAATATGGATTACGTTGGATTCATTCCTTCACTGGAGATTGAAATGAGATTACTTAGAATTTGAATATTTATTTCAATAAAAATTCGAAGAAATACCAAAATTTTAATCGCGAGCTTTATTAGCAATCAGCTTCCCCCCTTTTTATAAAATGGAAGAAAAGGGGAAAAAATATTCCAATATTTTTTAAGATATTTTAAGGGAAAGTAAATGAGGAAATAGGAAAAATATTTTTATGTAATGAATTAAAAATACTTTTTTTATTGGCAGGAAAATCTGCCATTTTTTGGCATAGTAATTAAATTTTCAATTGAATGATTTTATTTTCCTTCAGTGATAAATTCCGTAATTTGTTTGTTCTCTTATCTTTATTTTGCGTTCAAAACTTATTTTTTATTTCATAAAAGAAGTTCTTTTGTGGTGATTCAAAAGGCAGTATTTTTGTAATTTTAAATTCAATTAATTTCTCCTCCAGACTGTAAATTTATTTGAATAGCATATTATAAGCGATAAACTAATCAATCATTTAACTATTAAACTATATTTATAAATTATAAAAAAGCATTAAAAGTAAATAACCTGAAAAGTTTCCTCAATAAAAAGGGAAAAAATGAGGTATCGCAAAATAAAAATATTTTTAAATTACTCTAGAACTTCAAAAAAAAATCTCAAAAAAAGTAAGTTTAGATAAAAAAAGAACAGATGAAAAAAGACATTCCTTAAATATTCTTTAATTAATTGTTAATTCAAGTTTTAATTTTTAAAAATGAAAAAAAATAACGCTTTATTTTTTTAATACATAAAACATATTTTCTCTTTTCTTTAATAATTTATGGATTTCTTTATGCATGCTAATTTAAGTTACTTTTAAAAATGTTTCCGAACGTAATTAATTTTTCAATGAGGTGTTAATTAATGAAGCAGATTATGCGTCTCTTATTTATATATTAAAACCATTTTAGATGATTTATCAAAAGATATAGGTGCAATATTTATAACAAAAATCAAATAAAATAATGAAATTAACATATCCCGAGAAATACTAGTATATTTCTCAAATAATTAATTATGAAAACAGTTCTTTATATTTTTTCCTACTATTTGCTTATTTAGGACTTATTTTTCGAGGTCTTTTAATTTTGGTGCTAATTTGATATCGGAATACTACGCGCTAAGTTGTTGTTTATGTTCGCCAAGATGGGCGATGACATTACAATAGGTTAACCTTAACATTTTTATCGTATATTAATTAGGTTGCCATAGAAAAGACGTATATAATCGTTAATTTGTATTCATTTCAGACGATTTTAATTCGATTTCTTTAAAAATTAAACCAAAGATTGTTCAATTTACTGCTTCAGTCTTCTGTTTTATTTTGTGCTATTTTCGAATATGGATATTTCTTATATCATGGGATAGTACCAGTATATATATATATATATATATTACAGAGTTTGAGGAAAGTGTTTTTTTTTAATTATTGCAAAATTGCGCATTTCCATTTCTTATTTTACTTTTAAATAATGCCTTTTTAAACGTTTCTTGTGGTCCATGAAATTCATTGAAGGAACTCGTAATTTCTAGAATAGTGGAAGCTATGAGCAATTATTAATTTGTATTCTTTATTGATTAATTTTTACATATATTATGTAATTACTTAACGTATATTATAATTATATAAAACAATTATGTTATATATAACAATTAATATTATATTATATGATTATTATTATATGTTACATAAAATAATTAATATTATATTATATGATGATTATTATATGTTACATAAAATAATTATTATTATATTATATTGATATTCATTGTTGATTGATTTTGATCATTTTCAATCTATTCCTATATTCCTTTTTGAAATACATTTCAAAACAGCTCTTTAGAAATTTTTCCTGATGATTTTTCACCACTATGCCGCCATCTTGGATTCAATATCATTTGACAATAAGCGATACTTGGCGCTTAGCCCCCCAATATCAATTTTTTAATTACATTTTCACGTACAATAATTTATATTTATTCAAATATAGATATGTTACCGTCTTCTAAAGGTCATCATAAATTTACTCACAACTGACATTGCTGAAGGAAGCCGTCTATGCAGTGTTCTTGTTTCTTTCAATTTTTCTGGAGATTCTATGGTGCCACTACAAGGGCAGTATCAGTTTTAAGAACAACTAAACGCTTTTCTCTTTTGTCATCCATATCTTTACATTTCCTGACTTCAATAAAGGCTGCCGAAACCTGATCAATAATTACGGTTTTTAGAATTTCTCAGATTCTCATTGTCTAGAACAGATGTCGGTAACTTTTTTGCCACACGTGCCACATTTAAAGCGTGGCGCAATTCTCCACGGCACTTCCGAACAATTCTGTCAAAATTTGAGTGTATGAAAGCAAATATTTGACAAACATCTTCAGATTAACGGACGTTGACGGAATTACCAAAAAATCTGAAAGATAACTCTAACGATAAATCTACAGCTATTTTGTAAATTATATAAATGTCATTGGTAGATATATTAAATTCTTTGAAGATAGAAATTTGTGCGTGTTTTCTGCTTTCCATTTTTGGTTCTAAGTAGTTTGTGAACAAATCTTTTCTCATATGAGATGTATTTTGAGTCCACTAAGACGCTGTTTAACAATTGAATGGTCACAATTGTGTCAAACTGTAAGTTAAACATAATACCCCCTGATATTGCGTTATGGAGTAGAGCGCTGAAAAGACATAGTTTGCATTAAAATATTTATTTTTTATTCAATAATATTGAAAGGGAGTATAAATATTTTTAGTATTTTATTTCTTATTTTAATCAATATTTTGAAAAAATACAAAATATATGTACAATTTCATTTTTTTTTAAATTTATGATGAAGTAATAATATTTTGTGAATAAATGCCTCTTTCATTTTTAATTCATATTACAGACTCTATGCACTATCTCTGCGTAAATTGTCAGGGGAACCGCATTGCTTCAAATATGTCCTATTGTGGGGCATGGAGATTCAATTTGGTACATTGGCTTGGCACTCCACAGCTAAAAGTTTGCCGACCCCTGGTCTAGAGCTCTCATACTTTGAACCCTATTTTTAGAAAGTTCGTAAGTTCAAATTTTGTTTTCAGATGGTTGCGATATTCTTAATTCGGATTATCGCACCATTCTCTTCCGGAACTAGATGAAGGAACTATTTCTTTCAATACTTATCTGCTTATAAAAGAATTAATGTTTACAATTTAGGGGCATCTTAAAGCTGAGAGTGAGTTAGAGCTATATTAACATTTGCATGATAAAGCAACACGAGCGTTGTTTGCAGAATATCCAATGGAACCGAACTAACCCGGAAGGAACTTAAAACAAGAAACTCTTTTCCCGGGAAACAACCAACCTCGTGTTCAGTTATTAATCAACAAAATTTTAGTTTACATTTTTACAGAAGTACACAATAAATTTACATAATACAAAGTAACGGTAAATTCTCAATATACATATTGTTACGTAGATCCGAGGGTTCGAGGATTTTATGCAAAAACAATAACAAAGAAAAAATAATCAGTTCTTTAAGAGCGATGCCAATTTATTATCGAAAATCCAATCCTTTCACTACAGGATTCATCGGCAATATCCACAGGGTAAATATCCGAAGGTCTTCACACCTACAACAGCAATTAAACACAATAAACAGTGTTTAAAAATACACGTAAGTAAAGATTATTCACAAGCACAGCCAAGCTCTAATCTCACTAGACAAAACAATCCTCACTACTCGCTGGCTTAATCAAGACTCATCGCCGTACCACCGAGCATCCTTTTTATATGCGCGATAGAAACTTCTAGAAATATAACCACTCGTGTCATTGAACGTGACACTAGTGGATAGATCTACTACTTTCTCGAAAATTCCAGAGGGTTCCGAACTCGCCAACATGGTCACCAATGACACCAAAATGATCGCAAAATTGGCCACCAACTTGGTCGCCCAAAAATGATGCCAACTTGGCTCGACCGCCAAGATTTCACCAAGTTCTCATTGAACCGCCATTATAACGTAAGGGTCTGCACATTGCTTGTGAATAGTACAATTTTAACATGAAATAAATATAACAGAGTAACACTCAAATACAAATTATTTACACAAAATTCGTAACACTGCCTAACCCTCAAAGACTGCACGTCCCGGGCAGTACAATCCCTGAGTAAGAGAAATCTATTTACAGGCAACCTATTCGCGTAATAATCACATAAAAGTAACAAATGTATTCCACAGCATATACAATACAAATAAATCGAAAGCATATGAAGAGATGTAAATATAAATTCCAATATTAAAATAAAACTAAGGAATTTGAAAAGAGCAATTATCTACATTATTTACAAAATAATTAATGACCATGGTCAGAACTTAAGAATCTTATTCATCTTGACCAAGATAAGGGGCTAGCCTATTGTAATGTATTACCTTCGGTTTTGAGTGTGGTGATTTCTGTATCCACACCACAACGTCATTCAGTCTTTTTAGGACTGTTTAAGGATCTTCCCAGTTGGTCCGCAGCTTCGGAGAGAGTCCTTTGCGACGTTTCGGATTCCATAACCACACTTTGTCGCCTTCGTGGAAGTCGTGTCCAGTTGCTCTTGCATCGTATCGGGTCTTCATCTTCTCGGAAGCCATGTCGATTCTTTCCCTAGCCAGATGATGCATTTCTTCCATCCGTGCGTGGAGTTTCTCGATATACACCGCAGGCGTCAAGGGTGCATCTGGTGGCCAGCTGAACAGAAGATCTGCAGGCAGACGAAGATCACGTCCAAAGAGCATCTGGGATGAGGAATAGCTGATGGTCTCGTGAACGGCACTCATGTAGGCAAGCAGGAAAAAGGGCAATTTCTGTTCCCAGTCCTGTTGATTACTGGATACCAGGAGAGAGAGGCTGTTCAGGATGGTTCGATTGAACCTCTCTACCATGCCTTCAGACTGAGGACGCAACGTTATTGCCCTGGTTTTGTCCATGGCGAGTATTTCACACAGTCTCTCTCTTGCAAACTGCAGAATCGAAGTTTCTCCCTTGATCGGAGTGAAGTTGTAGAGGGACCCCAAATCGTGAGATCCAGTATTGAACTACAACTTCTGCAACTGTCGAGGCCTCTTGGTCGGGAATAGGAAAGGCTTCAGGCCACTTAGTGAAGTAGTCCAAGACAACCATGATGTTGTTGTTGCCATCTGATGATCTCGGAAGTGGACCTAGAATGTCAAACGCTATTCGTTCGCAAGGCGCTCCCACATTATACAGCTTCAGTCTTCCCCTAGTGCTTTTCCTGGGACCTTTGTGTGCAGCACATGGATCACATGTGCGACAACACTTTTCCAAGTCACTACGCACATTGTTCCAGTAGCAGCGCTCAAGAACTTAATGTAAGGTCTTCATAACACCAAAATGACCTCCAGTTGGACTACCATGAAGGTCCTTAAAGACTGCTGAAATTCTTGTCTTTGGGAGTATTAATTGCCATCTGAATGTTTTTCCGTCGTCAGACTCCCATTTTCGATATAAAGCACCGTTTCTCAGATGGAGAGAGTCCCAAAGAGCCCTGTAACGCTTCGTTGTAGGATGGAAAGGGGCGATGTCTTCCCAGCTGGGCTTTTCGTCAGACGACTCTTTGAATTGTATGATTGGTTTTATTTCAGGATCGGCCAGTTGATCTTTTCGGGCACTCTCATCACTCCACGGGTCCAATGCTGATGTTGATGGTGCTGTAACTTGGCGTACTATAGGACCTATTACGCCAAATTTCTTTTCAATTCTCGAGCAGTATTTGCAGCTCTCAAGACACGGTCTTCTCGAAAGGGCGTCTGCATTTCCATGTGCTGATCATTTTCTGTGGCTGGCGAATTTCTACGTCATACTCCTGTAGTCTCTGTATCCACCTAGCTATTTGGCCTTCTGAATTTTTAAAATTCAGCAGCCAGGTCAATGAGGCATGATCTGTTCGCAGCATGAACCTTCGACCGTAGAGGTAAGGATAAAAGTGCTCCACAGCTTTTATGATAGCGAGCAGTTCCTTCCTGGTCACACAATATTTCTTTCTGGTTTGGACAGATACTTGCAAAAATAGTCTATGACACGCTCCTGACCATCTATCTCTTGAGACAAAACAGACGCCCCAATACTCTCATGACTTGCATCCGTATCCAGAATAAATTGTTTCCCAATTTCAGGATATGCCAGGATTGGAACAGATGTTAGTGCGTCCTTGAGCTTGTTAAAGGCGTTTTTACAATCAACAGTCCAAATGAATTTCAGTTTTGCCTCCTTCAGTCAGCTTATGGAGTGGTCTGGCAATGGTTGAGAAATTTTTCACGAATTTCCGGTAATACGTGCATAAGCTCAAGAAACTCCAGAGCTGGTGAACATCCGTCGGGCAGTTCCAGTCTTTCACAGCCGATATCTTATCCGGGTCTGCTCGTACACCTTCTGCCGAAATGATGTGTCCGAGATAGGTAACTTCACGCCGGAATAGGTGGTACTTGGATGGACTTAATTTCAGGTTAGCTTCTTTCAGCTTTTGTAGCACACGTCTGATATTTTTTAGATGTTCTTCGAAGGAGCACCCCACGATTATAATGCCATCTAGATAAACTAGGGAGGCCTCGTACGAAAGCCTCCAATGACTGTTTCCATAAGGTGCTCGAATGTTGCAGGTGCATTGCACAAACCGAAAGGCATAACCTTAAATTGCCACAGTCCTTGTCCAGTGGTGAAGGCCGTTTTTTCTTTATCGTCAGGGTGGAGTTTTACCTGCCAATATCCGCTTTTGAGATCTAGGGTAGAAAACTAGGTATTACCGGCAAATGTGTGTGTCATCTGTCCTTGGCAGAGGATAGCTGTCCTTCTTGGTGACGTCATTCAACCGACGATAGTCCACACAGAATCTGGTTAAGCCATCTTTCTTCCTGACCAAGACGATGGGAGATGCCCAAGGACTAATATCATTATTTTTCATGTCCTTAATGAGTTTTTAGACTTCCTCCTGTTTAGAGAATTGTAGTCGTCGGGGGGTGCTGCTTAATAGGAGGATGCTCTCCCGAATCGATTCGGTGTTTCGTTAGTCTTGGTCTTCCAAAGTCCTCAGATGTTCTTGAAAATAGGCATTGAAATTATTTAATTAGCCCTCCTGCAACACATCTTTGTTTCTCGTCTAAGTCCGTGTTTTGTAGTAAATTCTTGACTAGATCCTCTGAAGAAAGGTCCTGGCTATTGCACTTTCGGTCTACACAAGTGACAGGATCACACGTTGCTATTACCTCTCCCTCCTGTATAGTCCTCGTCTTATCACTGATGTTAGCTATTCTCACTGGTATGACTGAATTCGAGAGGTCTACTACCGACGAGGCTATTTGTACTCCGGCTTTTAAACTGTCTGGGTCAGGATAATCAATTAGGCCGAATCGGAATTTTCTATTTTCTGCTACTAAACCGGGTATTATACATTCAGTTCTTGGTGATAATGAGATGTTCATTTTTGCAATAATTTTCTGGTAGGATTCAAATTGAGTTTGTCAGCCAAAAAGAGTGATGTCTTCAAATTTTGAATGTATATTGCTATTTTCAAAGTCCAATTTAAAGTTATTGTTCTTCAGAAAATCCAGTCCAAGAATACAGGGGTCGGTGATATCTGTTATATATGCCGTATGGTGATAGCCAATGTTTCCAAACCTTACAGTGATGTTAGCTTTTCCATGAACCTGAATCTTGTCACCCGTCACTGTTTGCAAAAAACGCAGGGCGGCGTCCAGATAATACTAACTTGAGAGTTTTGAGCCAATTCTTTTCTAATTATAAACACATTGGCTCCAGTATCAACAACCATACGGCACGAGATCTTATTAATTTGTGTTATTACGTAAAGTCCCTTGTCGCCACCATTTACTGCCGTAATCTGAAGAATTTTGTATAATGGGGCTTTTCATTATCTGGCAACCTATGCCCCGCGAGATGGCCATATATTAGTTTTCCTGTTTGGAAGAAGAGACGGTGTTCTGATCCTTCCTTGAACGGGGACAGTTTCTTGTCAGGTGTCCAGTTCCACCGCATCCCCAGCACTTGAAGTTGCGTTTGTCTTGGTTCTGACGTTGATCCTTAAAAGCTTGGAATTAATCCCTTAATTTCTAAATGTCACTTTTTCATGGAGATTCACAGGGATCTACTATGGTCCCTCTAGCTCCTCGGATAGATTGGCGGTCTCGGCGACTAGCTTGAGTGGCGGCCTCCAATTTCAGGGCATATAACAGAGCAGATTTAAGATTTTGGACATCTGCCATTCTTACAGCTCTCTAGATTTCCCCATCCTTCAGGCCGTCCACGAAATACTGCAAAGCGATTAATTCTCTCACAGTTGCTGGGTGGTCTTAGAAAGCCAAGTTGGCGAGCTTTCTACTCCAGACGCATACTCCTGGAAGCTTTCTCCGGTTTTCTGTGGAGTCTTGTTTTCATTTGCAAACGTTCGTAGTCCTTGGATTATTTTTGGCCGAACTGAAGATTATAATAGGGGTTCAAATTCAGTCGCTCTGTGTCGGGAAGAATCTGCAGTATTTCAGCAGCTTCTCCTCTAAGAGATGCTGCTAGCTGACATGCTTTTACCTCTTCAGTCCATCAATTGGCTTCAGAAATTATGGAAAATTGTGTCTTGTATACTTCCCAATTCGTTTTTCTGTCATAGGTCAACAGTTTAACTGGCCCTATAAAAGCAGTCACGGGCACTGGAGAAGCAAGCACAGGTTCTGGAAAGGCAGTCACAGGCATACTCTTGTTTTTGTTCTCATTTTCGCCAGCTAGAAGTTTCTTCTCAAGATCTTCCATTCGCTCTGATATAAGGGTAAAATTTTCACTCACTCCTTCAATTCTTTCCCCAACTTGTTCTCTAATCTTTTCTATTTCTTTCTCTACTTTCTTCTCTATCTTCTTCTCCACTACTATAATCTTTTCTTAAACTACGGCAATCTTTTCTTAAACTTTTAATGCTATTTTCTCTTTCACACTATTGATTTTATTTTCAACATTGTCGATTTTCTTTTCTAAAGAATTCCTCAGATCTTCCTGACATTTCTGTACATTTTCTAAACCTTTCTCCATTCCTTGCTGGCCTTTCTGCATTTCTTGCTTAGTCTCATCCATACTGTTGGGGTGAAGCGAGTGAACTATTTTTTCTGGCGGAAGGATAACTGAGTGATCCACCCACGTGCTCTTTTTCCCGCTTCACTTCCACGCATTCCTTCTACGGGGTTGACGAGCTGACCGGTCACTGTGTGCTTTTGGGTCAGACTTGCTGTGTGCAGTATCCGCGATCATTATTTTCGTATTTATATAAATAAATGTGATGTCCCAAGATACCGTAGTGGAAGTGATTTCACAAAAAAGAACAAAAAGTGGTAGCAGAGCATGGTTAATCTGTGTGATGAGTTAGTTGACTTTGTGAACGTTTAAACCTTTCTACCTACAATGGATAAGATAACTATTCCCGATTTAAACGGAACGAGAACTATTTTATTTGGGAGCTTAAGATGAAAGCTGCTCTTAGCTTAAAGAGATTAGACTCTCTAATCTTAAACGAAAAACCTGAAGACCTTACCCGTAAAGATGAAATGGACTGGATTACGAAAAACTCAGATGCAATAGCATACATTATGTTATCGCTCGCAGATGAGTAAGCCTTACAGTTCACGGCGGAAGACAACGCGAAAGTGCTGTGGGATAAAATTACAGCGACTTACATCGGCGAAGGCGAAGACCAAAAAATTGACGCGGGCAATGAACTAAAAAACATCAGAATGAAAAATGGAGAAACTGTAGCAGATTATATTGCAAGAGCGCGGGGGATTTCGACTAAGTGTCACTCCCTTGGACTGGACGTGTCGCCGAGGGAATTGGTCTACCATACCGTTAGGGATTAAATGGAAAATTCTCCAGAGTGCGCGATATTCTGAAAACACAAAGAGGAAAAAGCATGGACGAAATATTACAAAATTTAAGGAAAGAAGAAGCAACTTTAAACTTGCCAATTAAAACTCGCATGAATGAAATTAATTCTGAAGCATTTTATTGTAAGAGAGAGAGAAAATGAAAAGCAAACGAGACTGTGTTATATTTGCAGAAAATCAAATCATCTAGCTAAGGACTGTTATTATAGAAACAAGAACTCTCCAAGTACAAGCCAAAGAAACAATTCGTCTAGAAATGGACACGTATTTACAGCTTCCCATCGAGAAGAAAAACTTTGTGACAATATCTGGATTCTGGATAGTGGTGCATCCTGTCATATGGCTAAAGAATATGTGTGGTTCAAAAATATTAGTCCAGAAGTGATGGACATTTACTTAGCCGATAAAAATTCTAAAATGATGAGCCAAGGAACTGGAAACGTTTCAGCTAAAACTGTGAGTACAAAACATTGTAATTCTATTAATCTAACAATTACTGATGTCAGTTATGTTCCTCAATTAAGATGTAATTTACTGTCTGTAACATGTTTAATGGATAAAGGTTGTACGATTAAATCAGAAAATAATTGTGTATTGATATATGATAAAAATGATAAGTTAATAACTAAAGCATTTAAAAATAATGGTACATTAGAAATTAAATTAGAACCTATGTATAATTCTGAGTGTTTTATTTCTGACCAATCTACTAATAATTATGAAATTTGCATAACAGGTTATGTCATTTAAATTGTAAATATATGCTTAAAATGAAAGATTATATTGATATTGATAATGTAAATAATTTCACATGTGAAACTTGTGATATAAGTAAGGTAACCAGAAAAACTCATCATAGTATTGATATATATCAAAGCTCACAAATTCTTGAGTTGCTCCATGCCGACCTGTGTGGTCCAATTAATATCGAATCGCATGGTGGTGCAAAATATTTTATGGTAATTGTAGATGATTTTTCTGGCATGTACTTTACTTATTTCTTAAAAAATAAATATGAAGTGTTTGATATATTTTCTCAATTTAAAGCCAAATATGAAAATTTAACTGATAAAAGGATTAAAAATTTAAGAACTGATAATGGGTTAGAATTTGTAAATGAACAACTAGATACTTACCTGGTTAATTCAGGAATATTTCATGAAAAAACTATTCCATACAATAGTGAATCAAATGGCAAGGCCGAAAGAGCCAATCGTGTTCTTCTAGGAAGACCTGGATCATTATTATATGAAAGTAAACTTCCTTTAAAATTTTGGGCTGAAGCTATTAATTGTAGTACTCAAGTATCTAATGTTACACCACGAAAAGGGAAAGAAAAAATCCCATTAGAAATTTGGACAGGTAATAAACGAAAATTAAATTATCTGAAAAAATTTGGCTGTGTGGCCTATTTTCACGTTCCGAAAGTATTGAGAAATAAATTTGAAGTTCCAGGAAGACGTGGAATTATGCTAGGATATGCTAGAGAAAGGAGGGGATATCGAATTTATGATATTAAAAATAAAAAAGTAATTGAGGAGAGATCAGTTAAATTTAATGAATATTTAAAAGGTAGTAATTATTTAGGTGAGATAGAAAATGAAACATGGGATATTGACTCGTTTTTTGAAGTCTCTCCCGAAAGAAACGAAATTAATCAAAATACAGAGGATGGAGTGTTGTATAATTTTGATATAAATAATGGACCTGGAGCAATTTTGAAAATGATAACTCAATTCCCCTTCAGACCAAGCCATCACCTCGGACAGGCAGAATCCAAATTCCGGTACTTGAATTGAATGATGTGCAAAATCAAATCCCTGTTAGAAGATCGGAAAGACTAAAATCTAAGCTGATGTCTGTCCATTTGGTGAATAATGTACCAAACTCTTATTTTGAGGCAGAAAATAGTGCTAATTAGAAAAATTGGAAATTAGCAATGGAGAATGAATTAGATTCGTTAGATAAACATAATTCTGGGAAATTGTACAAAAACCTGCGAAATCAAAATTAATAAAAACTAAATGGGTATATAGCTTAAAACAAGATGATGCTGGGAAAAATATAAAATACAAAGCAAGGCTTGTAGCAGCTGGTTTTAATCAAATTAAAAACATAGATTATTCAGAGTCGTATTCACCAGTTGTAAATATTGAATCTTTTCGATTGTTAATTGCACTTGCAGCTAAATTAAAGTTAAATGTTAATTTCCTTGATGTAAAAACTGCATACTTATATGGTGATTTAGAGGAGACGGTGTATGTGTTACCCCCTCCTGGTTATGAAAAATTAATTGGAGATGAAGTTTGTAAATTGAAAAAGAGTATTTATGGTTTGCCACAGTCTGGTAGAAACTGGTATATGGAAATAAAGGGTGTGTGAATTAGAAAATTTTGGTTTAAAACAATTAGCTTCTGATAATTGTGTTTTTATTAAATCTGTTAATCAAAGTGTTCTTGTATTATGTATGTATGTAGATGATTTAGCTATTTTTTGTAACAATGATAAAATGTATGAAGATATTGTTAGTAAGATTAAAAATGCATTTGAAGTGGTTGAAAATAAAACTAATAGGTTTTTAGGCATGGAAATTGAAAAATGTGAAAATGGTATTTATTTATCCCAGAGTGACTACATTAATTCATTATTAGTCAAACATAATTTAGAAAATTGTAAAAGTGTGAAAACTCCAATTGTGAAGGGGGAAGACAAAATTTGTCCCTCTGCAAATGAATTTATTGATATTACTATGTATCAGGAATTAATTGGTGAACTTTTATATTTAGCTAATAGAACTCGACCTGATATTTCTTTTGTAATATCTTATTTATCCCAATTTAATCATAATCCAGAGAAGAGACATTACAATTTGGCTAAACGAGTGTTAAGATATTTGATGGGCTCAAAAGATAAAAAATTGTTTTATGAAAATGAATTTGTGGTATTTTAAATGCTAGTTCAGATGCTAGTTGGGGAAATGCAGAAAATGGAAAATCATTTTCTGGAGGTGTAGTTTTACTAGGTAATTCATTAATTTTATGGAAATGTCGTAAACAAAAGAGTGTTAGTTTATCCACACGTGAAGCAGAGTTATTTTCTATTTCTGAAATTTGTAAAGATATAATTTGGACTGTAAATTTGTTAACTGAATTCAAATGTGAACAATTTATAAATAATGCTGCAACTTTAAATTCAGATAGCCAAGCAACAATTCAGTGGATTAAGGGTACCCGTTCTTCAAATAAATCAAGACATGAACTTACGTTTTCATTTTATAAAGGATTTAATTGAAGATACTGTAATTAAATTAGAATATGTCCAAACAGAATTTTTAATTGCAGATTTCCTTACGAAAGCCATGAATGTAGAAAAGTTGGAATATTCAATGCAAAAAATTGCATTACTCTCTTGATTTTATGTCACTGTGTTTATTGTTATATTTTATGTGTATTGTGTATATGTCTATAATGTTTGTATTGTTTGAAAAAAAAATGTATCACTCGCAGGAGGGGTATGTTGGGGTGAAGCGAGTGAACTATTTTTTCTGGCGGAAGGATAACTGAGTGATCCACCCACGCGCTCTTTTTCCCGCTTCACTCCCACGCATTCCTTCTACGGGGTTGACGAGCTGACCGGTCGCTGTGTGCTTTTGGATCAGACTTGCTATGTGCAGTATCCGCGATTATTATTTTCGTATTTATATAAATAAATGTGATGTCTCAAGATACCGTAGTGGAAGTGATTTCACAAAAAGAACAACACATACCTTTCTGCTTTTCTTGCCTAGTCTCTTCTTGTCCGTTTTTCAAGGCATTGATGCCTTCCAACAGAGCCTTCAGTTGCTCATCCATCGCTCTTGTTATTGGCATAAAATAACACTTCTAACACCAAACTGTTACGTAGATCCGAGGGTTCGAGGATTTTATGCAAAAACAATCACAATCAAAAAAATTATCAGTTCTTTAGGAGCGATGCGAATTTATTATCGAAAATCCAATCCTTTCAATACAGGATTCATCGGCAATATCCACAGGGTAAACATCCGAAGGTCTTCACACCTTCAACAGCAATAAAACACAATAAACAGTGTTTAAAAGAACACGTAAGTAAAGATTATTCACACAAGCACAGCCAAGCTAATCGCTAGTCAAAACAATCCTCACTACTCGCTGGCTTAATCAAGACTCCTCGCAGTACCGGAGAGCATCCTTTTTATTTGCGCGACAGAAACTTCTAGAAATATAACCGCTCGTGTCATTACCGAACGTGACACTAGTGGATAGATCTACTACTTTGTAGAAGATTCGAGAGGGTTCCGAATTCGCCAACATGGTCGCCAATGACGACAAAATGATCGCCAAAAATGATGCAAACTTGGCTCAACCGCAAAGATTTCACCAAGTTCTCATTAAATCGTCATTATAACGTAAGGATCGGCGTTGCTTGTGAATAGTACAATTTTAACATGCAATAAATATAACATATAGAGAGTAACACTCAATTACAAATTATTTACACAGAATTCGTAACAATATATAAAAAAAAATTATTTCGTCAATAGGGCTATTAGAAACGGACCTATTATCAGTCGATTCAAAATTAGTGTGACTAAATTTAAAATCATATTGTGAAGACCCCTCTGGGTCTCATCCTGGACACCAAGATTAATTTGAGGCAAAGAATCCCTGAGAGCCATTTTGTATAATAATAACTTGTATTTACTATATCAAATCTCAAAAATAACTCTAATAATATATAATATTTCTATGTTACGTCAAATAAAAGGGATTTACATTTTATATTAAATTAAATTACAAATTATGAAATTAATTAATAATTATGCTCAAGATCAAATGAGGTCTACCGAAATAAGAGGTCCGAGTAATGCACGTACTCGAATTATTAGCTTTCATTAACTTTAACTAATTTTACTAAACTACCACTTATTTTAGGCGAACATAAATTATATTTACCGCTGGTATATCAACTTTCTAGTTCTTCCGTAAAATAGCAGCAAGTCTTCACTAACGTAATCTCCTGGAATCCTTTAAATTTGAGGTTACTGTTGCTGGCTCAATAGCCTTCATTCTTGCTCGCTTACAACGCTCGACTTAAATACCCTATCTATTTTGTATATCCCGTTCACCTTTTGGAACTGATTGGAAATATACGCGAATTTATAATCTCCCAAAGAGACGCCTAAGAATATTAGTGGAAAGATTCCGTACAGATTCGTCACACCCCTTCCAAAAAGAAAATGGGATTTATTCGAAGGTCACAAATGGCCTGAAAATAAATTACGTCTACCTTTAAATAAATTAATTCTACCTTTCTTACTTTTCTACCTTTTCTTAAATTTCTACCTAAGAGTTTTACTTGTCGTTTCATTAACTGATGTGCGCAGCGCGAAAGCGAACTCATGAAGAAATCGGTAACAGTTTTCGTGATTTTCTTCTACAAAACAAGCTATCATCTGCACTAAAAGAGATTAACTCTTTCCGTTAAATTTGCCTGCGGCCTATATGTTACCGTTTTAATATGTTTTATGTCCAACCTGTGACTTAGGTTTTCAAAGACCTCGGATATAAATTGGGGATCATTATCACTAATGAAAGAAATCGGAGCTCCATAATGGGAAATATAATTTTCAAAAAGGGCGTTAGCTATGGCCTTGGCCGAAGGTTTTCGTAAAGGAATAAGCTCACTCCATTTAGTGAAGTGGTCAGTTATTACCTAAAGAAATCTGTATCTTTCGGGTCGGGATGCGTAGTAGGGCCTAATAAGTCTAGCGTTACGTTTTTATTGGGGTAATTCGATAATATCGGAATTAATCGACCAGCTGGTAGCGCGTTTTTATAATTAAATTTTTGACACCGGTCACAGGTTGATACATATTCAAATATATATTTCCTCATATACGGAAAATAACATGTGTCGCGCAATTTTAAATAGGTCTTCCTCTTTCCTAAATGGCTTGCTAATGACAGATCATGAAATTCTTGCATTATTGCTTCGCGAAAAGATTTAGGAATGTACTCTCTTAGTTCTCCAAGAGTTGTAGAATATTTCGCGTAAAAAAGTAGACCATCAATTAATATAAAATCCTGGGACCAACCCTGTGCATACAGTTGCATTAACGGAACCATCGTCTGGATTTTCTAAATAACGATAGATCTGTCCTAACTCAGGATCTTCCCTTTGTTCTCGAATGAGTTGTTCTCTGGAGTTTAGGGCTAAGGCTCGAAGAGCTGCGCACGAAATTTGTGATCCATCCATATTGCCTACTGGATTCCTAGACAATACGTCCGAGGCAACGTTTTGGACGCCAGGTCGATGTTCCCATTCAATGTTAAACTCGGATAACTTGAGTGCCCATCTAATCATCCGACTAGATGAGTTTTTCCTATTCGTTAGCTTTGTTAATGCCGCGTGATTTGTGATTCCTGTCACCGGTAGTGATCCAAAAAAAGTTTTAAACTTATTTAATGCCCATATAACCGTCAAATATTCGCGTTCTGTAACTGTATAGTTTCTTTCAGCCCCATTCAGGGTTCTAGACGCGAAAGCAATTGGTCTGTAATTTTGATTAAGCACAACACCAATTCCGACCCCACGAGCATCCGTAAATAAGTTAAACTGTTCCTGAAAATTCGGCAACTGTAAAACTGGCGCATCTGTTAATGCACGTTTTACTTTATTAAAAGCATCATGTGCTTCCGTCGACCAATTAAATTTAGCCCCCTTTTTCTTTATCCGATATAATGGTTCACATATATCTGCATAGTGGAGTATAAATTTCTGATACCACCCCGCCATCACTAAAAACTTCGTCACTTCCCTATTATTTTTAGGAGGTTTCATTTCTACGATTGCCCTGACCTTACTATTGTCAGTTTCAATGACTTCCTTTAATTTTTGATTTTGCCCTTCATCGAGCTTTGTATCTGATAGAACAATCTCGACCTGCTTTTTCACATTTGGTAGCTACCAAATTTGGACATCTGGAATGATCAGAGATTTCTTATCGAAATCTAAAGTCAATTTGGAATCCTTCATAAAATCAATGCCTAAAATGCATTGGTACTGCATATTGTTAAGAATGTTAAATTACCAGGTTTTCTGGAATTCTCGGATCCGAATCTGTAATTCGACCCAACCTAAGGGACAACATGGGGCTTCCTGGGCCGTCACTACTCTATCTTTCGTCTTTTGACGGGGTCGATACGAAAAATATCTGCGAGAGACCTCCTCTGATATAAAAGATTTCTCTGCTCCTGTGTCCCAAAGGGTTGTAATGAATGTTTCATTTAAAAGTGCGGGCACATAAGGTAAATCTACTGGAGTCATTCGTAGTGAGGATATCCTAATAGTTCGGTGTTCCGTTGCGGGAGGATTTTTTGTATGTCGCAATCGATCACCCCTAGACTCGCATCGATCGCTTAAAAGTTTAAATATCTGTTTTGATCATTCTGACCCCTGAAAGAATCGTTCCTCGAACCACCCTGTCGACCGCCTTAATTATGGAATCTATGATCAGATTGACCACCTCGGCGTCGACCATCGAATCTCCGATTATCTGCAACACCTTGAACCTCAAATCTATTGAACTCCCTACGCGGTCTGCTATTGTCCGAGTATCTGTTGTTACCTCTCGTCTCTCTCCAATTTTCCAGCAGATTCCTGTTAGGGAAACGATTGTTCTCACTTTGGTTGTATCTCGGAATTCCCGACTCGAACTCCTGATCTTTCTACTTAGAAACTACTTCTACTTTCCTACTTCTTTCCTTAGAAACTACTTCTTTCCTTAGAAACTACTTCTTTCCTTAGAAACTACTTCTTTCCTTAGAAACTACTTCTTTCCTTAGAAACTACTTCTTTCCTCGTACTTATCAATTATTTGTATAATGTTAGATGTGGTTTGCGGATGCCGAACCTCTACATAATCTAAAATCAGAGGTTCTAACCTACTAATAACACGATCTAGAGATTTTTTCTCCGTCATTTCTAGTTTTAATATTTTGTGTATCTTTAAAAAGTCATACGCAAAATCTGACGGTTTTTGATTGTGCTTTTGAGATGATGCGTAAAAACGCGTTTCGAGAGTTCCGACCTATTTCTAACCTCGGGGAACTGTTCAGTCAAAGCTTGCTTTAAGTGCGCGTAATCTGCCGCCTTGTCTTCTACAACCCTAGAACCGAGAACCTCAAACCAACCTAGTGCCCGTCCTGTGAGATGACCCTTTAAAGATGCACAAGCCAGTTGTGTGGGTATCTCGTAATATGTTAAGTTCTTATCAATATTCACCAAGAACTGTGCCACGTTCTCCATACCTGAAAAATACTGCTCAGGGATCATTCGAAAATTAGATCCGACTCTAAACTGGGGATTTATTTGTTGGGCGCCACTGTGAAGACCCCCTGGGTCTCACCCTGGACACCAAGATTAATTTGAGGTAAAGAATCACTAAGAGCCATTTTGTATAATAACTTGTATTTATTCTATCAAGTTAAAAAAAAAACTCTAATGACATATAATATTTCTATGTTACGTCAAATAAAAGGGATTTACCTATTTTATTAAATTAAATTACGACTTATGAAATTAATTAATAATTATGCTCAAGATCAAATAAGGTTTACCAAAATAAGAGGCCCGAGAAATACACGTACTCGAATTATTAGCTTTCATTAACTTTAACTAATTTTACTAAACTAACGCTTATTTTAAGTGTACATAAATTATATTTATCGCTGGTATATCAACTTTCTAGTTCTTACGTACGTTCTTGCTTGCTTATAACGCTCGACTTAAATACCCTATCTACTTTGTATATCCCGTTCACCTTTTGGAACTGAGTGGAAATATACTCAAATTTATAACCCCCCAATGAGACGCCTAAGAATATTAGTGGAAAGTTTCCTTGCAGATTCGTCACAATATAACTGTTTATGATAAATTTCTATCGTTTTACGACTGGTTTTATTTTAAAAATGAAACATTTAAATCACACTAATCTAACCATTTTTATTATTGGGAGTAAAAATTATAGTACTGAAATTAGATATTCAAAGCTGGAACGAAATGTTACAACTTTTGAAGGATGGTTGTTCAAATTCTGTAAAAGAAGATAGCATTTAAAAATCAAAAAATACATTTTTCTATTATATTATTATCTCTTCAAAGGAAAATAAAATTTTGCTCGCAATCAATAGCTCAAGGGAATAAATGTGAACGAATGGAAGTCTTTATTGAAAAAGAAAAAATGAAGTCGAAAAGAATTACTGCTGTAGGAAATTCTTTGCGCAAAAACCTACGGAAAAGAAACTATAGATATAGCAATCGACAATTTAACGTCAGATGAAAAAAATTGGCTATAAAAAGTAAATTTTCCAGTCTGTCATAAAATGTCTGTTAAGACCGTAAAAAACTAAGAAAACGTTCTTGGATTCTGTATTTAATGTTATGCTAAGGTAGATACAAAACATTCATAACTTCGGAAGAAACACTGTTTTTTCTGTCATTTACAACTGGCAAAACGAAGATACAATATATTTCAACCAAAGTAAGTCACAAAAACGCAGCGATTTTGAAACATTAAAGTTGGCCGTCAAGTGTTATGGTATGGAAGGAAATATCCTCTCAAGGCTTAACAAGACCTGTTTTTGTAAAACCAGGTTAAACTAAAATTAATGCTAAATACTATCATAAGAAAGTTTTGAAACGTTTGATCAGAGAAAGTAAGCGTCTTCACATTCAAGGAAACTTTGTTTTTCAACAACATTGTGCACCAAATAATACTTCAAATTCAACTATAAACTGACTGAAATATAAAAAAAAATAATTTTGTTCTACATAATAAATGACTATCACTATGCTCTTTGTTCCTTGCGATTATTTTTATGGGGATAAATAAAAAACAATTAAATAGGCGTAAAGTAGAATCATTTCAAAGGTTTCAAAATCAATTTAAGAGGAAGTTCGAAAAACACCCCAAAAATGGTAAAAAAACTCTTTCAGTTTGGCTGAAACGCTTCGTAAGATGTACTGTGCTAGAAGAAACCCCATTAAAAATTTCATGCAAATAACTTTATTCAATAAAAAATTATGATCCTTTGAAATTGGTCACACTAATTATGATTCAACCGGTAATTGTAGCCTCGGTCAAGTGACACCTGCATTTGCACCACCCACCAAACTACTGGGTCGCGTTAATGGGAAGACATTGAAATCGATAGATTTAACTTCTGATCCTCTAAAACAAAAATATGATCCTTTAAAACAGACTCTCAATTCAAACTCGCGGCCCACAGCTAGAATTTTTTCCACCCGGTCAAAGAATTGGCACACACGAATATTTAAAAATATCAAAAGTTGTCCGAAGAAAGGAAAGATAGTACCAGAGAAGAAATGTCAAGTGTTAGGAAGTAAAGATTATTTTTAGTTCTTTTATGTATGTTTATTATAACGTATTACTCGAAATAAACATACGCTTTAATGATTACTGATTTTCTTTGCGGCCTACCTTAAATTAAACCTTGTTTCTTTGGCCCGAGTCAGCCTTTGAGTTTCAAACTCAAACTATACATGGTGCATTAGTGAGTGAGTGAATATTAACATGGAACTCTTCAGCTACTCGAGGGCTTTTGGTGACGGACCTGTAATTTTGAACCATGGTCAAGTGACAAGGACGACACCTGAGCTAGTACTCCCTCTCCTAACTTCCACACCATATCAACAGGCCTCAGCGTTATTTTTCATCCATCGACCCCCTCAGCTCGGCGGGTCTTCAGTGGTTCTAGTCTGGAACTCATGAAACGTTGGCCCCGAATCCGTTACCTTGACCATTAGGCTACCGCATCCTTTATCTGGTGGGTATTCAGTGGTTACAGGACTCGAGCCCACGACACTAGAGATCCAAGAATTGCTAATTCATATAAAAATGAGACTTCACTTTGTAGTAAGTTTTGAAATTGGGGAGCCAGTTCTGGAGTTTTTCTCGTCTCTCTTGACCTTGATTCAGAACTACGAAGACCATTACAAATAATCCGTGCGTTACTTCAGAATCCAAAGTTAATAAATACCCCAGCAAAATAATGCGCTTTCGTAGAAGCTTTGAGCAGATATTGTTAATTTAAGACAACTTGGTACCCCAAAAATGACACACCTATCGTTCTTTTATTTTAATTTAATCTTATTCTTTAAATTATTATCTTTCGATTGATGTATCACTTGTGCATGTCGGAATGTAAGAAGTTGAATAAAACTTCATTTGAAAACAAATTAGGCAATTCAGCCACACCCCCTTTTTAGAAAAAAAAGCTAGAAAAAGCGTTTTGATCAAACAATCTTTTTTATAAAGTGAAATAAAAACATTACAAAAACAATGTGTGATATATAAAGCAGAATATTACCGAGGCAATACAATACAATCATTTTTTTTTTTTTTTGTGAAATGTGTGGATGCAAAATTTTTGAATTAAGGCAGTGTTTCTCAAACTGTGGGGCCCGCCCCCCTGGGGGGCGCGAGCATATCGAAAATAAAAGATTTAAAAAATAATTAGTTTACTGGAATGAATTAAAACAAAATACTTTCAGACATAATAAAAAATGCACTTTTACTCTGATATAATTTATAGGCGCGCGCGCGATATTAAGTCAGCAAAAATAAAAACTTCTTCAATACTTAATTAGCTATCTTTGGTCCTATAACCAAATAAAAAAACTTTTATTTGATTTGCTGTAATCCCATGATGAGAGATTTTCTTATTACGCTTTTTTTTAACCTAAGATAATACTCTTTCAGAGAAAAAACAGATCCCAGACCCAGAATCGAAAAAATTTAGGAACATAAAAAATTCATTACTGTCATTATTTTTGAAATACTGCACATTATAGCTGTAATCTGTTTGACCTTCTGAGTTATTGGTACAGTTAGTTATGACCCCTCTCTTATGTGTTCTCTGTTGCGCTTTTTTCTATGCAAAAGAGTTTTATGATATTTGGAAAACCACGAAGAGCACACACACAAGCACATGAAGGATTACTTGGCCAAGACATATTTTTATAAATATTCTCAACATATAAAGCATAACGAAAAACTTTAACACAATTTTTTTAGCTGTAACATAATTATTATCATAATGAATATACTTCTTTCCCGGAAGTGGTCGCACGGGACACACAGATTACGAAATCGTTAATTCTGGCAAAACTGTTTATTTATTACCAAAGAAAAATTGAAAAGTCCTTGAAAGTAGGTAAGTAAACTTTCTCTTCATTAAATTATTCACTGGAATCATGATTTGTATCGTGTACAATAAAATAATTATATAAAAAAAGGATTGGGGTGACTCAATAACCCCGACCGTATCAAGTGCGCGCCTGCCCCCGGGTTAAAACATGGTAAAGTCTTTTTGATTTAAATATTAAAAATAATACAATTATTCTTCATCGGAATTTTATATTATTGTTCATTATTTAACATCACTTATAAATGCTAATTCTGTGAGGCTTAAAACTAAAATTCGCTTAAAACTAATTATAAGTTGAGAAATCATTTAAAAAAAAACTTTTTACATTTTTGTAAACATTGTCACGCACTTGGCTTTACTCTCCTTACAATGCAGCTAGTATATGAAGATTGTTTTATTTTCTTATAAATGAACTCCCGCAAAGAACGAGTACTTCAGCCGGTATACTTTTAATGTATCAGTGCTGCACAGAGTATTTTATAACTAACTAATACTAAATTAAGAACAAGTTTAATAAGTATTAACGACTTCCATGGGCTTGTCTTGCAAAGCAAAGTTTTTATAAGGAATGCTTATGATTAGAAATTGACTCTCTGAGTTATTTTTCTATATTTAGGAGATATCCATATTTTGTCTTCTAAGCAGTCACCGCATTTTGCAATATGTTCAATTTAAAAATTAGAGAAAGGAAAAATAACATAATAATTATCCTATTATTTTATTTATTTTGCTTAAAAGTATTATACAAAATTTAATACTTATGTTACTAATTTGTAAGGTTTATAGTTAAGATCGCCTATTGTAGCTTTAGCGTCAAAGTGCATTATTATTGCATTCAGTACATTATTAATGTATAAGGGGGGCGCGAAAAAAATTGTGATCGAAAAGGGGGGCGCCAGTATTGAAAGTTTGAGAAGCACTGAATTAAGGTATTTTATATTAATAATTTCATATTTTCAGTTCTTATTCCTCATATGTTTTTCATACAAATGCAATACTTCAATATTATAAGAAGAAAAAAACTAAAATTTCTGTCATGACAAAAATTTTTTTTTTTAACATTTTTCTTGAATTCTCTTGTGCAATTAATACACTCTAAAAATTGATCATTTATAAAAATGTATGGGTTGAAAAAAATATGAAAATGCAATTATATTTTAAAGAAAAATGTATTACCAATATCTTAAAGTGGTATTTTAAGTTTATTTAAGCTTATTATACTTATTTTTTCAGAATTATAAACTGTAAAGTGGTTTTTCTCAGTTTGTGTTTTTGGAAACATTAGTGCATTCAAAATGCTACTCCTTCCACAATTATTTACCAATCACTTCCATTTTTTTCCTGTCTATTATGTATAAACCATGTAACAAAATTAGGGATCCATTTTGCTTTAAACTGAATAGTTTTTTTTAAAAAAAAAAGATTAAAATGTAAGATATATTGGCTTTTTCGTTTTTTTGTAGCATGCATATCAACATTTTATTTTTTCTTCCAAACTAATTAATTTATTGTAAAATCGACCCTTAAAGTTGTTGAAAATACCCATAAGAATATTACAAAAAAATTTTAGGTCAAAAAATTAATATTTACAAAATGAGTAGGATTTTGAAGTTTTCTAAATTTTCTTCAAAAAATTTAAATTTTTAAAATTGCTTGAAAAATATGTGAAAAAGTTCCTCCCGTATCATTTTCTTGAATAGAAACATTATATAAAATGCTAAAATAAAATTTTTAAATACATAAATAAAGAAAGTAGCTCAAAGGGTACCAAGTCTCCTTAAATTGTTTAATTTCTCTAAGATTCTCCAATATTTCATCTCATGAAACGACATTTGCTGAGTATATTTGCGAAAGATAATTAATATGACACAAATATTTTTCCCGAGGTGTGACAAATGTTTGAAAGCAGCATATTTTCCACCCATATATCTTTTCAGAGAAAATATATCCTTAAGTAATTTCAAAAAAATATATTTTATACATCCAGTTTTTCCCTAATGCATGCGTCAAATTTTTCTCTCATCCGTCGATTCTAGGAAAAATCACAGATCGCGTAAAATATCTATATATATATAAGACGCATTTGTTGTCTGTTTGTCTGTTCCCTCATAACTCGAGATCCAGACACCCAAATAACGTGAAACTTGGTACACGTACACAAAATTACACCAGAAAGGTTCTTAAATAGGTTTGGCTTTCATAATTCCTTCCAAATTTTTTAAATTTTAATTTTTAAGTGATTTTCCAGTGTTATGACGTCATATGTAGTCACGTTTCTCACTAAGTGGACAATTTATACTTTACATGCATTTTTCAAGATTATTACATATTTTACTGTAGCTTTGTTTATCGGTTGGAATATTTATTCAATTTTTCTATTCTTTGATATTTAATTAGGATTATTTTTCGAATAAATAATATTTTTAAGGATAATTCTTTCAACAACTAAAACTTTGTTTTGTTGTTTTGGCAACATTTAGGTATTATCGCGGGATGTTTATGTGCGTGATTTTGCTTGCAAATTATAACTTATTTATTTATTTCTTTAGAATGCGAAGATTATAATTTTGACAAACTAAAACTTCTCATTGATAAGGGTTATATTTCAGTTCGGTTCAAATGTAGTATAGGGGGGCACTTTGGATTTGGCGATTTTTCTTCGGATTTTTATCTAAATGTCATGGTGAGATATCGAATTCATTCTAAAATAAATAATACCGAAAAAGTACCTTGGGGACCACTTTTAGTAACCAAAATAAAGGACTGCGCCAAGTAGCCCCCTATACTACACTTGATCCAATAATATGGTTCTTTGCAATTTCATGTGTCTTTATTTTAACCTTTAAGGGTATAATACTACTGGCTTCAGTGCATAAAATTGCCATGCAGAAAATCATACTGCCCAAGCAAAAGCAGTGCTGGTAGTAATTACATATCAAACTGGAATAGGCATCAGAGAATGAGCAAAACAGACAAATGGCTTAAATACCTTTTGAGGAAGCAGGTGGTCATAAGATAAATTATTTTTGGAACTTATGTACTATCCTGGCAATCGCCAACATTCAAAATAACTTGCCAAGTTGGCAACCCCGATTTTACATGTCATATATATATGTTGAATTTTGAGTCGTGCTTCGTTTCATATATCGCCAATAAGTTGCGGTTATATGTAAGTACCTTATTTTTTCAAATTATGCTTTTGCATTGATAAAGTTAGTTCAGTTCTTTTTATGTCGGTTAATGTTAGTATTGTACTTCATTTTTTCAATTTATTTTTATGCTCGGGATGTATATATACTTTGGATAATTTTTGTAGTACTTGCGTATTATTGCACAATAGCCAACGTTCAAGTCAACTCGCCACTTTAGCAATTCCAACTTTGTGCGAGTTGAATTAGCAATCATGTGCTTCATTTTGTATAATGTCACCAATAGTTTGCAATAATACATAAGTACCTCTAATTCTGTACATTACTATAACATTAGACTGGCCGCAACATACCAATTTGGCGTGATTTCAGAATCATGCCAAAAATGAGTATGTTGAGGAAGCAGGTAGTGGTAAGATAAATTATTTTGGCACCTATGTGCTATCCTAACAATCGCCAACATTCAAAATAACTTACCAAGTTGGCAACCCTGATTTCGCACGTCATATATATGCTGAATTGCGAGTCATGTGCTTTGTTTCATATAATGTCGCCAAATGGTTGGGGTTATAAGTAAATACCTTATTTTTTCAAATTATGCTTTTGCATTGATAAAGTTAGTTCAGTTCTTTTTATGTCAGTTAATGTTAGTATTGTACTTCATTTTTCAATTTATTTTTATGCTCGGGATATATATATATATATACTTTGGATAATTTTTTTAGTACTTGGGTATTTTTGCACAGTCGCCAACGTTCAAAAAACTCGCCACTTTGGCAATCCCAACTTTGTATGCGTTGAATTGGCAATCATGTGCTTCATTTTGTATAATGTCACCAATAGGTTGCAATAATACGTAAGTGCCTTTAATTCTGTGCATTACTATAACATTAGACTGGCCGCAACATACCAATTTGGCGTGATTTCAAAATCATGCCAAAAATGAGTAGTTAACCAATATGAAATTAATATTATGAGTATTATCTTAGCCTGTTTTATCTTTCCCTCCAGAGTAATCCTTAATTAATTCAATATATAAGTTTTGTTTTTTTTAATATTTTAGTACTTACATTTTTTTTTGGTTATTATGTACTACAAATATTTTTTTGCACATTGCGATGTCTTTGGCAAAATTAATCAGTGGTATTTTTCTTAAATATGTTTTTTTTATCTGTTTTTCTGTTTTTGACAATTTTTAAAATTTTGTTTGATGTCTGTCTGAAATGCAAATAGCAAAATAAATATTTTACAATATATATATATATATATATTGTGTTTGTATGAAAATGTTTATACTGATTTATTCAAAATATTGAGTCGTCTTTTATTTTTGATATCTTTTTAAGATTTAATTTTATGTTATAACTAGCTATACCCAGCTAAATGTTGCTGTTGCTCAGTCAGCTTTAAAATACTGGTACACCATAAAGTATGTCATGAAGCTTACAAAAGTAATAATACACAAGAATTCAAACAAATCTATATGCATATAAGACGCATTTGTTGTCTGTCTGAATAAACTTTCTCTTTCACACTACATCATTTGGATAAATTTTCAAAATTTGTTTGTGTGGTTAGTAATTAATTATAATGCTATAATTTTAATTGAATAAGCAGATATTGCATTTTTATGTATAAAAATAGTTATAACTACTGTACTGTATTTTTTCAGTGAGTGAATATTAACGTTGCACTGTTCAGCTACATGAGGGCTTTTGGCGACGGACCATATAATTTTGAACCATAGTCAAGTGACGTGGACAACACCTGAGCTGGCACCCCCTTCTCCTAACTACCATGCCACACCAATTTAGCAGGAATATTCTACCAATACTTAGCTGGAATATTCTTTGAAATCCACTCTTCCAAGATATATGATGGCACGGGTTCTATGATGAGTATTTTAACGGGGAAGGCAAATAGTTTTGTAGCAGATATTACATTTTCAGCTGCGAGCGTTTTCAGCAGATTGCAAAGATTATCATTTTTGTGCCCCAAAAATAGTTATTGTCAAAATTTAAGTGTCTTATGTTTATGGAGACCTTAGAAAACGATTTGACTATTTATTTTAAGTGAATGGTGTATATAATTAATTTTACAGTGGAATATATTTAATTAATTTATTAGCTCTAACCGATTAAATTTCCCTAAGTGGAGTATTTTGTTTATGTATGTCCCTTAATTTTCAATGTAGTGACCTAAAAAATATTGCATGAAAAAATTTCTGTAGATCATAATGCGGTAGATAAAGCATTAACGTGCATCGCTCTCCTACACGGCGGGTCTTACAAAGCTCTAATAAAGTTTGAGCTATGAAAGTAGCTAGACATTTGCCAACTTGACTCTATTGTCAACATTTCGCTATTTTTTCCATTGAATCGCCATTGTTATTTAGAAAACGGTGTTGCTTGCGAGTATTACAATTTTCACATAAAATAAATTCAACAGAAATTTATATTAATGTATGACACTTTCAGTTATAAATCATTTACAATATTTTAAGCGTCAGAAAACTTTTAACAATGTGTTACTTTTGCTGAGCAGAGATCAGCTTAGGGAGGTATTTTCAAAAATCAACCCTCAAGAGTTTTACGGGGAGTTATAAATATAAAAAAAAATCCTTTTTATCAGCTATTAGATCTACAGACTTAAAATTTAACAAAGGTATTTTTTCTTTCTTTTTTTTTTTTTTCTTCAGCCGAGATATGTGAAAAATTTTTTTGTTTAATTTGCAATTCACTTAAAATTAACTCATTAAAAACTTCTTTATCCTTCAATCTGTGTTGTTTAACCTTTCAGTTCACCCGTGCGAAGAACGGGTATACCAGCTAGTTTTAAATAGTTAGGACATTGTCTGAAAGTTGCGACGTTTCGCGTCGTCATAAATGTTTCATCCGAGCTTCATAAAAACATTTCTGAAACCTTCGCCTAGATTTCTTGCTCACTCTATTACTCTTGATAAATTGCACAACCACTCGCTCTTACACACTGTTCGCAAAACATTTTCGGGAAAGAAGTCTGAAGGCTTTGAAATAAATGAAGATATTTCTTTAAGAAAATTTCTTGGAGCAGTGTGTAACGTTAAACAGTAATTTTTTACCGTTTACGAACGACTAGTTATTTTGAAAAAGTACCTGATGTGTGTAGCTTTTCAAATGTTTTACTTGAAAGTTTACATTCAGCAAAAATATTACTTTGTTTCGAATTATTTTATTTATGTATAAACCGAATTTCCACGATACATCTCTAGTATTCTACAATTTTTCCGAAGAGAAATGTGCTAAAAAGTTTATTAGCATATGTTTAACATAAAAAAACTCTTAATTTTGAATTTAATGAAATAATATTGAAGCTTTTACTTTCACTAAGGGAAACTATATTCATATTATTATAATTATTTCCTACCATCTATTTGTTTTGAGAATTTTTGAACCTTTTATAATATCGCTTGATTAAATAATTTATTTGCTATGTAATATTGAAAACATAAAACATAAAATTAAGCTATGTATTACGATTTTAGAATTAATCCACGTATACGTTTGACACAAAAGATTGGATTCAATTCATATTTCGTCCCGTAAGCCTACTTGTATAATTATTAATTGCGAAAGGATTGTCACAATTATTATTCAGAGATTTTTTTTTTTACTGTCATCCATACTTTTTTTGTTAATTCGAATTTTTTTTATTATTTAGAAAATCAGCGAGATTAAATTGATTTCTTAAAAAATTCCTAACATTAATGATCTTCATAAAATTACCGTTTTTAATTTAATTGGAATCATTCAATCGTATATAAAATCAACTTTCAAATCACATTGGACAAGCTCTTTGTCAGATTAAAACTGTGCAAAGCTCACATACATTGAAGAATAATTGTTTGGAATGTACTTCACACAGATATATTTTTATAAATTCTCAGCGGAACCACATAGGATGAGAGAGATATATATTTTCCCTCTTCGAATAATAAATTTAATTTAAATTGATTATATCATCCATTTCAGCATTTCCATAACGAAAATTATGTGTCATATAATACGAGTCTAGGAAACATTATCCATTCTTTCAGAGTAAATAGAGGCTAAATGTAAAGGTAATAAATATTTAAATTTTAATTACCTATTAAATTAATATAAACGCACATATTTGGACTAAGTAGAGCGAGTTGTTTTAAAGCTTCCACATGATAAACCAGAGTCTCTTAAAGTACAATAAATTGATAAGCAGACATCTAACTGTCGTGCTTAGAGGTTGAAATTAAGAATTGATATAACTTGAATAAATGGCTTGCAAATATAGACGATGTTAATAGTTAAATTGATGATAAATATCTCATGATGTGATAAGCTGTCATCTTAAATGGTATATTAAGATAATAAAGGGATTAATTGACTCCAAATTGCGGATTGTATTGCTCTCCATTTCCTGTGAGAGTGCTAATGATTAATTTTTAAACCCAAAAGAAGAAAAAAACAGAAATTAGCGTTTCCAAACAGCATATACGAATTGCATTTTAGTTAAATGAATTTTTAATGTAAGGTTTTTAGTAACTTAAATATTTAGCTAGAGTAAAATTTTTAAGTAGTAACTAGAGATCTATAATACTTACAAACTTGATGGAATTGTTTTGAAAGTTTAAATCATGAATAATTCTAAGAATTACTTCATAATTTGGCTAAACGTTTAACTGTTGTTTTACAGTCTCAAATTCTACAACCATTAGCTTTGCTTTAATACTTTTTACAGCATCATTTTTATTCTAAAAAAATATCGAAATAAAATCCGATTTTTCTGAAAATTTATTTAGTTATATTGAAGAGACCGACAGCTACAACTGTTTGTAAAATTGAAACATTTGGAATCAGAATTAATCTTCCTTAAATTAACCAAAGCAGTTGTGTGATGAAATTTATCCACAACTAGCATGCCTTAAAATATACTTTATTTACGATCAGGAACTTATTAAGTATATGACTACCTTCGGAGCACTTTTTTTTAAATATATAAATTTTAAACTAAATAAACGCTTTTTTTGTTTGAAATGGGGCATAAAACTAGGAATTCAAATACAATTTCCTCAAAATTAAAAATAATTTTCGATATATTAGGAATTTTGAGTGAAATTTTAGTGAAAAATTGCAGTTACGTTAAGCTTTGTATTAGAAATTCTAATTCATATATACGAATAATGTTTATACATGCATAAATAACATCATTATCTGTCCTTAGAGCTGTCAGATTTGAAATACTTTTGAAAGTTTTTGAATTATGTCATCTTTTATGCAAGGACTCAATTTTTTACAAAATCTAATGTTATTTTCTTACAAAAAGTGCAATAAAGAACATAAATATAAGCACAGATATTATATTGGAGATAAAACTAAATAAAACATTTCTGAAAATTTCAATTCACTATCTTAGCAATTCACAAATTCAGATTCTTTTTTAAGCTTTTGCTGTTTTCTGGAGAGTTTTATAGACTAAAACATCTGTCGTTTTTAGTGAAATTTTAATGAAAAATTGCAGTTACACAAAATTCTAATAAATGTATTCAAATAATATTTATGCAGTACATGAAGAACTTCTTTATGCGTGTTAGAGATTAAAAGATTTGTAATACTTTTGAAAGTTTTCTAAATATGACAAATTTATGCAAAAATATGATTTTTCATAATGCTAATGATTTCTTTTTGATAAAAAAAAATGGTACGTGGAACACCACGCAATAGAAGTGAAACTTCTTTGGCGACGTTGGAACATTGAGTATTTACCCTAATATTCCAAATTGACCGAGTACTTGTCTCAATCGTCTAATTTGCATTAAAGGTATTCGTGGTGAAATGAATCTTTCTGATATCAAATCCAAAGTAGAAAGATGTTCTGGAATTTCTGGGTATACAAAACCATTATATTTTGATAAGTTTGGTATACTTTTTCGATTTAAACTTTATCGGCAATTGTAACATGCTTTAATATGTCTTCTAAATTAATTTCCGGTAAAATATTTTGTAAAATATTTTTGTGCTCAGCAACAGACGTTCTCAAATCAACTTTAAACCATACTCTATCATAAATTGAACGCCCGTATCAATTGAACGATTATCAACGAATCGCTTTTGAAAATCTTTGTGATCATTTTTATGGGAATCATAGTCTTTGTAACGTAAGATAGAATTTATTATTGATTTACATGCATCAGTTCCGACACGCACTAGACTTGTTGAGGGCTCTGTAGTTAATGGCAGAGGGTAGTTCACAAAGTTTATATTAATCTGTGCTGTCATTAGAAGAGTCTCAATAGCATTCCTATCCCTTAAACTGAGCATTAAGAAAGTATTTTGTAGTGTTTTTTTCCGTTCTCAATATTCTCTCATGTACTCTGATGGAGATTTGGCAGTAGCACTTAATAAATTTGCAATATTTTTCTGTTTTTTTCTTGTTTTTGTCACTTTTTCAACTAGACTTGTTGCTAGTTTTTCATTTTTCTTTCTTTCAAAAACTCTTTTCCTCTTTGTGCATATGGTTTAGGCATTCTGACTAGAATTAATATAATAATTCAACGCCAATAAAAGTCAAAAAAGCAAATTAACCGCCGAAAACATCGCAATGTAGCAAACAATCTAAGAAAATATTTCAAAAAGCACGCTTTTGCTGCGATAGCTATTTTGTCTACACCGTAAAGTCACTGCATCTCATACAACCGTTCATAGATTTTCCCGGGCCTGGGGGAAAAGAACCCCAATAGGAAGGTGGGTAATCTGATCAATCGAAGAGGTGAGCAATCATCCAACTTTATCACGGATATGACGCAAGTCACGTGGTGTCCCCGCTCCTCCTTTCCTCCCATCTCGTTATCCTGTCATCATGGTGACGATTCGGGGTGATGGAGGGGAGAATACTTCTGTTCGCTTTTTCACTGTTACGCAAAACTGGGCAAATTTCTCATTCATTCTCCAGCGCAAAAATTTTCACTTCAAAAACAACAAAGTACATAAATATATACAAAGAAATTAGATTTTCATTCATAACACAGATAAAATTAAATAAAACATGTTCTGGAAATTTCAATTCAGTACCTTAAAAATATTTTGTGTAAGGATCTACTTCCGGTTTTGTAAACTCTATTTCTGGTTTACAAATTATGCTACATTTTTGCTTCTAAATATCGTAGAAACAAAAATAGAGTGTTTTTGGAATCTTAAATGTATGGGCTCAAATATAAAAGCATAAAAGTAGTTTCGAAAAGTTTCACCAAAACGGCGAATTTTGGGTAGTCACATACCTTAACTTCTAAATGAATTGTGAAAGTCAATGGAGTTTGAATATACAGAGTGATTCGCTACCAGACCAACAAACTTGCAAGGTATGTAGAGAGTACAGAGACGACTCGGAATCACATGAGAATGCGGAGTTGATAATGACGTAGTTGCAACCTATGGTGCAAAGAAGCAGAGAAAAAGAACAACAAAAAAGCAACGCATTAATAGCACAGAAAACATTTTATTGAAAGGTCGTACTACAACAGGTGTTCGAAAGTGTGGACTTCTTCTGGGCTCACATAAAGAATTTGGGGTACGAGACACGCGTTCCTTCAGTTGAAGACCGCATTGGTAGAATATCTGTAGCTGCCGATGATATGTGACGCACCGGGAATCTTTCAGAACGTAAGAAATTCCATGCAATGCCGCTGTCAGGCCTGCCTGACGATTTCTGGTCGTAACTGTGAACACCTGTTAAAAAAACTTTTCAATAAAATGTTTTCTGTCTTTTTAATTATTAATGATTTAATGTTTCTGTTTTTTTTAATTATTTGCACCATAGATCGCAAGTAAGGTATTTGCATGACCTTGTATTCCTTCCTATTTGATATTCTGAGACATCTCTGTAACCCTACGCACCCTGCAAGTTTGGGGGTCTTGTAGTGAATCCCCATGTATGTTCAAAATTCAATGGACAATTTTCACTAATCCCCAAGTTATTCAATATTTGGCTAAAATTGCATATTCCAATTGGCACGCGTGTGCTTCATTAGCCAAGTTGATTATTGAGGGTGGGGTACATTCAATAAAAACGGATGGAGGTGCAGAGGTGGAATCTGTAAGCTAAAACTTAAAACTCTATTGGTCTATGGAGAGTTGAAACCCCAAATTCCCCACCCACGCCTTTTGTATACACCAACATGATTTGAATTACGCCAACTTTCAAGTTCGATGAAATTTTTACACATTTACTAGATCTGATCTCAAATCAAATTATCAGAATTAAAAATAGTTTTAACAAGAAATAGCTATTTTCTTTTTTTTATAATTTAATTTTTGGTTACTTTTAAGAATACTTTTTTCAGGAAAATCACTTTGTTTAAGTACCTATCCTTACATTTTTTTACCTCCTTCGTCCTGGAGGCAATACTGAAAGTTTTCTCATGGGATATGACACTTTTAGATATTTCCGCAGGATTTTTATTAAGTCTTACCCAACTTTTTGCTTACAATTTAAATGGATTCAATATGCATACAGGTCTTACGAAGCTAAAATATTTTTATCCGTGGTTTTCTCATTCGAAGTAGTAAGAGAGCAATGATATACTTAAAAATTGTTGTAGAATGTTTAGTAGTAAAGGCTGATTGACTCTTGTAGGTAATTTTAAATCATTCAACCACCAAATTTAAAACATTTCTAACCTGCACAGTCATAATATTGAACATAGTAATTAAAATGGTGCATTTTTACAAGATTTTGCTAGTAGACAGCATGGGGTCGACAAATTGCCGTAGAACATGGGGTCGTAAACCACGTTTAGTTGGAGTGATTCGTAAAAAAAAACATGAAGGGTGTAATGTCGAGTGGAATGAAAAGGGGCAATATGAAGTTAGAAATGCATTTATTAGATATGATGTATGTTTACAATGCGAGCAATGCATCACAGATAGAAGTCAGAAACAAAACGACAAGTAATTGTAGCAGGAATTTTCCGAAGTTGCGGCCACGTAGGTCACAGGACAGCCGACACCGATGAAGGATTATCAGGTGTGCTCAAACAAATCCGGTATGCTGAAGATTCCAGCTGAAGCAACGACGATCCATGCGGTGATATCGTCCATTTGTCATTTCAAACACGAGCAATTTCAGGTGGCCCCCAGAAGAAATCCAAGGGATTCAGGTACAGGAACCGTGGAGAGCAAACAATAGGTCCACTGCGTTCAATTCACTTCCTGTGATATGTAGCATGAAAGTGGTTACGCACCGTAATCGAAAACTATTCCAATGCATAATCATTCATGAACCATATGTTCTGTTGCGCAGCAACTGGTACTCTCTGCAGCAACTTCGGAAGAAAAGGGAAATTTGTATACTTGTAGGTCTCTTCAATCCTACCATGGTGCTCCAAATCTCCGCAATCGTTTGGAATCTCCCCTCATCTGGCTCATCGTTCTATGAACGGCTACTATACCCGTATTATCAGGGTTTTCACCGACTAAATGTGGTTTGTGACCCCGTGTTTCATGTTGATTTGTCATCATCATGCAATCTACTATCACCCCTCTCAATTTGTTGGTCGAACTCCACAAAACCCTGTATATATTAACCCTATAACCGGATAGCACGGAAAATTCCGTCAGTGTAAAGATGCTTCGAAAATGGACTGCACGGATTTTTCTGCCTTCAAGTAACGTTTTCAAAAGCGGATTAGCCGCACTTTTCTGAAATCCTTTCCCCCTTTTAAGGTTTAACATCTTGAAAGATAATGAGGGACGGAGGAAGCAACACAGCAGGAGTTTTATGGCTCGCAGGGAACCCCGTGTTTTGACCCTGGGGCAATCGTAAAAAATCGAGGGGAAATTTCTTTAGACCCCAGGAAGTGTTAATTTGTTACCTCGTTTTTTTAAAGTTTTGTAAAGTCCCAACGCATAAGTAAACTATGTTACAATTCCCTTTTGGTTTCATATTAATTTGAAACTGTAACAAGTTGGGGAGTGTCAGTGCAATCTGCTATTTTATATAGTTAGACAAATTATCTTTTTTTAAGTATATTCTTTCGCTTTATTTTTCTTATTTTAATCAAACCTTTCAGTTTTTGAAACATGATTATTTTATTATAAGATACCGAAAAAATTAATAAAACACCAAACTCTTTAAAATTTGGTACCTTTTCAATTTCCCAACCACGAAAAATGAATAAATTTAAACTTCATCAAATCATTTGAAACATTTTCTTACACTTTGATAAAAATAATAACGAAAAAAAAAAATAATTAAGATTTATTAGTTTTTTTTTAGATTTCAAAACCTAAGTGTTCAGGGAAGTTTAAGTACAGTGTGTATGTGTGTGTGCCTGGTTATATACTGTTAAAATACACCGAATTATATTTGAATTTTAAGTGCTTGAACTTCAGTTTACATCAAAGACAATCTGGATATTTTTTGAAATCTCGACCTTATAAAGCTAGAAATTTTATGGTAGAAATTCCAATTGAAATTTTGAAAAAAAATGCATCGCGCAGTTAAAAATTATTTAACATAAGTTTTAGCAATTGTTTGAGTATAATAAAAATTTCAAATTTTATTATATAGCTTCTTTGGTATCTTTTAATATATTTCGGCCGCGGTAGCCGAGTAGTATAGGTATCGGAACGTGGCTTGCTTTGTCACGAGTTCGAGCCCAGTACCACTAAAGACGCGCCGTGTAGGGCAGCGATGCACGTTAAATCTGTCGAGAGCTGAAACGTCCTCCCGTTGGTGTGGTGTGGTAGTTAGGAGAGGGGGTTCCAGCTCAGGTGTCGTCCACGTCACTTGACCATGGTTCAAAATTACGTGGTCCGTCGCCAAAAGCCCTCGTGTAGCTGAACAGTGCGACGTTAATATTCAATCATTCATTTAATATATTTAGAAGATTTCATATAATTCAGTTGAAAACCGCATGCTAAGAGCAAAAAATATACTAAAAAAATTGATGAATATACAATTACAATAAATTCTTACATATAAGCAAAACTGAGAAGCTAAAGCGTAGGAAAAAAATTTTTTGAGTATATCTGAAGTAGTTTTCGAAATATTTATTTTTAAGATTAGAAAATTTGTGTGCGTTATGTTATACTTAAAATTAATGAAATGGTTAAAATAATGTGTTAATATTAGTTATGTAATCGTTTGATGACACATTCATATACTAAAAAAAATTATCATGGTCATTGATGCGAATGTCAAGAATTTTATGTAATTTTAAATTCAGACATTAAGATATTGATGTAGAAAATATAAAACGACCATCTAAAATACATGAAAAATGCAGTCTGCCATAAAATGATCTTCACAAACAAAATCCGGCATTTTCACTTACTATGGCAGAGCCGGCTTAGTCAGAGGCGATCTGGAAAAACAGAGAGAGAACTGCGGTTTTGATGGATGCCGCTCTAGCTTTTAAAGCTCCCAGGAAAAATTATATATACATAAATTACAAATGCAAAAATAAATCTTGTAATTTTCCATACATTTTTATAACAATGAATTGTGGAATTGGCTTCCAATACATTGTTGTGTTTGACAATATCTAAGGTAACCAACCCTAATTTAGAAAGATTTGTACTACTTTTTCGTAACCGTAATCCTTTTAAAATTAATTCGTGCAGCCGAAATACACATTTTGTACCCTTAAAAATTTATATAAACTATAACGGTTAATTTTAATTTATGCAACTTGGGATATGTTCATAATTAACCATTTCCGTCTAAAGAGTTTACATGAAAAAAAAAAGTTTGGACTCCTTCATTCATTAGGGATTTATATACGATTCTAACATTAAATTTTATTTTTCATCGAATAGGATTGAGTGAAAGTGTATAGTGCTTCCACACCAGAGGTCTGGGGTTCTATTAACGGGCTGCGCAAGGTCGACTCTGCCTTTCATCCCCGCTACATTGGGTCGATAAATGAGTACCAAGCTTGCTTCGGGCTTAAACACTGAAGGTCTCTCTTCAGACAGACCACCAAATCGGGACATCTGTTCATGCACCTCAGCGTCCAATGGTCACGTGTATTATGAGGGGCACAGTAGTTCCTGGCAATCATGGATTGTTGTGCTTCTGAGTTTGAGTCTTAAGTTTGAGGATTACCTCACTTTGGGGATACCCCTTAGATAAACATGTATTTCCACTCATTTGCAATTAAACATTTTTCTTTCAATTACGATTATTTTAGAAGGAAGTTTGATTTTTCAAATGTATTTGCTTAATAACATGTATATTTCTGTATTTTATTAAACATTTTATCAATCCAAAATTACATGTTTTTAGCTTCTCTAAAAGCTTTTAGGATTTTACGACTGATTTTACAATCCATATACGTTTTATAGTAGTGTATTTAAAAATGATAAAGACATTTTTACGACTGTGTGAGCTTTTATGCCTCGTTTATAAATATAAAAATTTGCTTTCAGCTACAGTTTTTAAAATGTACTGAAATAATTGGAGGAATAGGATATTTACATATTATGAATATTTTTAACATTAGTAAGACATATTTATAATTCAGTTTCTTTACAATTTGAATAGAAGTTGTAAGCCATTTTGCGAATAGTTTGATGTTGAGTATAAACCCATATTCTGTTTAATATTGTAAAGTGTTTTACTTTGATACCAGCACACATTAAAATAAGGCTCATTTGCAGTTATATGATCAGCTTCAGTGATATTTAAATTTTCAAAAATAGTCTACACGTACGAAAGCATTCTTTCACAACCGCACATCACATCTCATACTATATCTTTCCTACAGCAGGAAATATTTGTGTATACTGAAAAATTTAATACGGGATACATTTTCAAGAGTGTTAAATTTATTTTTTAAATTTGGTATGAATACATTGTGGAACTGTCGGTTAACTTCACTGAACAAAATTGTTTTAAGTGTACTGTTTTGAAAGAAAAAAATTAATTAGGGAGAACTTTTCTCACAATAGAATTTGTAATGACTGAATTGTGTGAAAATGTAGTTATCGATGTGTGACATTTTTCCTTGTAATAAAAGAAACAGAAAGATAAGAAATTTAACTTGAGTAGAAAATGGTTAGAAGTACTGTCATGCGCATTTGAAGAAGTATATCCCCCATTAAAATTAAAAATTATTGACTGAATGTGTGTTATGTCGATCACAAATGCCGAACACTAGGAAGGAAAATTTAAATTTTTTCCGAAAAATTTTCAGTTAACATAAAAATATCTTTTATATGTTTTTAATTAAAATAAATTAAAAGTATTGAAATCCTTTTTATGCTATTTTAAATTAAAAATATAACTGAATAGAGAAAGATCGGTTTTATTTCATAAATATAATCATCGTATGTAATATTTATTGTGTTATTGTTTAAAAATGAGATAGGGCCTTTGCTCTTTTTACCTCATTACTTTTTTAAAAAACAGGAAAGTGAGCGCGTTTTCTTACTCTCATATTCAAAAATGAATACAGGATGCTTTTTTCTGGTTCAAATCTCAATACCAAAAAAATATATATATATATATATATATTTTAATTTTTAAAAATGACAGAAAAATAAATTTTCTTTGAAGAAAATATAATTATTTTTCAACTTCTAACATACTATTTATTTCATTTTTTCCTCTTTTTTTTACCTTTCATTTCGTTTTTAAATTTTACTGTGACTGAACATATAGGAGAAAGAAACACAGATTTCCACTACGCTTTCAAAGAAGATTGCCCAAGGCAACTTAACAGCTAGCTGTAAACGATTGATCTCTTGGTTCTTACTTTACAAAGGGACTGAACTGGGTCGTAAAATTTTCCCCGTTCGACCTCCCAAGTTCTAAAAGGGGAAAGGAAAGAAGTCTGTTGCATTTTTGAAGGGAATCGCAAAATAAGAGTTAAACGCTTTCGGAATAACTTTTCAGGAGGAAGGTATCGAGTTAGAGAGTTAAGGGGGCAAAAAGTAATATAGTTTTTAGTGTTAATTTTAAGAAGTCATAAAATCTTGGTTGAGAAATGAGGTTGCTGAGTCTATATAACCCGCACCTAGTACAATGAGATTATTATAATATTATTATACGAGCTTTGAAGACACGTAAATGTTGTTTTATTTAAAGACATAAACTCAGTGTACATTGTCCTTATTACTGTGATCAAAGGAGAAACCATATTTTCATACTTCGCTTTAATCAAATAAAATTTGAATTATCTGTAACGAAAGATTAAATTTTTATAAGTATAGAGGGAAATCAAAGATGGATTTCATAGTAGAAAATGTAAATTTTAAATTAGAAAATTCCATGTAGATGTTTCTCCTGAAATATCTACTTCGAATTCATATTCCCTTTATTCTGCACGCTCTGCGATTTTCGTAAAGGTCATGGATGCTGACCACATTCGTCACTGCCCAGCCTCAAAGGGCTCCTTTTTGTGCGAACTTTATTGGCAAGATAGAGACTTATCGGGCTCATAGACTTATCTTGCAATTTTTTTTAAATTTATTTCCCTTTACTTTATATTGTCTGTTTTTGTTTTTGTTCCTACCCCCTTGTGGTGTAGTGTTCTTCTGTAACCCTGGCCATTGGAAATAAAAAAAAAATTTGAAAATTATAGGTTAAAAAAATATTTTTGTAAAGGCCAATAGAGTTACTCGTAAAGTACATTTCCTTCTGGCTTCCACATTTGCTTAATTTTGAATGTAGATATACAAGGAGAAATAAAAAGTTTTGTATAGTTTTCAGTGGAAAATAAGCAGCATTTCAATTTAGTTTTCAAATATATAAATGTTTATAAACTGGAAAAAACTTATATTTTGTAACGTGTTCTCATTGCGTATTTCAACTATTGCTCAAGGGAAAATCATTTTAATGAATTGTTCGATTTTTGAGATCATCTTCATGTGAAGGATTCGTGAGGCATGTAAATATGAATTTCGTTGTTTATTATTTAAAATTGAGTTAAACGATTTCGTGGAGGTCAAAGTCGTAGGTGGTCGAAGTGGTCAAATATTGATAATTTTAATCTGAATTATACCTGTGAAACCTACATTGTGGCATATCAACGTATCTTGGCATAATGCCTTATTATCGTTTTCAAAATCATTACAAGTTTTTGGATCAAGTTTCTGGTATTCAAATAATTTATTATTATTATTATTAATAATAATTCAGGCTAACTCGCTCTCATTGAAATTTGCAGCCCTATTAATAAAAATTATTGTTTTTTCAATACGTCTTTTCCTTCGTTGCTCCTTACACCAACGCTAACTATGAGTAGCTATAACTTGTGTTAATTTTTTAATAGAATCTGTATTCTTGTAATCATCGCTTTAAGACAGTGCTTCTCAAACTTTCAATACTGGCGCCCCCTTTTCAATCACAATTTTTATCGCGCCCCCTTATACATTAATATTGTACTGAAAGCAATCATAGTGCACTTTGACGCTAAAGCTTATTGTTAATATGTATTAATAACTTGTTATATGACTGTAAATCAGCGTTTCTCAAACTGTGAGGCACGCCCCCTAGGATTACGTGATAATTTTTCAAGGGGGCCTATTCAAAAGTTGTTAACAAAAGATTATTTTTCAGAAAAGTATTAATTTACTGAAAGTAAACACAAACAAAATACATGCTGACATAATTACACTGATTAACACAACTCACATAATTTCAAACATGTACACTTATATAATAAACTTATGAATGCATCAGTACTGCACAATATACACTCTGTCGCAAAAAAATATATGCACCCAGAAGAAATCAAGCTACAATCACGAAACTCGGCAAGAATGTAGTCTGGTAAGAGATATGCAAATGATTAAAATTTCGAAGCCAGTGAGACAAGGCTAAGTGTGCTATGCGCATATTAGTTGCGCAACTGGGAGAGTTTAAAAGCATGAGTACAAGCGCCGTACGGCTATCCAAACGAATCTGATGACTTTGATAGACGATATTGAGACTTAGGATGCCTCCAAGACGTAACCGGCGGCAGTACGAGCAGCTGACGGACTTTAATAGGGGCCGTATAATAGGCCTCAGAGAAGCAGGTTGGTCGAATAGACGTATCGGCCGCCACCTCGGTCGGAGCGATATGGTAGTTGCTCGGTGTTGGCAACAGTGGATCACAGAAGGTAGAGTGTACCGTCGCGGAGGGTCAGGACGTCCCAGGAACACAAATGATCGCGAGGATCGTGCAATCAGAAGAGTGGCCACTTCGGCACCAACAACGTCGCTAGCATCGATTCAACGCCACTTACCTCCTTCCAGACATCCAGTGCCATCAAGAGAAACCATAAGGAGACGACTGACCGAAGTTGGCTTGAGGAGCCGCCGTCCGCTAAGACGCTTACCACTGACCCCACATCATAGGCAGTGTCGACTGGATTTTTGCCGACCTCGGGCAACTTGGAGTGTGACAGACTGGAGACGTGTCATCTTCAGTGATGAATCCCGATTCAGTCTCAGTGATGATGACCACCGCACACGTGTCTGGAGGCGCACCGGCCAGCGGTCCGATCCGGCATTTATTGTCGAGCGGCATACAGCAATTTCACAAGGTGTGACAGTGTGGGGAGCAATTTCTTGGGACACACGATCATCTTTAGTGGTCCTTCAAGGCACTTTGACAGCTCGCAGATACGTGGACGATATTTTAACGCCGATTGTGCTACCCATGCTATCAAGTCGCCCAGGTGCCATTTATCAACAGGATAATGCTCGTCCACATACTGCGCGACTCTCCCAACAATGTCTTCAAGGATATGACGTCCTACCATGGCCTGCCAGGTCACCAGATCTTTCGCCAATAGAGCATGTCTGGACGCGCTGGGAAGACAACTGCAGCCGTCCCGAGATACAGGAGAATTAACTGCGCAGATGCAAAGACTATGGCAGGATCTTCCACAGGGGGTCATAAGTGATCTAATTGAATCGATGCCACGCCGAATTTCGGCTTGTATAGCTGCCAGAGGTGGCTTTACTACTTACTGATTTTTAACCTTTTGCAAGCTGTAACCGCTTAATAAAATGATATTTTGTTCTGAATTTTTAATCATTTTCATATACACTACATGCATACCAAATGTAGCTCAATTTCTTCTGGGTGCATATATTTTTTTGCGACAGAGTGTATTTTATAATTAATTTACCAAGTTTAATAACTACCAGTGATGCTATGGGCTTGTCCTATATAAAATTATACACAAAGCACTTATCCTAATAATGGATGTGGTTAAGAATTGATCCCTTAACTGAATACAAAAAGCTTCGCTGCCCAATGCCACACACATGAAGGGAATAAGGAAGCAAAAATCCTCTGAAATAAGTCAATCCTTCGCTTCAAGGTCCTTTTATTCTGACCCAAAGCCTTCGGAAGGATTTTGTGGATAGTAGTGCACAGAAAAGATTGCACTTCGGTAAGACGCATATATACGTCCAGGCAAACAACGCTTTGGGTGAAGGAGACGTTTATATACGTTGGTGGCACTTACGAGTTTAAAGTCGCTTTCACGTCAAAGTATAGTATTATTGAATTCAATACATCAGTGTTTATCAAACTGTGGGGCGTGCCCCCTTGAGGGGCATGATAATCTTACAAGCATATCGAAAAGTCGAAAATAAAATATTTAAAAAATTGCAAATTTCGTGAAAGGAAGCAAAATAAAATACATTCTGACATAATAAAAGTCAAGTAAGTGTTTCCACTGATATAATATACTTAGAAATGCATCAGTACTGCATAATGTATTTGATTATTTACCACAATACTAAAGTTAAGGGCAAAATTAAGTATTACTAGTGACTCCCATGGGCGTGTAATACACAAAATTATATGCAAAATGTAATACTTATTTTAATAATTTGAACGGTTTACAATTAAAACCGTATTGTAGTTTTACGTCAAATATGTTGCTATTGAATTCAACATATAGTTATTGTATGAGGGGGGCGCGAGGAAAATCATGATTGAATAGTGTGTCGCAAATATTGAAAGTTTGAGAAACACTGCTGTAAATAATATAAAAAATACTAAAACTAATTTTTTTAACAAATTTGCTTACACGTTAATCATTCTTTCACAATGCAGTCATTTTGACTGCTTTTGGGTAATATAGGTATGTACTACGTTTCAGTCCTTCTAGTGTTAAATAAGTGATAAAAATTTCAAGACATAATCCAGTAAAAAAGAAATACATACGCCGGATATTACACATTTGAAAACAAAATATTGATTGATGTTTTTTCTTTTGCTCATATAATCCCCTTAAATCTTCCCCCTTTTATAGATAAAGTAACCTATTTTTAATAAAAAGGAATAACAAATAAACATCCTGGAACCATTTGCAAACTCATATCGCTATTTCCGCAATAATTCTAATTTAGGGTTGCTCTGTCTCTAATTGGCTACCGAAATGTAATATTAATATGATTATATTTTTTGATACATTTAATTTTTTTTTCTTAAAATTATTTCTCTATGTAGTAAACTAGCTTTCTACTTATATTTATTAGTTTTAATAACTCTAGTATTAATTCTGACTTTTAAATTTTAACGTACACAATCAATCCAGAGAATAAAAAAGGTGATTCTCTTCTTATGTTAAATATTTATAAATGTAAATAAATTTCTTTTCTGCCTTGTAACGGGCTTTCATATGCATTTTTCTTCAACCTTTTCGCGGGCAGTGGCTAATACGTCTAGCCACATAACAAAAACGTTTTCTCCATTCGGGTGGTGAATATCTAGTCTATCTACATGCGTTATTTGAAGTTAAAACGAATGAAAATCAGTACAAAGGGCAGCACGACACCTTTTTTGCATTTCATGTCCTCTGATGGGTAGTTAGAGAGACTTTTTCTCGGTGTTAATCTACAAATTATATTTTGAATACTATAAATAAAATTTATGATCTATGAAAATAATTTCGAGAAGTCTGAGGTATACTTTTCTCTCATCTGAATGAACTAAGCAAATGTGCAATTTAAAAAGTGTTTTATTTAGGTTTTTGGAAAGCTTTTATAAATTTTCGCTCTTCCTTCACTCGAGAGAGAACTCTTAGTGTCACGTGAGAATATTATTGGTGGTAAATATAAACAAACTTTGTTAATAATATGTGGTATGAAATTCTCGAGTTCGAAAATCTTTCATATAGCTTTGTCTGTGCGTATTTCAGTAAATAGCTCATCAAATTTAAGAAATAATTAATTTAAATCCTCAAAAATATTACTTTAATTCAAACTGTTTATACTAAAATTAAATAAAATAAAAAATGTGAATATATATTAATCCCCCTGGATTCCACCTTGGACACCAGGATTGATTTAAGGCAAAGAACAACCAAAATACATTTTTACAATAACAATTTGTATTTATTCACTTGAATCAATTACCAACCTTCTAATTACAAAGATTAAAAGCTATGTCTGCGTCAATATGATTGAATCTTCCTACTAAATTAAATCCCGAAATATGATACTAATCAACTATTAACTCAATATCGAACGGAATTACCGGAATGAGAGGATCGAGAGATACATGCAATTTGAATTACTAGTGTTCATTAAATTACCACGAACTTTATCATATATTTACTCTTATAAGCCGATAATCTAGATTTAAATCTCACCTTCCTTTTTCTATCTCACATTCCAATTGCAGACCACCGCAAAATGATCAACGAGCTGCTAGTCGCACAATGAACTTGAATCACTTTAAAAGACTTTCAAACTATCTATTGGCTTAATAGACTGCTGTTAACTAACAACACTCTCCTTAAATACTTTAATTAGATTGCATATCCCGGTTTCATCTTTTAGCAGTGTTTCTCAAACTTTCAATACTGGCGACCCAATTTTCAATCATAATTTTTGTCGCCCCCCCTGTACAACAATAATGTATTTATTGCAATAAAAATGCAATTTGAGAGAGAGACGCTAAAGTTACAATACGATCTTAATTATAAACCGTACAAATTAATACGATAAGTGTATCAAATTTTGTATATGTAACTTTTAAGTAATATATATATATATATATTTTAAGAAAATTACTTAAAATATATATATATATTACTTATTTTTATGTTAATTTTTCTTTCTCTAATTTTTAAATTGGAACAGATCGCAAAATGATATATTTAATTAATGATTTATTTCTCCTTCTCAGCATTCGTTTCTCAAAGTACAAATGTCATAAGAAAAATAGTCTAGTCTATGTTGCTCGCTATCATATCCATCACAATTGGCATTATAGGGTACGTTTGCGTTAGAGTCTGGGCAACCTATCGGACGTCTGCGCAAAACAGGTAAAACCTCGTACAATTCCAGTCAGCTTTGGTCGACTCGATACTTTTATAGCTACCGAATCTAGCTTGTGAATGTACGCTTTTTTCAAATTTACACGTTAATTGTAATTCACGGTAATTAAATATTTACGACAGTAGATTAAAACGTAATCATACATACATTTTTAAGTCGTAAGTAAACGTTCCACGATAATGAAGGATCAACAAGTACACAGACGAGCATGGTTCCGAAAATTACATCAAGGCAATAACTATTCTCAAAAATACTTAAATTTTGGATTTACGACCAATGAAGTAAATGATGGGAAAAAAAGCCACAGCTGGTTATGTGTCAAAACTTACAAATCTGAAGAACAACATGAGAAAGTTGTTTCTAAAACCATGTAAAATCGTTTAACTATGTTGGCAAAGAATTTCAAAAAGTATTTTCTGGATGAGGACAACTTGGTAGCAAGTTACGAGTGGATTAGGGATCTATTTCAAGATACTCCAGAAGGACTCTCAACTTCCGAAGAGAAGAAATCTTCATACATTTCACATCCAGTGAAAACTTTAAAGACAATTTTGTAATAAATCGATCTTTGAATTTTGGGTAAAGGTGGATTATGAAATTCTCTGTACTGAAAACAAAAGCACTTCGCCATTACTATTACCATTTTCAACATCCTACCTTTGTTAAACCGAAATTTTCTGCGGTGGCTGCTTTGAAGACAAAATATAGATCTCAGCTAAATATAGAAAATAGACTCAGAGTGTCAATTTCAGATATTATATATAAACCTTCCTTTGAAAAACTTTTCTCTAGAAGACAAGCCCATGAAAGTCCATAATAATTATCTAACTTGTTTTTAATTTAGTATTAAGAAATTATTTATAAAATACCTTCTTCAGTACTGATACATTAAACGTATACTGGCTGAAACACCGGCTCTTCACAGGAGTTCATTTTTTAAAAAAATATAACATTATTCTTGATATAATAGCTTAACTGTAAGGAGAGTAAAACTACGTGCACGACATTGTATACACAAATGTAAAATGATTTTTTTTAGATAAATGCTATAATTCTAAATAACTGTTTAAAGGAACTTAAATTTTAAGCCTCACAGAATTCATTTAGAATTAATGTTAAATAATGAAAAAGAATATAAAATTCCGATGAAGAATAATTGCGTTACTTTTTAATATTTAAATCAAGAAGACTTCAAAATGTTTTAACCCAGGAGCAGGCGTGCACTCGATACTAACGCTAATGGTACTGCGGGGGGACTCAGTCACCCCAATCATTTGTTTATAATTATTTTTACTGTTTACGATAAAAATCGGAATTCCAGTGAATAATTTAATTAAGAGAAAGTGTACTTACCGGCTTTCAAGGACTATTCAATTTTTCTTTGATGATTTCAGAAAAAATCCAATAAAACACTGAACTAAAATGATTCAAATGTTCAAGACCTTAATAAAGGACGCAAATCAGAGACACTTTCATTAATACTACAGAAATGTTATTTTCTGGCAAAGCTGTCATATTTTGTAGTTTTAATGTTATTGTAGTTTTAATGAGCTTTCATGATCGAGTGAGTGAATATTATTGTCACACTGTTCAGCTACATGAGGGCTTTTGGCGACGACCTCGTAATTTTGAACAATGGTTGACGAGGACGATACTTGAGCTGGCCTCTTTTAACTACCACACCACTCCAACAAGAGGGGATGTTTGAGCTCTTGATAGATTTAACGTGCATCTCACCCCTACACGGCGGGTCTTTAGTGATACTGGGGTCGAACACGTGACTCCTTTGGTAATCAACAAATAGCAAGTGGAACTTTTTCTTTCTTGTGTCTTTTTGACAAGGCGAACTGAACCTTGTGGTACACTTATGGCTTCATATTTTAGGTTGATGGAGTTCTTTAGGAAGCATTTGAAAATTTTCCTTTCGTTTCATGTTCATGGCGTTTCTCAATCATGAATAATATGTATTTTTTCAGCAGGTTTTTATTTTGTTTAATCAGTTCCAATTTCCCTCAACAGAGATCACAGATGTCCCGCGCCACCGCTCCCGGTTTAAAAGTGTATTTAGAAAAAAATACGAATGATCTAAATAATCATACCAGTAAGTTTGAAGGTCAATCAATTGATTAACAAATGTATTATGCAGCCTGGCTGAAAAGTGAATAATGTCTTCCTTTTTTTTTTACAACTAATGTACAGTATTTCAATAATAATTACAGTGATTAATTGTTTATCTTCTTAGAATTTTCTGGGTTTCGTTTTTCTTTTAACGAGTAATATTTTATGTTAAAACGTAATAAAAAAAATCTATCATTGAGGAAATACAACAAATTAAAAAAAATGTGTTTTTCTTTAATTTGGTTTTGGGATCTAAGATAGCTATTTGATGACGGAAAAACGCCAGATGGCAAACATAAATTATATCAGTGTTGTTGTGTATTTTTTTCTATTATGGAAGAAAGTATTTTGCTCTACTTCCTATTCCGGTTATTTTTTTTAAAAAAAATCTTGAAATTCTCGGTATGCTCGCGCCCCCCTTGTAGGGTCATCGCACCCCTCCAGGGGGCACGCCTCACACTTTGAGAAATACTGTCTTTTAGAGCTGATTGGAAATATACGCGAATTTATAATCCCCAAAGACGCCTAAGAGTATTAGTGATAAAGTGCCGTACAGATTCGTTGCACACCTCCAAGAAGAAAACGGGGTTTATTCGAAGGTCTAAAATGGCCTCAAATAAATTACGTAGCAATATTATAAAAAAACTGAATTGTTAGTCTTTAAGACCTTAATATACCTAACTATCTGACACTTTAAGATGTTTCTTACTTTAAGGTAAGGAAAAGAATGACGACCACAAGCTCCGCTTTAAATTGCTTATTATTAAAGTTTGACGTAGACATTTACATGCTTAAAATTCCCTACAGCACGCCTAATTCCGGCTACGGACCGAGGAAAAAACCACAGAGTGAAAAAACATGGCCGCGTACTTTACTTAAACTACACTCATGCCCATAAATTAAGGATAATTCAGAATCACACAGAAATTGATCTCTAAAATTATCTTATAGAATTATCACACACATCTTGAAGAAGAATATGCAAGTTACAGGAAACCACCAGATGGCGCGGATAGTACGTCACAATACTGAGAGTGTAAGAGAGGGGTATATAAGGAATGGTGGCAAAGAAGTAAAATTGTTCACAAGCGCTTTAAAAGCCTTTCAGTGCAATAACCGCATAGTTATGGCACAAAAGAAGCATTTGGATGATTTTTTACGTGGTAGAATTATTGAATGACTGGAATGTGGACATACCCAGCTGGAAGTATCCGAGGAACTTGGAATCGCCCGGAGTGTCATCTCCAGTCTTTGGCAACGATTCCAAGATGATTGTAATGTGAGTAGATGTTACAGCACTGGTCACCACCGAGTTACAACGCTGAATGAGGACCGGTATTTGGCAGTTAGTGCCAAAACAAACAGACGGAGCACAGCATCAGACCTGTCTCGTCAGCTCTCTTCAGCTACCGATACGACAGTTTCAAGGTAGACCGTGTACAGACGCTTAGGGCACATTGCTCGTAGGCCTGTCAGATGTGTTCCACTTACCGCAACTCACTGTCACCTGCGATTAACCTGGAGTAGAGAGCATGCATTGTGGACACCACAACAGTTGTCTTGTGTGATGTTTTCCGACGAGTCCAGGTTTAGTTTGCAGTCTGATTCTCACCGGACTTTAATATGGAGAGTGCCAGGTACACATTATCACCAAGAGAACACCATTGAATGACACCGATACGGTGGTGCAGGATGGCTCGTTTGGGGGGAATTATTCTTGGTTTCAGAACTGACCTGCATGTTCAGAGTGTAAAGATAACAGGCCACATGTATTGGGATGTCATTGTGGAACAACATGTACATTTTTGTTTCGGGGCGTCATGGGTGCTGAAATTCTGTTTATGGATGACAACTCCCGTCCTCACCATGCAAACATTGTAGATCAGTGCTTCTCAAACTGTGGGGCGCCCCCCGGGGGGGCGCGAGCATATTGAAAATATAAAAGGCTTAAAAAATTATTTTTTGGAATGAAGTAAAACAAAATGCTTTCTGACAAAATAAAAAATACACATTTACACTAATATAAATTATACATATCATCTGGTTTTCCACTTTCAAAAGATTCCACTTCAAACGCTCATTAGCTATCTTTGATCCCAAAACCAAATAAAAAAGATATTTTGTTTGCTTTGCTGTAATCCCGCGATGAGAGATTTTTTTTATTACGTTTCTTGTAACCTCTAGAATAGTACTTTTGATTATCATCTCTTTGACCTTCAAACTTACTGGTATGCTTAACTCCGTCTACTTTTCTTTTGGGAAAGTTGTAAATAATAATTTTCTGTTGCTTTTCCCCCCATGTAAATGAGTTTTATGATGTATGGATAAGCATATTGAGCACTTTGAAGGATTAATTGGCCAAGATGTATTTTATGAGTAATCTGAAATTGCATTATAAAAAACGTTTTACTCAATTATTTTTTATAACTGACATCGATGTTTTTGTATCGAATACATTTTTTTCATGGGAGCGGTCGCATGAGGCACTGAATCACTCCAAATTCTGGTAAAACTGTTTATTCGTTAACAGTTTCTTGACAGTATCCTCCGATATGACAGTCTTAATGGAAACTAAAATGAATTTGTCACATTTATGCCTCTTTTTTGAGAGTGGCAAACGGTTTTTTACAATCAAGGTACTTGTTTTGATCGAGTTCCCTTCACGACCACTTTTGTTCAGAAATATTTTCTATGAATGTGCTATACTTTCCCCTACGATTAACTTTGTGGTTTTAATTGCTGTGTTGTACAACTTAGTATGGTTTATAAATGTAAATGAGCAGAAAATAAAAAAATGGGCATCTGTGATCTCTCTATTGAAGGAAGATGAAACTGATCAAACAATTGAAGAACCTGATTAAATAATGCATATTAATCGTGATAGCGAAAGTAAATATGACAAAAGTGATAGACATGAAACGTTTGAGTTGAATTGTAATTTTCAAATGCTGCCTAAAGAACTCTATCAAGAAAATTAAGATATCAAGAAAACTAAGAAGCCATAAATGTAACACTTCGCCTTGTCAAAAAGAAACAAGCAAGAAAAGGTTACACATGCTATTTGTAGATCATCGAAGAATAGAAAAATTACAATAACGTGAGCAAAATATGACAGTTTTGATTGCAAATAACGTTCTTGTATTGTTAGTGAAAAGTGTCTGTGATTTATGTTCTTTATTAAGGTCACGCACATTTGGAACGGTTTCTTTAGTTTTATAGGATTTTTTCTCAAATCATCAAAGAAAAATTAAAAAGTCCTTTAAAGTAGGTAAGTATATTTTCTCTTAGTTAAATTATTCACTGCAATTGTGATTTTTATCGAGCACAGAAAAAAAAAATAATTATAAAAAAAAAAAGGATTGGGGTGACTTGGTGAAGTGATCGCGCGACCATTAACGTTAGTGTGGAGTGGGTGCCTGCTTCCGGGTTAAAACATTTCGAAGGTTTCTCGCTTTAAATATTAAAAATAACACGATTATTCTTCATTGGAATTTTTCATTCGTTTTCCTTATTTAATATTAATTCTAAATGCTAATTCTGTGAGGCTTAAAATTACAGTTCATTTTAAACTATTTATAATAGGAGCATTCATTTAAAAAATCATTTTATATTTTTGTATGCATTGTTGTGCACTTGGTTTTACTCTTCTTACAATTAAGCTATTATATCAAGAATAATGAATTATGTTTTTAAAAAAATAATCGCAGAACGGGTACTTAAGCCAGTGTACTTATAAATGTATCAGTACTGCACAATGTATTTTATAACTAATGTATTAATACTAATTTAAAAGCAAGTTTAATTATTATTAGTGACTTCCATGGGCTTGTCTTGCAGAGCAAAGGTTTTCAAATGAAGACTTAATATTAGAAATTGACACTCTGAGTTCTTTTTCTATATTTAGCTGAGATCGATATTTTGTCTTCAAAGCAGCCACCGCAGAAAATCCGGTTTCATAAAGGTATAATGTTGAAAACGGTAAAAGTATACGAAATGCTTTTGTTTTCAGTTCAGAAAATTCATCATCTACTTCTGCCCAAAATTGAAAGAGAGTTTTATTACAAAATTGTCTTTTAATTTCGCCACTAGATGTGAAATCTATGAAACTTTCTTCTTCGGTAGTGGAGAGTCCTTCTGGGGTATTTTGAAATGGATCTCTGACCCATTCGTAACTTGCTATCAAGTTGTCCTCAGTAAAAAAATATTTTTTTAAATATTTTGCTAACATAGCTAAATGATATTCAGTAGTTTTATAAACAACTTCCACATGTTGTTCTTCAGTTTTGTAAGTTTTTACACATTTATCCGCATTTTCAAACATTTCTAGGTTTTTTTTGCTTTAAATTTCGGCTCCATAATTCTAATTTTCTACAAAAAGCATTAATTTTATCACTCGTGTCAAACATATGTACATTTGATCCTTGAAGTTGAAGATTCAATATATTTAATTTCTCAAATATATCGCGACTAAGTAGCTCAACTTCATCAGAAATAAACCATCTCGTAATTTCTCAGCTTCCGGTAGGTTTTCCTCTTCTAGAAAAATGGTAATTTCATTTCTTAATTCATAAACACGTTGTAAAAATTTCCCGCGTGATAACCATCTTGCTTCACAATAAAATAGCAACGATGAATGCACTGCGCCCATGTCTTTGCAAAGTCCAGAAAAGATTCTTGATTTTAGGGGTCTCATTTTTATGTAATTTACTACAGTCACAACTGTCATTAGTACAATATTCAGGCCAGGACTAATTTCTTTGGAAGCCAGAGCTTCTCTGTGGATCATACAATGTGTCCAGATGCACAGTGGAGATTTTTGTTTCACAAGTGCTTGTATACTTTTAAATCTTCCTGACATTGTACGAGCACCATCGGTGCACATTCCGACACAATTTTTCCACTCTATATTTGCCTCGTTTATAAAATTATTTAAAATATCAAATAATGCTATTGCTGTTGCTTTAAGTTTTATTGGTTGACAAAAAAGTAGTTCTTCTACCGCTGACATACCATCCCAAAATCTAACATACGCAATGAAATGAGCATCTTTATTGCTATCCGTTGCCTCGTCAAGCTGAATTGAAAACAATTTATCACGCAACTTACCGAAAAGCTGTTGCTCTACATCTTCAGCCAAGCGATATCATCAATTCGACGGGAAACAGTATCTTTTGATAGGGGTATGGACTGCAACTCTTTGGCAAAATTGTCTCCAAACATAGTTTCTACAATCTCAATTGCTGCAGGCAAAATAAGCTCTTCGGCAATAGTGTGAGGCTTTTTACATCTGGCTATTTTATATGATACTTTGTAAGAAGTAAGTAAAGCGTTTTCATTCACTGACAAAGTTTTTTTTAAAAAAATGTTTTTTGTTTTCCATATGATTTTAATTTTGGTTCAAAGAACTCTCGAAGTTAATGTACTCACCATGAAGCGTTTCGAAATGTCTTTTAAGTTTATTAGGTTTCATACTGTCTGCTGCCAATATTTTTGAGCAAATAACACACAGGGGCTTTTCTTCTCCATTTATTTCAGTAATAGTAAATCCAAAATTCAAGTATTCTTGAGAATATTTCCTTGATTAATTTTCGGAACTATGCTCGTCTGTGCACTTGTTGATGCTTTATTATCGTCGAATGTTCGCTTACGACTTAAAAATGTATCCATGATGTTTTTTGTTCCAATTTTCTGCAGTAATACTTAATAGTGTGAATTACAACTAACGCGCAAATTATAAAATATGCATTCAAGATAGATTTGGTAGCTATAGAAGCATCGAATGGACCAAGACTGATTGGAATTGTACGAGGTACAGCATTACTACATGTTTTGCGCAGACGTCCGATAGTTTGGCCAGACTCACGCAGACGCTCGCGAGAATGCCAGATGTGATGGATATGAGAGAGCGCAACATAAAGTAGACTATTTTTCAATTTCTACTATAAGTTCACTCTCTCATATATATCTTGTTCAAATTTTCAATCGTTGATAAAATACTTTCTATTCATTCATTCAAGTTCAAGTACATTTTTTAAAACTTGTAGTGGGTGACACTTCATGTTAATACAGTTCTTTCAAATTTTAATTCATTAATTAAATTAAAAAAATGAATAAATAGTAACAAACAAAAACTATAGTCCAAAAGCATTTATAGAAAGGAAAACTTTTCGTGCTGTCCCCTGTAACGCAATGGATAGCGCACGCGCTGGGCTTCTAATCTGAAGGACGGTAGTTCGAATTCCATCCGAGATGGCCTTATTTCTAAGAATGTGTGTGATTTCTTCTTTACTTTACTATTTTCTTACACTAATTAAATTTAATTAATGAATAAATAGTAACGAAAAAAGAATATTCCAATACACCATATATAGAAAAGAAAAGGAAAAAATTGCAAGGAAAATCGCTTTCTCTTTTGTCGCTTAACATTGTGATTCTATCATATGTATTACATATTTGTATTAATTGAAACTATTTAATAGAAAGTAACTAAAATAAGTTTTTCTTTGTTGGCCTAAGTCGGAATTGACTTAAAATTTATTTTTTATATTACTTGTCCTAATGACATTTGTACTTTTAGAAATGCATGATGGACGAAATAAATTTTTAATTAAATGTCATTTTGCAATCTGTCCCAATTTAAAAAATGAGAAAGGAAAAATAACATAACATTATAATTACTACTTAAAAGTAATTTGCTTAAGATATATATTATATAAAAGTAACGTATACAAAATTTAATACTCAAAGTGCATTATTATTGCATTCAATACATTATTATTGGGGGGGCGATGAAAATTATGATTGAAAATTGGGTCGCCAGTAGTGAAAGTTTGAGAAGCACTGTCTTACTTAATTAATTTATTTATTTTGCAAAAAAGTAGTATACAAACTGTAATACTTATGCTATTAATTTGTATGGTTTATAATTAAGATCGGGTATAGTAGCTTTAGCATCAAAGTGCATTATTATTACATTCAGTACATTATTAATGTATAAGGGGGCGCGATAAAAATTGTGATTGAAAAGGGGGGCGCCAGTATTGAAAGTTTGAGAAGCACTGTTGTAGATGAATGCCTTCAATCGGAGGATATCACCCGTATGGATTGGCAAGTATACTCACCGTACTTGAATATGCTTGAATATGCGAACTTGTGGGATACGCTTGGCCGACGAATTGCAGCCCGTCAGCCCCCTCCCACCTATCTACCGGAAGTTCGGAGAGCATTGCTTGATGAGTGGTGTAATATTCCCCAAGATCAGATTGATAATTTGATACTCAGCATGCCTAGGCGTTGTAAGGCCTGTATTGCATCGTCCGGAAGAAATACTCCGTATTAACCAACATACTAACCATGTTATACTGTTTTTTGTAAATAGGTTCTTTTTTTGAAATTTGCTCAGAGAGTAAAAATCGCAATTTTTATTAATTATGTCAAAAATATCGCATATTTTTTTATCTTTACCTTTTTTTTTAATAAATATACTTCACAAATGAGTCAAATTTTGTTTTGCTTCTGTCTCTTTCTTTGCCTGAACTTCATTATCCTTAATTTATGGACTTGAGTGTACTTAAATATTGTAACATAATTTCTTGTTCTCACTGCCGTCTATACAATGATCCGTGTCAGCTACCCTGAAATGAGAACTCTTTTAATATATTTTTGAAGAAAAAAAAACATTAACATTACGCACAAATACATTTTCACATTTCACACATCATTTTATAATACATAAATTACTACATCTGGCTCTTTAAAAAAACTACCATTCCATGCGTGCTGCGCTTGTTAATGTTATTGTTAGTATTGCTTAATTATGCCACGTCCCAAGCCACCAGATGTGAATTAAAAGTATACATACACATATACATACAATTTACAATATATATAACAAACAATGCTAGATTTTCCCACGGAACCTTCAAGTCAGAGATTACAAACAAATGTCTACAAACAATTGTTTCCATATTTTGGAAAAAAATTAATATACAAAAGTTTCATTTTTCTGTGTGTGTGTGTGTGACTCTAAAAATGCACACATCTTAGTTTCAACTTTTGTACAGATAATATATTTAAAAAAAATTTGACTTGATAATGCAAAAACTTTTGACTGCTTGTCGGCTAGAAACTGAAAAAAAAAATAACAATACAACCTATTTTTTTATATGCTCCTATCTGTTGGATCTCCGTCCAATGCTTCCTCACTGAGGCTCCTTCTCCTGAGGTTGTTCTTTGGTAGGCTGTCGATCCCTATACTCCTCTGATCCTCCGGTCGTCCTTCTGGTTCTTTGAAAAGGCTCCTTAGATAATACGGGCAAGGTCTCACTGTTGGCTTCCTTCTAAACCGTCCGTCAGCGGCACTGTGTCCTCTGTGAGTACTTCTGGTCCCTCCGATTCTGTCAGCCTCCATTCTTGTTTTTCAACTGCTTTGTTGATGAGGTGGATTCTACCTCCTCGTCTGTCCTTGATTTGATGATCCTGGAAGTATCTCAGGTTCTTGCGAAGGATGTTTATTAATGTCCGTCCGCCTATGTTTATGTGATTTAGAATATTGGGATGATGTGATCCCTCTCTTCAAACCTTGGAGCAGTACAGGCGCTTTCATATTTTTGGTCTCTTTCTATCGTACCTCTGATGTACCTGTCGACTCTACTGCTCTATCACGTTTAACTCTCAGATCCTCCAATCCGGCATTTTCCTTATCCGATTAACAACTCTTATTCTCATTACCCGAGGGTTTTCTAGAGCGTCTGGATTTTTTCTAGTTCGACCTATTAGGCCAATTACTCGATTCATTTTCCTCCTATGTTGTCTTATTAATGCTATTATAACTACTTGTTTCCAAATTTCTCGGATGATGAATCCGCACTTGGTCAACATTTACTGTGACCCTTCTTCCCCTTTTCCAAATGGTCAAATTTTTGTTTTGAACTGCCAACACTTTGTAGGGCCCTTTAAATTTAGGCATAAATTTTCCCACAACTGTCCTGCCCGCTGCACTAATAAAATGAGTTTGAACCAAGACAGAATCGTTAATTTTGATGTTAACCGCTTTCCTTTTTCGATTATAATATTTCTCCCACGTTTTATGCTGTCTTTGCATATTCTGCCTTGCCTCATTAAATAATTTTTCAATATTGCCTCTACATATTCTGCACCATCCGTTACCTGTACTAATTTACGAAAATGAGTGATAATTTTTCGGCCTAAGAATAATTCAGCCGGAGTTTTACCAGTAGTTTCATTAACTGCTGTAAATAACGCGAAAGAAAACTAATGGAGGAATCGGTCCCAGTTATCGTGATTTTCTTCTACTAAACAAGCTATCATCTGCACTAAAATGTGGTTTACTCTTTCCGTTAGATTTGCTTGCGGCCAATACGTTACAGTTTTCATATGTTTTATGTCCAACCTGTGACCTAAGTGTCCGATGACATTGGATATAAATTGGGGACCATTATCACTAATCAAAGCAATAGGAGCTCCATATCCTGATACATAATTTTCAAAAAGGGTCGTTCCTATGGCCTGGGTGGAGGCTTTTCTTAAAGCAGTGCTTCTCAAACTTGCGACCCAATTTTTAACCATAATTTTCATCGCGCCCCTCAACATACAACAACCTGTACTGAATTCAATAATAATATACGTTGTCGTAAAGCTACAATACAATCAAGATAAGTATTAAATTTTGTATATAGTTTCATGACATTCCCATAGGGTCACTGGTAATTATTACACACACTCTTGTTCTTAACTTAGCACGGTTAAATTAATTTGAAACACGTTGTGCAGTACTGATACATTTATAAGTGTAAATCTGTATTTTATGATTTCAGAATGTATTTTGTTTTGCTTCCTTTCAGTGAATTATTAATTTTTTTAAAAAATAATCTTTTGTTTTCGACTTTTTGTATACTCGCGCCCCCCCCCCCTTATGGGGTTATCAAGCCCCCTAGAGGGCGCGCCCCACAATTTGAGAAACACTGTCTTAAAGGTTTAAACTCACTCCACATAGTAAATTGGTCAGTTATTACTAAAATAAATCTATATCTTTCGGGTCGGGATGCTGAGTAGGGGTCGAGTAAGTCTAACGTCAAGATTCCATTGGGTAATTGGATACTATCGAAATCAGCTGCATATCAGCTGGTAGCGCATTTTTATAATTAATGTTAAATTGTAATCTATGTTTTCTAAAAATTCTGAAACGTTTTCAACTCCCAAAAAATATTGCTCGGGGATTATTCGAAAACTAGATCCAACTCTCATCTCGAGGTTAATATGCGCCACTGTGAGAATCCCCCTGGTTTCCACCTTGGACACCAGGATTGATTTGAGGCAAAGAACGACCAGAAGACATTTTTACAATAACAAATTGTTTTTATTCATTTGAATCAATAAGCAACCCTCTAATTACAAAGATTAAAAGCTATGTCTACGTCAATATGATTGAATCTTCCTACTAAATTAAATCACGAAATATGATACTTATGAACTCAATATCTAATAGGATTACCAGAATAAGCGGATCGAGAGATACACGCAATTTGCATTACTAGTGTTCATTAAATTACCACGAACTTTATCATATATTTACTCTTATAAGCCGATAATCTAGATTTAAATCTCACCTTCCTTTTTTTATCTCACTTTCCAATTGCTGACCACCGCCAAATGATCAACGAGCCGCTAGTCGCACAATCAACTTGAATCGCTTTAGAACACTTTCAACCTATCTCTAGGCTTCATAGCCTGCTGTTAACTTACAACAATCTCCTTAAATACTTTAACTAGTTTGCATATACCGGTTTCTTCTTTTAGAGCTGATTGGAAATATACGCGAATTTATAATCCCCGAAGACGCCTAAGAGTATTAGTGATAAAGTGCCGCACATATTCGTCCCAATATAATTTATTATTTCTGGGCGGAAAAGTAAGTGAAATGTCTTAAGTACTCACATTGGCTATAACTTGTAGCCACCACCCAGGAACAAAACCCGCGATCAGATATTTTTTGTGACAAAATGTTTATAAAGGATGAGGACATTACATTTATCAAATACTTTTTCACAGAAAAGTGTATTTTAGCTTTGAGCCCGCAAAAGGGTTAACTGACTTCTAGGATTACATAATGATGTTGTTAACTATGAGGAAAATAATTAATTTGAGGGAATAATTATTTATACGAAATAGCAATGAGTATCAAATATAGAAACTGAGGAGGGTTATCATTAAGAATTTAAAAAGTTACGAATTCCACGAAGTGTCAGTGAACTTTAGCACAATGTTAAGTAAAGATTTCCAGGTCTAGAATCGTGAAACACTTAAAAAAACGTTTTGAATAAACTTACTTGAGAATAATAGTGAATCCGTCAACTGTGCGAAGGCTTCATTTAAGGACTAGTAATATTAATTTAGTACAGATATCTCGTTAGGATACGTTTAATAAAAGCGCTTCACACACATAAATATTTTGATCAAGAAGAATTAAATATATATCAAAGCTCCTATAATGTTGTGACGGATCTTTACGTGATCTTCACACTAATCCTGTTGGGGAGTTATCGGTCTAGCATTCGCGTTTAATTCACAGCCATCCCTCTCAAGAAGAAACCTTGATATTTAGATTAGTTCGACTATATATAGTCAGAGTTTTGTAATTGTAAGGAGGAGGAGCTAAGAAGCTGTTTCATTTACCTCGCAGGGGAGATAGAATAAAGTTGATTTTCGCAGCTTAAGATAAAGAGTGGCGTTTGTTACAGTATTGAAATGGTTGATTGGGGGTTAGTTATGATCAATAGATTAGGTTGAGCAAAATTAGTTACTTGCGCTTATTTGCTTAGTATTTATTGCTTTCTCTCTGTCACGCCGTTGACATTCACTTAGAGATTAAACTGTTGTTGATTAGTGCGTTTTAGTAAATTAAATAATTGTTATTGTGGAAGTTTCTATTTCTGCTTTTATTCCTCCCCCACCCTTAGGTAGGCAAGAGAGTGATGGAGCAACTTCAGGGGTAAGTCGCTCACAATGTATATGTCTGTTGTGTGTGTAATTCAACGTTGACTGATTCCTCATCTAACACAATATTGACAAGAATCAACTACAAAGTCTATGGCATCGTATAACTTTCATACTGAAAACACAAACTCGTAAGAATATTAAAATTTTATAAGCTGTGTTGCTAAAAAAAGCAAAATAATAATAATAATAATAATATTTAAAAGTTACATATATATATATATTGGTAATTGTGCTTTATTAGACACTTAATACTGATGGATTATGTTCCAAATAAGTAATTTTATTTTTAACCTATTATCCGAACTACAACTTTGACTCGAAACTTTTCTTACAAGTGTAACATATATCCTTTCCTCCATCAATTTTTGTGTGTTGTTCAGCAAGCTTATTTCTAGTGTTACAATTCATTCTCTCCTCTCGAAACAAACGAGATCCCATGTCGAAGTAAATCGCTTTTCAGACGATAACTGCGCCAACCGCCTCTTTCAAAGGAAGTGAAAGTCGTTTAAAACGGATGTTTTTATTTGCGAACGAATTTATTTTATTGCCCGTCTACTTAACGCGGAGAGGAAGAGGAACGTATACTTAAAAGAAGTATTCGTTTCATAAAAAAATATCTTGTAAGAGAGAGGCATTTTTTCACACATAAAAATAATGATACCTAGAGGCATTTCTTAAACAAGTTAGAAATAAATTCACTAAAGGAAAAATAATCCAACACGAAGAAAAAAATATTGTAAAATAATGTAATTTCGACTCAATGAAATATTGTCTCGTTAACTTATTTAATTGATTAAATTTTTAAGATAAAGTTTAATTTAAGTCCAAGGAAATGTATTTCAAATGTGAAATACTGATACATTAATAGTCGGTGTAACCTCCAGAACTTTGAATGCAAGCGTGCATGCATTATGTTAAACAAATACCTAATGTCCCTTTGTGGAATACAGTTCAATGCTTTTTGTATCTGTTGCGTCAGTACTAGAACGATCAGTGCTGGCTGTGGGTGATTCTAGGGTTGTTTTCCCACGATATACCATATGAGCTCAATGGGAGGCTGGTTTGGTGAGCTCTCTGGCCAAAGTAACATCTCAACACTCTGTAGAGCACGTTGCGTTATTAAAGTGATGTGAAGGCGAGTTTTATTATGTTGAAAAACTCCCCTTGAAGGCTGTTCATAAAGAACAGTACTATTGGTTGAATTACATTACTGATGTACAAATGTAGTGTCAGTGTGTTTAGGATAACCACGAGAGTGCTCCTGCTGTCATATATAGGAAATTGCTCTCCAGACCATGACTCTAGGCGTAGGTCCAGTGTGTCTACATCGCAAACAGTTTGGTTGCAAGAGTTCCTCTGTCCTCCTTCTGATCAACACACGACCATCAGCAAAACCTGCTTTCATCAGAAAACACAACAAATCTCCAACGAAATCTGGCTTGACACCCCTGGCATAGCAAACGATAATGGCTTGGAGTCAATGGAATACACACTACAAGGTCCCTGGCTCGGAGCTGTTCTTGAAGTAACAGATGTCTTACATTTCGTTGTGTCACCGAGGTACCAAATGCCGCTCAAATTTCTGCCACAGGCTCAGTACGTTGCGCCATAACCATACGCTAAATACGGCGGTCTGCTCTCTCAGTAGTTCCACGTGACAGCCCGGAAACCCACCTGCTTGAGGCAGTACCATCCCTTGACCACTACTCTCAACTGTCATGCACAGTGGATACATTTCAGCCAAGTCTCTCTGCAATATCGGGGAATTACACTACCTCGTTTAAAATCGGTGAGTTGTGGATAATGACTTATTGGTCTTCTTCAAGGCATTATTGGCTACAATGAGCTTAATACCTCAAATTTTACAGACAAATAACACTCACGAAATTTACAGCACTCATTTAAACAACCATAATTTGCAAGTTCTAAGTGGCTCTACTAGCACCACATTGAAGCGCGAGATTTGAATCGATGTCATCTTTCAGATGTATAAACCCACCACCAAATTTCGTTTACCTAACAATAGCCTTTCTTGATCTTGCTATTTTTTTTCGTCAGTGTACTTGAAGGATCTTAGAATAATACGTCTCCAAACAACATTAAAATTTTGCTTAAAAGAATGTAGTACTAAAATGTTTAAAGGAATTCGTATGTACCTCAACGCATTTTAAATGTAAGAAAAATTCATTAAATTAACAAGCAGATTTTCTTGGAATAAATTTCCATTTTTTCCGGAGATTTTTGGTGAGTGTAGCTGATCTATTTTCAACACGAGGTAATTTATACACACGTGTAAATTCAGAATAGAACAAATTCAATGTTCTTGCGAATGTAGGAAACAGCAATGCAAATGAAGATGTGGACCAGGCGAAAAAGTCTTTTCTATAGAAATCATACGATTTTAATAGTGCTCCGGTGAATATACACAGTGAACTTACTATGAATATTGAAATGATTTAAAGCAGAAGCTTAACCCCTTTCCGTCTTTTAGGTAAAACCTACCATCCCCTGCTCCTCTCGAACGTAGCTCGGTATTTCCTGGTTTATTTCGCATGCGCTTTTTATGGTTTCGAATAATTGAAAAGTGCAATCCGGTGGAATTTTCTTCAAAGAAGAAGATGTCCTTCTGCTCAGGAAAAGGAGAAATCCCTTCACACTTGTCTGAAAGCACTGTGAGAGACTCCGATCTCTCTCTTGGCCACCTAGATATATACGAGATAAGGAAGAATCACTCGACATGATCCAATTAATATATTTGTTTATCACACTATGACAAGACACAATTTCAGTAATAATAGTATGATAATGTCTCAACGCTAACCACAAAAGTAGAACAACGACGGTAAAACGTGAACGATTAGGGGACTATCAAACTGGATTCTTACCTTGATAAAGGATATAACTTATCATCCAATTTAATTTAATATCAATTCAAGTGTGTAATCTAATATCTCCAGTGAGCAATCGTCACTTTAACACTTCCTCCTAATGATCTCTTAATCACAGTAATTCAAATAGCCTTCAGTAGGAATATCACCTGATTCGAGTATATCTCCTCTCCAACAATCTATTCAAGCTAGAAAACTCCGAGTATATATATCAAGTTAATTTCAATATCACGATTCTCTTCTTCCGAAGGGTTGGTTTTGAATAATGCTAATTGATAGCCCAAATATTTTCGAAGAGGATTATTTGAAGGCACGCGTAAATATCCGTCACTATACTTTGTTGAATACATTCCCCCAAGAGTGAAGAAAATTGATGCTATACAATAGTGGATTATTTGCTGTTCAAAGAGAGGTAGCAAAAGAAAGAAGATATAAACAAGATTCTATTGTCCAGATGCTGGGTTATTTGAAATACAATGTTTTCAAATTTATCATATACGATGAAATTTTGATTAATAATTTCGTAATAATTTATGTAAATAAAAAAATATGAAAAAAAAGAATTCAAAATAAAAGGTAGATATTCTAAGCTTTACATTTAAAATTAGTGTGAATGGACACCAAAGTCTAATGATTTCTGCCATACCTAAAGTCCACTTAACAGGTAAATTACTCATTTATTTAAATAGATTTTTTTAACATTAATTTTTAGGAAAGTTTTTATGCGTATAGGTCTCTTTGGACATTTTTTTAATCCAGAATCCAGAATTTTAATGAACTTGGAAAGAATTAATATCACATTTCACAAAAAAAAAATTTAAGAGCGCAGAATTATTTACTTTATCTCTAAATGATAGTGGGTGCTATTTAGTACGAATTCTGAGATTTACATTAATGTCGCACTATAAAACAATTGGAAGGCTATTGGCGACAGAACAACAAACTTTGATTCTCGGTCAAGTGACGAAGACGACATCTAAGCTGACTACGTCTCTCCAAACTTTCACACCACGCAAACCGGAGGAGCACGACAGATTCAACGTACATAACGGTTAACGAAAGTCGTCAATGGTACCAGAACTCGAACCCATGACACTCTAGCAGCAAGTTCGTGACCATAACCACTAGGCAACCACGCTCACATAATTTTTCTTCAAGTGTTCTGTTGGTAATGGATAAATAAGATGTATTTTATAGTAATATGATTCTAGGGGTGATTGAAAGTACTATTGAAGTGTAAAGGATTAAAAAGGAATTTTCATATATGATTTTATATTTTTCTAGAATATTAATGGAATGATGAAAAATTAGGTATGACTTTTATAAAAAAAAGTGCAGGACCAGGAAGCATTGTCAAATATCGAAAAACTAAAAATTAGTTTCAGTAAAGAAGACTCCAGAATATCTTAGAAAAGAAACAAAAATGATCTATGAAATAATGTTTTTTTCTGAAATTATTACAACACAAAATTAATTCTATAGAATTTAGAATTCAAATAATTACTTAAAAGAAAAAAAATTCCTTAAATTATTAGGAAAAATAAGTGTTATTTCCTTTAAAAAAATATTTATTTTGAATTCTCATTTGAAAAACTAATTACAATGATATTTGATTACTAGAATACAAGACTATTTTTCTCGTAATTCGTAAATAATTAGGAGATGAATACTTTTATTTTTTTAATGTATTCAAGTAGATGATATTATTATATTGAGTTAATGGTATGTTATGAAAGTTTTCGACAAAATAATATTTTCGGTAAAGACCGAGAAAAATGATTGCTATACCTGAATTATATTAAAAAACTGATAAAAATAAGCAATCACGATTAAACTCTTATTACGACAGAAGTAAGCATCTTATTTCTTTCGAAATCTCCCCCCCCCCTTCTGTTATATGCTTCATTTTAAATAAAATAAATTAAATTTTGCATAAAAATGATTTACTGAAATTTTTGTGAACTCATTTGTGAATGTTATTTTTAACTTCAGTCTTCTTCTTCTTTCCTTATTTATTTTTAACTTTTTTTCCATAGACAATTGTATTTTTGGAAAAGCAAAATGCACATCTAATTTTAATTCTCATTAAAATTATTTAATATAAATCAATGAATTGAATGAAATATTCTTATTTTATATGAAAATTTTTGCACGATTTATAAGAAATATAGAAAAAACTATGTAATAATAAAATAAAATCAAAGAATTTCACAAAAGAATAGAATAGAATAAGAGTATACAAATTAGAAATTTCAATTCATAATAAAAAATAGTATTTTAATAGTCTACTAAAAGAATACCCTTTGGACAATAAATTCTATAATATAAATTAAAATAGTGAATTTTATTTTTCTAATCACGTATAGTTTGGCTTTTCGAATATATGTAAAGCTGTGCATTTTTTTCTTATAAAAATATTTTTACCTGAACTGCCTTTTTTTAGTTAGTATCGCACGGAAGCTCTTTAATGTTAAATTGAAAATAAACAAATTACACTGAGCAACATAACATCCATTAACACTATTTTAACAATCTTATAAGACGTAGTAATTCTAAATAATCTCAATTCTATCTTGTTTAAAACTTTTAATTAAGTTGATGTCAATCTATTTATATTTTCAAGAGTTTTGTCTCTTTTTATACATACTATATTACAATTTTATTAGGTTTAGAAATTACTTTAAAACTCATTATTTGTTTGACAAACTAAAATATTTTATTATCATATATAAAAGTATGTTAAGGTATCCGAACACCTTGAAAGTGAGCAAATTGAGTCAAGACAGATATTTGTGTTTTTTATTTCATTCAATAGAGGGATCTTTTGGTTTACAAAACATACTTTGTTTGGTTTCTACGTTATATATAGACCAAATTACAACCAATTTCATAAAATTAGAAAAAATGGAAGTAGGACTTTGACCTATACTAGAAGTGGACAGTTAAATTGTTGTAAATCTATCATGGGAGTCTGATAACTCAAAATGTTATAAATGTACTTCTATAAAACTTTTTGAACCAGACATTTATATTATTTTCTGGATAATGTACTGAAATAAATTTTACTGTATGAATAATTTTTGAGTTATGACCTGTTATTTAAATAATGGTCACATAAAGAATGTAATATTTCTTATAACGTTTACTCAATCGGCACTAAAGTTTTCAAATTTTAATAAAACATTAAAATTTAGTACGTTCTCTAGAAAAATGCATCTACTTGGGTTTATTAATACTTTCACTAATATTAGTTTATTACCTTTTTCTCTAATTGATTTGAAGTATTTCAAAAGTATTGCTAAAATTTCACTTATAATTGTGATTCTTGTGAAATTTAGAAATTTCCTTTTTAAATATTGTTACATATATATAGTTAAATATTAGTATTTATTGGTACCGATTGCTAAAAAAGCATTTATAATGCTGTTGTTTCTTAAGGATTCCGTGTTCGGATACCTTAAAAGCATCTCTCCTCTAATTAAACTACGTGAAACAAATCTCGCCAAAAGAAACTATATTTGATGCTGATTAAGCGCAAAGCACCGAAGAAGACAGAAATGCAGCAGACTGGCTCCCCCAAGGTTATTACAGTAGTAAGATGTGGTGGAGGTGGTGGTGGGACTAATACCCATCTGGTCTAGTGAAACTAGACCAGATACTTGAGTCTATAAATCTGTTCAAAGTATGAGAATAGCAGGGGGGATGCAACAGCCTCCTCACAGGAAAACCCCAGACATTGCAGAATGTGCTGAGGAGAAAAAGGACTGATGTTACATTTGGGGCAAAATGGGAAGCTTCTTTTGCCACTCTCAAAATTCATGCCCCTCTGGTGACCAGTCGAAAATCGTGGGAATGCCGTTTGATATGATCTGGAACCCTTGAATGATACGGCGGATCCAGGGTGTCTTTGAAAGTACCATGGGTGTAAGATGTATCAGCATAAATCATGACGACAAACAAACAAGCGTGTGTGGACAACATGGTCCATAAGTACGTGGCACGCGTATCGGTCACCCATTATCGCCAAAAGGCCATACAGAGTGTTTCACTACCAGACCTATAAACTTGTAGGGGGTACGCAGGTGATTTGGAATTGTCGCAGGGAAATGATTAAATTGGGGCTTTCAACAATTCAACAAGTCACGCAAGGTGTTAAAATAAGAACTCTGTAAGGTGATTTCCCTAAGGTAAGTTTGATCAAATCCCTAACCCAGTGCTTCTCAAACTTTAAATTTTTGCGACCAATTTTCTATCTGAATTCCCATCCCTTCACACAATAACAATGGATTGATGCAATAATAATTCACTATGACGCTAAAGCTACAATACGATTTTAATCATAAACTGTACAAATTACCAAGATAAGTATTAAATTTTGTACATGACCAGCCTACGTGAATCACTAGTAGATATTAAACTTGTTCATTTAGTTATCAAATACATTGTGCATTACTGATACATTTAAAAGTATATTATATTAGTGTAAATGTGTATTCTGTTTTTATTAAGTCCGAATGTATATTTTGTTTTGCTTCCATTCAGTAAATTTATAATTTTGTAAACCCTTTGTTTTTGACTCTTAAATGTACTCGCGCCCCTCTTGTAGGGTTATTACGCCCCCTTAGAGGGGTGCGCCCCACAGTTTGAGAAATGCTGCCCTCACCTGTTTCAGTGAAATAATATTTTCAATAGTTTAAAAGTGTTTATTTAGCAGATAGGATGCATTATTAAAAGTGGAGTATTTAATACAACAATAATCATTGAATTACAAATTATTTATCAAAAATTAATTAACTAAATATTTAGATAATAAAGCTGGTATTATATTAAAGGTTATTTGTAGTAGAAATTCCAGCATTTTTTTTAAAAAAAACATTATACATTACTGTAGTACTTCAGAAATATCCTTCTTTATTCGTATATCAGCTGTTTTTCATTTATTATTTCCCTTTTTAAAATAGTTTTTACTATCAAAAAGCTTTTTTTATCTATAAAGAGGTGTGGTCGAAATCCCTAAATTGTTTGTACACATTTTTCAATTGAAGTTTTATCCAGCTTCTAATTTTCAGGCATACCAAAGTGATATACTAATCGAAAGATAATAATGCAAAGAATATAACTAAATAAAACTAAAAAATGATATTTAGGTCATTTTATCTTGTTGCATTACGTCAGAAGCCCGGTGCTGCCTGTAACGGATGAGGAGAGAGAAGGTAAAAGAGAGTGGTAGCAAGCGAAAACAAAATGCTGACATGTTCTTTTCATCATTTCACTAAAACAGTTCGGGAATTTAATCAACTCACTTACTTGCATCAAAGAAATGACCTCAAAGAGACGTTACTTAAACAACTTGCGTGAATTGATCCTCTCCCTTAGGAATTTGATAAAAGCCCCAATTTCATAATTTTCCTGTGACAGAATCACATAGGAATGCATGTTCGCAAATGCCGTAGTTACGAGATATGGTACAACGGAGAGGGGAAAAGAGCAGAAACAGCAACACATGAATGGGACAGAAAACATTTTATTCTGCGCTGCATGGAATTTCTTACATTCTGGAAGATTTTTGGCAGCCACATATCCTCCCAGCAACTACAGAAATTCGAGTGATAAGATCTTCATCAGAAGAAAAGGGCATCTCGTATACACAATAATGTTTAATATTGTAAAGTGTTTTACTTTGATACCAGCACACACTAAAATAAGGCTCATTTGCAGTTATATGATCAGATCCAGTGATATTTGAATTTTCAAAAATAGTCTACACGTATAAAAACATTCTTTTAAAACCATACATAGCATCTCTCATACTATGTCTTCCCTACAGCAGGAAATATTTGTGTATACTTAAAAAATTTAATACAGGATACATATCCAAATGCTAAAATTGTTTCTAAAATTTGGTATGGATATGTTGGGGAATTGTCGGAAAACTTCACTGAACAAAATTGTTTTAAGTGTACTGTTTTGAAAGACAAATTTAATTAGGGAGAACTTTTCTCACAATAGAATTTATAATGACTGAATTGTGTGAAAATGTAGTTATCGATGTGTGACATTTTCCCATGTAATACAAGAAACAGAAAGATAAGAAATTAATCTTGAGTAGAAAATGATGAGAAGTACTGTCATGCGCACTTGAAGGAAGTATATCCCCCATTAAAATTAAAAATTATTGACTGAATGTGTGTTACGTCCATCACAAATGACGATGTAGAAAAGAAATTTTTATTTAATATATGAAGTTCGAAAAGGAGAACACTAGGAATGAAAATTTAGATTTTTTACGAAAAATGTTCAGTTAACATAAAAATATTATTTATATGATTTTAATAAAAAAAAATTAAAATTATTGTGAAATCCCTTTTTATGTTATTTTAAATTAAATATATAATTGAATAGAGAAAGATCGGTTTCATTTCATAAATATAATCATCGTATGTATATCACCGTATGCACCATTTATTGTCTTATTGTTTAAAAAAAGAGTTAGGACCTTTACTCTTTTTACCACATTACTTTTTTTAAAACAGGAAAGTGAGCGCGTTTTCTTACTCTCATATTAAAAAATGATTACAGGATGCTTTTTTCTGGTTCAAATCGCAATACCAATATATATATATATATATATTCAATTTTTAAAAACTGACAGAAAAAAAAGTTTGTTTGGAGAAAATATAATTATTTTTCAACTTCTAACACACTATTTATTTCATTTTTTCCTTTTTTTTACCCATCATTTTGTTTTAATTTTATTGTGACTGAACATAATGGGGAAACGACCGAGTTGCACTACCGCTTTCATACAAGTTTTCCCAAGGCAACTTTACAGCTAGCTGTAAACGATTGATCTCTTGGTTCTTACTT